>OY776130.1:50732556-51332556 GCA_963675135.1 Galeopsis tetrahit
CAACTTTTGAAAAGAAGTGATTCTCTCCCACTTTATGTTGTTCGCAAACACCCCCTAATATACCAAAGATATTTATACTTATTGTCTCTTCAGCACATGTATTATTCATGAGCAAATTCGATTTATTTTTTAAAAAAAACAATGGCTTTTGTTTTTCTTTTCCCTACTTATACAATCTCCTTCAAATGAGAACCATCACAAATTCTCTTATCTTTGATTTCTGCATGCACCAAGAAAATAATGACAATGCATAGAGCTCCCAGAGTGACTCCTTTCGGTTAATGAAGTTAAAATCCAAGAATAATGTGCTCTACTAGGACACAAAATGGTGATAGACTTAGAAATTTAGGGAATTTATATACAAGAATACAAGAAGACCTGTTGTTTGTGATACTTGAGAATGTGAATTTCCCATTTTATACAAGTGAAACCAAATATTCTGTGATATAAGAACCCTCTCGGAATGAAGTAGTGAAAATATAAGTTAAAATCTTTACAAATTAGAAACAACCTGCAAAGTAAAAATATATACAACATCGATTAGTGTCATCACATTTCACTAATTCAACATGCAGCCGCGAAGGGGCTTCTCTTGAATCGAAAGAAGTTTGTTTAGTACTATTCCTAGCCATATTATTTGACGAATAGGTCTAACAGGGCAGCAGCAGCACCAGATAAGATTTAAAAAAGAAAGAAAAAAGACAAGTACCTTGATAGTAGCGCCGGAGCAACGATGGCGGCGATCGGAATACGGTGGGCAATTGAGAGTCACTGTTTCCCTTCTTTTTACAAGAACCCTATGTCAAAATTCAAGCCTGTTTTCTTTGTTTCCTTTTCAAGTTTTTTTATTCTTCCAATAAATGATAAAAGTATAAATAATTATATAAAAGGGCTAAATTTTGGTCATATTATTTTTTAAATAAAATTATTGGGTTTGGATCTTACTTAAAAAAAAAAAGGATTTAAATCTCATGAAAATATGTCAGTAAATGTCACATGTATATAATTTTTTATTTTTTTTCTAAATTTTTAGGTTGAGAGCATTCCAAATTTACAAAAGTTTCAATTGGGAGTTTAATTTTATTTTATTCTCACTCAAAGATTTAATTTATTTTTATCTCAATTCAAGATTTAACGATTATTTTTTGCAGTTCAAGACTTATGTCACGGCAACGAAAAATGGGGTACACCTTTTTTTAATCAATCTTCTATGATTTTAATTTCAATTTTTTTGCCTAATCTATAATTAAAATAAAATAATTTAAATCAAGCCTTGAATTGCAAAAGAAAGGAAAACTGTGTCCTCAATTTGGACATTTATAAGTTGTGGTCCTTGTGGACTTATATTAAGACTCAACTTAGAAATGAAATTTTGACCTTAGTTTTTTCGTGAGAAAAATACATACGAAATCTACAGTATTATAGTGTTCTACATATATTTAAGTAAATAAATATAAATGAACAATATTATTTAACTTTTTTAATAGCGAACACAACTTGAGAATTATATTGCTTGTTTGTTAAGAGATTTAGTTGTAAATTAAATCATCATATTTCACTTATTTTTTTTTAATTTATAATTTAATTTAAATTTCTGAATAATTATAAATAAATTATCAATTTTAAATATTGTTGTAATTTAATTTCTTGATAACGTTTTTTTTATTTGAATTGACATTTCAAAATTAGTTCACATTAAAAAATATTATTTTATTAAAAAGGTGTCACACCATTTTTTTTTTTTGACAGGAGGTGTCACGTCATTAAATCGTGTTAAATTTGGGCATAAATTTTTTTTAGAAAAAAATTAATTTACAACAATATTTAAATATTTACAATTATTTAAATACTTAGATTAAATGGTAAATAAACGAGAGATGCGGTAATTTAATTTCCAATAGAAAGCTCCGGAACAAGCATTCACAGTGCGGGTTAGAATTTTTTGGTTTTAAGTTTGACACATGTGTGCCATATATATACCACCTCAAAAGTTTCTTTCTTTTATCTCAAAAAACTTCTACCTTCACAATGCATTCTACCAAAAAAAAAAAAAAATGCAAATAAAAAAGTGTTGGGACCACATTAAAGCCCACTTTCCAACTTGTTCTCCTATTTTTCTCATTTGTTGTTCACTCTCCCTCTATCCCACTCTCTCTTTTTTCCTAATTTTACTTCTACTTGGGTAGAAGTTCTCCTACCCAATTCTTCCTTTCTCCTCCACATCATCTTCTCCCCCAATCCCTTCTACCCTTAATTTGAGTTAGAAGTAGAAATCTAAAATCTCAACCATATATTTGGTTTGGATTCGATTTTTTAATTGGTTAGAAGAGTTGACGCTTTGCAAAATTATTACTTGTAATGTGCTTTAATAATAGTTAAACATTTTTCTTTAAACATAAAAGTATATGTAATGTTTTTCATATATTTTTTATTTTAAAAAACTGAAGAGTTGCAATTTATAAGTTTCAATTATTGTACAACTCAAATGAATAGATTCCCAAGACGAAACCTTGGCATGGGACAGGACTAATCGACCAAACTTGGAACATCATTTCGGTAAAAAACACTACTTTTATGTGACGATGACATAATGTAGGATTAAATGCCTAATAAATAATGTCAATAACTTGTAAATTTATCACACCGCTCGACAGGTATTTATATTGTAATTCAAGAAATTTTTTAAGATCGATTATTAATTTTAATTAGCCAATTCTGAGGTCTATTTTTTTATTTTTTTTATCAAAAAAGAAACCTTACTGATTAAGAACGAGGCACTCACGCCCGAAAGTATCCAGAATTTTACTTGAAGAAGTGCAAAATTAATCTTTATATTATAATATTATGTAAATGAAAGTATAGACAAAAATAAAATTCTACAGAAAATTCAAGGTGATCGCCTCCTACGCCCTCCTAAGCCCTCCTAAGTCCTAAATTCGATGAGATCAATTATACTAAATTAATGAACGTTTTCATATTAAAGTACTCGATCTATCTAGATTAGTTTTGACACTAATATTTTTTTATAAAGTAAGGGTATTGAAGTCCTTTCAACTCTATTAAAGTGATAAAATAAGTGTATTGCACCTAGAGTAAATAAACGAGAATTTTGAGAGTAAAAATAATAAATATTTTACATTTTATTTTAATTTGTGTGAAAATTGTTGTGAAAAAGATTAAAAAAAAATATGAAAACTAATTTGAGAGAGATGTCTGGTGGATTAATAAGCATCTTAATTATGGTTTAGGAAACAAGAGAATTATGAAAGTCTTCAAACTTACATTACTGACATTGGCTTTCTTAGTCCGACATGAAAATGTTTTATAATTGTGGACTTAAAAAACCAATTATTCCAATTAAAAATGCCCACCATGGTTTGTGTTTGCTTCATTTTATGCAACATCATTATTTCTGTAAATTTGGTTCTTGCACGCATATATTAACAACATTTAAAAAAAAAAAAAAAAAAGCAATAAAATGATTTGTGATTACTTATTTGGACAGCACGTGAACCTTTGAGATGGGTATTGACTCTCCTTTCCTTGTGCTTGAAAATAGAGATGTTCGGCCCAAAAATTCGTAAGCAGATGCGCTAAAAAGATACTCCCTCCCTCCGGTGACGGACCCAGAAAATTTCGGTAGGGGCCCAATTAATATTATTATAAAGATAAAATAATGCGTACAAAATTTTACATTATAAATTGTCAATATGTCACATTTCATTAAATTAAATTGATCGAATAAGTTGACTTTTGCTATGTTTTGGTAAAAGTTAATACTCCCTCCGTCCCGTGATAACTTGCACATTTTAACCGATTCACTTTAAAAAAATTGAATTTAGTTGTGTAGAATCAAATAAGAAAGTGTTTTTTGAGTGATTTGATAAGGTGTAAGGAAGATTTAGTAGGATGTAAATAATGATGAAATGTAGGATAAAATGTAGACTCAAAATGAGTGACGATTTTAAAATAGATTGATGTTCGGATATATATTAATTTTATGGATTATTTTTATATTAGGAGTGTGCAAATAATTATAGAACAGTGTATTAATTTTAATATGTGTGAAATTACCAAAATACCCCTAACAAATTTACAAAATTAGTGGGGGCCCACTGCCCCCTCTGGGCACTACTTAGGTCCGTTACTGCCTCCGTCCAATTTCATTATTTCCACTTTCCTTTTTTGGTTGTCCAATTTTATTATGCTTATACTCTTTTTAGAAATAATACTATTCATACTATTTTATCTCAACCCTCCTACCATCACTTATTTAATCACTTTTTCATTCACTTTATTAATAAACAATCATTTATTTACAAATGGACCCCACAATACCCCATCATACCCCCAACTTATACTTTATGAATAAACTAATCAATATTCATTAAAATTCGTGCCCGGAGAAGTGGGCATAATAAAATTGAACGGGGGAGTATAAAATTAAACTAAATTCCTATTTATTAATATTGGTGTGAATCCGGTAACTTGCATACATAGTCGCTTTGGCCGAGTGGTTAAGGCGTGTGCCTGCTAAGTACATGGGGTTTCCCCGCGAGAGTTCGAATCTCTCAGGCGACGTTCTCTTTTTTCATTTTTTTTAAAAGTAGCTATATTCCTTATTTCATTTTTTATTGACGTAATTTGATTGTCATTCTAAGACTTTTCACACAAATGTATTCCTTATATCTTTCTAATTATTTAATAAATGATAGGGATTCATATGCACTTGGTCCATAAATTTTAGATATAACATTGTTCAGTTGCTTCGAAAAAAAAAAAAAAAAAACATTGTTCAGTTATACTAGCGTGCACGTTTCAATCAAAACTGATGTTTCGTTTTATCTTATACCAAGTTGCATGGTACAACTGGTGCATAAAAAATCGACTCTTAATAAAATTTAATTCATCTCCCGTGGCGCGGGACCCGATCACATGAACGTATATCCAGTTTTTAGTCTCATAAACACACGCTATTGGACCTTGATACGTAAATGAAAGCAAGGGATGGATGCTCCGGGTCATTTCCAAACGTTTGAACTAGTTGTTGTTTTTGCAGTGTATAGCCCCATGATGTATATGTAACTTGCCCATACTCTCTATTTAATTTACATCCAATGGGATGCATGCATGAATTTATTTAAGTCTCTAGCCTTTACTTACGCATTTATTTTATTTTTTATCTTCACGCGTTCAGCCGCCCACTTCAATTTCATTTCATTTAACTCCTTTTTTTTTTTTTTTTTTTTGTTATTTGTAAAAGAATTCTCTTACTTATATAGATATATTTAAACACTAACAAATATATATAACAAGTACTAATATATTTAGAATATATCTAACAAATTCTATACAATAAATTTAAGATCAGATGTAGCTTTATATGCTGCATTATCTATCAATGAGCAGTTTTATTTGCGATCATCGATCATTTTGAATGAGCGTGAAAGATATGGAACAAGTTATGAACCGTGAGAATGGATTATTATTCAACCTTCAACCCTTTGATGAAAAAAGGGAAATGTACCGTTTCAGGTATAACTTTATTGGACACGCATGATGGACAAAATTGGGGGGTTTTCGGTGGCATTTAGTCTATTTCGTTGTGATTTCTTTCACGTAGATTGATTTTCATTTGGTCTTTTGATATTTTACAGATAATGGATATTGTAAGTTTTTTTAAATGGATTGGTCTACCAAGGTGCGAAAGAGCTAACGAAATTATTTTCAAGTGATCACATATGCTGGAAATCTTCCACTAAACAGGGTCATTTCATATTTTTTGACGGAATTGAAATTGAAATTGAAACTGAAATAAAATATTGTTAAAAAAATTGGGGACTAAATCGATAAAAAAAAGTTTAAATGTATCCACAATTTATAAACATTTCAAATTAGGGCCCATTTTATCTGTAGTTGACTTAAGAAAAAAGGTCACACAATATTGGGGCTACGATGAACAGGGACGGAGCCGCCCGGAGGTGTGGGGGGTGGGGCACTTGACTTTAATTTTATTATTATATTATGAAATTTATTTCATAAAATTAGAAAAATCTAAAAAATATGTAATAATTTATGGGTGTATATTAAATATATGTCAGTAATGTAATTATATACACACAAGAATCACAATTATGATGAATTGTAACATAAAAATGAATTATTTTTGTTAATAAATTAGAGTATACGTTTCGATTGATAACACAATTATTCTTAATATATAAAGTAATTTGTGATGATAGAGTGGGCCAATAAGAGCGCGCGATATATGGAGTAATATAGTAGGACCAAATCCATGTCTTAAATATGATGATGGTCATACATTTATAGATGATGAAGCTCACACTTATCTGTCTTCTTCATTTATTTGTTCGAAGATATCTATAAATATATAATACACCAATGTGTTACCATATTTAGTTTAGGCGGGAAACATTTTTGGCCATTAATCATCTTTTCATCAATTGATCACAGTCGTTCATTTTTTTATTTTGTTAATTACAGTAAGTTTGACATTTATACTTATCATTAATATCTTATTTTTATCTTACTTATTTTGTACCGTTTATTTTTGTTGATGAGATGTGGTCCTTAGGATCAAAAGCTTAAGATTAGGAACCGTTTTTTTCTTCTTCTATATATTCCTCTCTTCTCTTGGCCATTCTCATCTTATTACTTTTCTCTCTTCTTTTGTACGGTTCTGATGTAGTTATGATTGTTGTTTTTATATTTTTCGGTGTATTTTCTAGAATAATTATCTAAATTTTAATTATAATCGATTCTGTATTTTTGTATTTTCATGTAGATTTGTAGTTTAGTTATTGATTTTTTTTTTTCGTTTTACTTGAAGATTGTTGAAGACTTTAGATCCATTGATCAGATTTTTGAAGATTTATGAAGATCGAATTTTTGAAGATTTATGATGATTTTAGAACAATTCATCAGAATCTTGAAGAGTTTTGTTGAAGATATATTAAAGGTTTGAAGATTGTTGAAATAATATTTGATTTTCATATATTTTCTAGATCTATAGATGCTATAAAGATGTATAGATTTTTTTTTTTCTCAATGTTATTTGATCAATACTAAAACTTTTCATTTGTAAATAATTTTATACATGTTGTTAGTATTACATGTGTTTTTTCATTGCATCTATATCATTTCGATATTGCGTAAGTATATTTTTTAATTTGTAATTATAATTAAACTTTATAAACTATACAAAAAAAAAAAAAAATTGTATTACTGAAACGGTTAGACTAAATATTAATTACAGAGATTAAATCAATTAAATGTATAGCATCATTTAAGCAATTTAAAAATTGTAATTTATTTTAATTTGGAGCTTAAATTCAGATTATATACACCGATACATTTTACATATTCAATTTTTTATACATGTACATATTCAATTTTAAGGATACACATTTTGTCAACTAATTTAATTTAATTTTATACATGTACATATTCAATTTTTTTATAAATTATAACTTCAATTATGCTTTATGACTAATGACTAATTTTAAGCATATTTTTAAATTTTCCTTAAATTATGTCTTTATAATTAATTTCAATGATAAATTTTGTCAATTAAGTTTAATTGTCAATTAATTAAACTTAATTTTATATACAGTACGTTATAACTCAAATGATGTCTTTATGACTAATGACTGTTACATAATTTAAATTTTATTAATTTCAAGTTTGTCTTTATAACTAATTTTAAGATAGTTAGCATATATTAAAATTTCCTTAAATTATGTATCTATGACGACTAATTTTAAGGATACATTTGATCAACTGTTGAATTTCATTCTTCTCTAATCAAGGTTATTACTTAATTAATTTTTTTATCCTTTGTTTGTTTAAAATTTATTTATATATTCTATATACAATATTAACCATATTATTTTATATTGTAAAAAATTATTTTATTTACAAAACATATATTGTAATTACTATTATAAAAATTAAATCTAACTTTATAATAAAATATTTATTCGTATTATTATTATCAGTATAATTATTTCTACAATATGGTTTTTTTATATTGCATGTAATATTTAATTAAATTAATGTTTTAATATTAAAAATATATAATTGATGATTATAATGATATTTCCGTGCCATAGCACGGGCACAATACTAGTATATACATATACATGAACAAATATTTTATTCGTGTGAAAAATAACAACAAATTATAGTACGGAGTATTAATTAAAATAGTTATTTTATTTATAACTTCTATTTTAGTAGTTGTAATCTCTTATATAGGGAGGAATCAGAGGCGGATCTAGAGGGGTACAGTTCCCAATTTTTTATTTTTTTTTACTATTATGTGAAAAAAATAAAATAATAAATGGGTGAAAGATGATAAAAGTTCAATACATTTATCTTTTAAGTTCATTTAAGTGTCTTGAGCTTATTTTATACACTACTCATTCCATCTCATTTTAAATTCATCATTTGCAAAAAAATGGACGTTCATACATATATCTTATTTTTCATATTTTATCATTAAATCAAACCCTTATTTTTATATTAATTTTTTTTAATGAAAATTACAAGTATATCATTAAGCCATCTAAACCCTTATTTTTCATATTTTGTCGTCAAACTTACAGCTCACACATTTATTTGCATATATATCTTAAAACGTTCATACATATATTTTATTTGTATTGTATATATTTTATTTATTTACACATATTTTAGAACATTTATACATATTTATTTCTATATGTCTTACTTATTCGTAAATACCTTGTTTATTTACACATTTATCGTATTCATAATCCTGGATCCACCACTGAGAGGGATGAAAATCATGTTCACTATTCAATTTAATGGTGTAATTCATTTTTCAATTCTCTCAATATATGCATTCTATTCAATCAATTTTTTTTTGGTAAATTCACCATATTAAAATAAGACTTGACCCAAGATAAGTTATATTTCTTCACAAACCCATCACCCATGCATTGTCATAAATCATAATGATGTGTAGTTTTTATATCAATATATAAAAACACGTAAGAAAGGATAAAGGCTACGAAATTACTTCAATTAATTTAATCCATCTCTCTGTCTAACACCTCTTTGTTTCTTCTGTATTTTTATTAATTTTTTTATATATCATATTTATAATATGTATGCCTTAAAATAACATGCACGGTTGGAAGTGTGCCTAAATTAGCCAAATCCCGTTCATATCAAATCTGCCTAACTGTTAATTTATCATGTGTCACATGAAACTAACTTCATGATTGGTCTAGTAGCGTAGGTTTAAAATGTACGAGTATGCTCATTAAGTCTTAGGTTCGAAACTGTCTATATACAGAATTTTGTTCTGGCTTCAATTCGGGCCTGTTAATGGACAATGAGATTGGTCTACCAAATAATTAGTCGGTCTTTAGATCTGATATCGAGAATTATAAAAAAAATAAAAAATGTCACTTGCAACTGTCATGTCAAGATCACTGTCACGTACGTTCATGCATTTTCAAAATTTCATGAAAATATATTGTCTCAAAATTAAAAGATGGCATGCATTCATATCCTTCATCTTCAAAGTTGACCTTATACTTTAATTGACCCCATATTCACCTTATTAATTGCATTCCCATTTTCACTTGATCAAGAATATTGCCTATATATATGTATGTATGCATTGATCAAATATATCACAATCAAGCATCTTCAATAATCTTCTTCAATTAATTCCACCATGCAAAAACCGAAAATCTTGTTCCTTGTGGCGCTTTCTCTTAAAAGATTCATCCACTTCATCTCCATCTTGCTCAATCACAAATTCAGCATCTCAAAAAGGAACAATTTCCAAGAAAATCAGGCCAATGGGCCGCGGCTCGGGTTCCAAAAGTTCCAATTTCTTGCACGGAGATCAGACCTCGAAAGCGAGGTCTTGATCGTCCATGCAGAAAGTGGTTTACTACGAAGATCGAATCTCTTCCCTTACTTCATGCTTGTGGCTTTTGAAGCCGGAAGCATGATAAGGGCGCTCGTCCTTCTTCTTGCTCGCCCTTTCATCGCTCTTTGTAGCGAAGATTTTGCGTTGAAAGTGATGGTAATGATAAGCTTTTTTGGGCTCAAGAAGGAGAGATTCTTGGAAGGAAGTGGTGTTCTTCCTAAGTATTTTTTGGAGGATGTTGGGAGGGAGAGCTTTGAGGTTGTTAGAAGGGGTAAAAGGAAGATTGCCATTAGTGATTTGCCTCAAGTTATGGTTGAGAGATTCTTGATTGATTATATGGATATTAATGTTGTTTATGGAAGAGAGATGAAAATGTTTTGTGGATATTTTGTGGGATTGATGGAAGAGAGAAGGGATTTTGATGTGTTTCAAGAAATGAAGATTACTCCTAATGCAATTGGTGTTGCATGCTTTACAAAATGCTTTGATTCTCAATGGTTTTCTAATTGCAAGGTATTTCTACAATTACTTGTTTTTTTTTTTTTTTAAAAAGCTTTGATTCTCAATGGTTTTCTAATTGCAAGGTACTATTTCTACAATTACCCGCCTGCCTGTAGTGGTGCTCTAACCAATTGAGCTATCCCACTTTGTCTACAATTACTTGTTATTTATCTATTTATAGTTTCAATTGAATAATTAAGTTTAATGTTGTAAAAGACCAAAATGTGTATGTGCATTTCTGATGATTTCATTGTATGTGTTATGCAACAGGAGATTTACCTAGTGAGTGAAGCAGAAAGAAGGAATTGGCATGAATTGCCAAAGGAATTATACCCAAAACCACTCATTTTTCATGATGGAAGATTGGCTTTTAGGCCAACATTCTTAGCAACACTAGCCATGTTCATGTGGCTCCCTTTGGGGTTCGCTCTAGCCATTTTTCGACTCGTCGTCTCTTTAACATTCCCCTCTTGGATCAAGTTTCCGATCCTGCACCTCACGGGTGCACAAATCACGGTTTCCAATTACCCGAAGAGGGGCGAAAAGGTCAAAGGCAAAGGAGCCTTGTATGTTTGTAATCATAGAACATTGCTTGATCCCCTCATTATCTCCTTTTGTCTAAACTCCCCTTTAGCTGCAGTGGTGTATAGCCTTAGTAGTGTGTCGGAGTTTCTCTCGCCAATTAAGACTGTTCGATTAACGAGGAACAGAGAGCGCGACGCTAAGCTAATGCACGAGTTGTTGAGCGAGGGCGACCTCGTTGTCTGCCCTGAGGGGACAACGTGCAGGGAACCGTATCTTCTGAGATTCAGCCCTTTGTTCACCGAAATGTGTGATCAAGTGATCCCTGTCGCGGTCACTTGTGATGTCAGCATGTTTTACGGGACGACCGCGGGAGGGCTCAAGTGCCTTGATCCTTTGTTCTTGCTCATGAATCCCTGGCCTAGCTACTCGGTCTGTTTCTTGGACACGGTTCGTGTGGAAGTCGGCCCGGACGAGACGTGTGACGATGCCGAGACTTTTAGGTACGAGAAGGCTAATATGGTCCAAGATGTGATTGCCAAAGAGTTGGGATTTACTTGCACAAGGATTACTAGAAAGGACAAGTACTTGATTTTGGCTGGAAATGATGGAACGGTTAAAAATTATACTAAATAATTAATTGTAACTTTGTTAATTGCCCACTGCTTGCTTGTGTATGTACTAATTCCTATGTTTTGGAGATATTAATATACTTTTTCTTTTCTTTTCCCGCAGTGTATTATACAGTGTCTCTACTTGAAACATATTTCATTCGTTCCGGTGCACTTTGGATATGAATGTTAAGAAATATGATAAAATAAGTAGATGTATTATAGGTAATATGATTGAAACAGAGAAGAATGTAATAAAATGTGAGAAGTAGTTTGTCAAAAACGGAATGAGTAACTTTCATTGGAACGAAAGAAAATAAAAAGTTTGATGGCTTTCAACAAATAGAGTATAAAATATCTGATCTTTATGGAATGATGGGGTCCATAACTTCTATTCAAGCACTTTATGGTACTCACAAACGATTTGACCGATCCGACCTCTCCTAAGACATTTACACATTTAGATGCTACTATTGTACTATTAAGAGGATTGACTGCCAAATGGATCTATCCAACCTCTCCTAAGACATTTACACATTTAGATGCTACTAGTGTACTATTAAGAGGATTGGCTGCCAAATGGATCTATCCAACGGTAGATTCTTTAGATTCAACTTCAACCATGCTTCAACCTCGAATTATGAAACTGCGCAAAGAGTTAAGCAAACTTTACAACGTTATAATTTATCTTGGACTTCAGACTACCAAATGAGCCCTAAATCTTATCCCAACTCATTGAAAAACATGCCCTTCATATATATTTGAGATGACAAAGTGTAATTTCTGGAAAAATCAATGTGGCAAAATACACACATACAGAATGAGGCCTTTCATATGTTCTCAAACTCAAGTACAATGTCGGATAATTTACAAGAACATAGGCAAAACTTACTATCAACCCTAACTATATATAACCACTAATTGCCATACCATAAAGCAGAACAACAATAAACAATATAGAGAAAAAGAAAAAAAAAATCATCAGCCTAAGGCTGTGTTTTCTCTATCTCGTCTACGGAGATTCCCAAGAAGAAACTACGATGATTAATCTTCCTATATATGGATCACAAAATTCCCTAGTCAGCTGAAACGAACTTCTTCTCCGAGTAATATTTCTTCTCACTTGCTTCTTTCTTGGCATTTCGTTTCTGTGCAAATGAGACATTTAAAACGTGAAAAAAATGTGTGGTAGGATGAAGATTGAAAATGAAAATATTCCGCCATCTATAGCAGTCTAAATGCAAAAAATAGCTCAATATTGTGGTGTCTTCAGTATCATGTCAAGGATGACAAAAGCTTGTATGAACCTGGTTCACAAATTTGAGATTCATGAACTCTATTGATCCTACCCAACGAATTCTAAATGGATCATATATACAGGCTTTTTTTGGTAGTAAATGGGTCAAATTGGGGTGGAGTTCATATGAACCAAGTTCACACAAGCGTTACTCTTTCTGGATTGATTAGATATGATGTGGTTTCTTGAGTTAATCTCTTTTTTTTTTTTTTTTGGTTTAATAAATTCTCAAAGAAAAATAAAGGCATATTTGCATAAGCTACGAAAGATAGGTTAACGAAGAATACCAAATAAATGTCACGATTGGCAATAATCCTCTGGGCTATGGAAGCAGTAGTGATATCTATTGGACTCTCAAGCATTTGGAAAATTCCCATGCTTTTCGGAACCAAATAGGGATCTGAGTTGCCCTGCATAATCAAATTTGACTTTTTTAGTAACACAAACTAGCTCAACCATTTTCTTTATCTTATGCTAATTAGAATAGTAAAACTTACTTTCATGAAAGTGTTTTTCTCAGCAATCGTCCCATGTACAACCGTAGATATGTTGAAAGTTGTAATCTTTTTTCATGCCAAACATTTTCAAGAAAACAGAATTATCAGAAACAGCAAAATCAAATCTCAATTACAGAGAGAGAGAGAGGTTGCATGCTGAATGCCCACAAGGTTTTAACAACACAGCGACTCCGATTATTACAAAAGTCATCCATACTACTAATATATTTTTCTATTACGTCTTAATGTTGTCTTTCCAGATTTTTCATATAACTATTAGGTAATATTTGGCTGTTACAAGCAGATAAGAGGGCAGATACTGAACAATAAGCAAGTAAAATCTAAGTTGCAATTTTGAAAACAGTCCTATACTTGGATTTTTTTATTTCTCATTGAAAATCAAATGAACCAACACGGGCCTCGTCACAAGAAACTTGATAATGAAAAATTTGACAAGGTAAGCCTTTCAAGAAATTAACCCATTTCATTAGCAGGCCATAAGTTTCATTTAATTCTTTAGTCTGAAAAAAACTACAAATATTTTTGATTGGGCTCATTATCTGAAGATAATATGCAGAAATGACGTACCATATCTTTAGTAACTTCCCAAGGTGCGCCAATAATGACCTCATCAACATAACGACAAGCCAGCACACTAAGACTACGTTCATGGAGATTCATCAGTGGGAAACGGCTGCCACGGAGCTCACTGCAAAAACAAAATTCATTGTAAACATGAACAAAATAATGTGGTTGGTGAGGTTAATACTATGTCTCTTTCTGGGATATTTGGGTATCTAATATTTTTGAGAGAATATAATTCATGATTATCAATGTTATTCAGAGCATAAGTCATACCTCACAGTCTGGTCAGCATAAATACCGACAAGAAGAAAATCTCCACGTTGCCTGGCATTCTTTAGGATCTGTAAACTCGCAAGGAGAAACTTTCATCAAACATTCCGTATCAAACAATATTGAGGGTATTATAATGAACATAGCATTGCAAAAACCGAAGAAACGTAAAATAAAAGTATGAACGTAAGATTCTATAAATACCTCCACATGTCCAGCATGAAAAATATCAAATGCACCATCGATGTAGACAACCCGAGAATTTGGTCCAGGTCCCTGAAATTAAACAGAATAACGAGAATTTCACCAACTAATATCTATGGATAAAGTATTGAGCATTCATTCAAAAAGTGGCAAACCATCTTTTTAACTGTTAGCACATATTTGACAAAATTATTGGAAAAGTCGATAACTCTTCCCCTTTTATATCATTGACAGTGAAACCACGTAAGTCAATAACATGCCCTCTACAGCTGAATTATGTAATATTATTCAAGAGATTTGATATATAGCGAAACTGAGTGTGAAAATATAAAGGTGATTGAAATTTCTTCCATTGGATTGGATAAATAATGGCCAAATGCAGTATAGCAAGTTTTTCAAGTGATCTTCCCACATCCAAGCACAAACATTAAGCAATTGACAGTTTAACTAGTTCACTGGTAAAAGGTAACTTCAAGTTACAGTTAGGGGTGTAAGTGAGTCGAGCTGGCTCATGAGCTATTCATGCTCCACTCAGAAAAAGCTCAAAACCAACTCAAATTTAGTCAAGTCAAGCTTGAGTTTGAGCTCAATGATACTATGCTCGCAAGCCTAATCAAGCTCACATAATTTTACTATGTTACCCATAATATGCTAATTATTTACAAACACACTCTAATTAATGTTATGTAAGTTATCGGCGCCAGGTCGAGCTCGAGTATTTCGATTTCCCCATCAAGCCGAGCTTCGAGGTTTTTAATAGAGTCTAGTTTGAGCTTGACACTACTCGGCTTGACTCAGCTCATTTTACACCCCTAATTACTGTCTCCATCCAGTTTATCTGAAAGAGAGATACCCAAAAAGTAGCACCAAAACCAGATCCTACAGAAGTTCAGAACATTAGGTTTGGAAAAAATTCTATAGTTGATTATATGTAGGCCACACCACATAAGACCTAAAAGAGCACTTATAATTTTTTGACATGTCATGAACCCAATTTTATACAGCCAAGTCCACAGCATACTTACCAGAAGACACATGTCATGTTAAAGATCTTCAGTTGACATTTTTAGCAAGATAAAAATTGCAAAAGAGAGTCGAGCATACCTTGCCATTTGAAAATTGCACTATTCTTCTTGAAGTAGGTAGGAAGTGAGATATGTGGGCATCATTGGATGAAGATTTGTTACTCTGAATGTTGGTTACGTCATCTAATTCACTGGCTTGAGATGATTCTAAGCCTACTTTGTCAGCTTTAGCATCCTTATCCCACGAAAGTATCCTTCCTGCGTACATATCAACACCACAATTAATTGATGGCAGTCATATCAGTTCCAAAATGATGCTTGACTATGATAGTCGAACCAGTAGTAGATAAAAAAATAACCCCACTAAAAAACATACAAGATATAATAAAGAATCTAGAAATACCGAAATAAGTAATGTTAATAAATTGAAACATGAGAAATCGCAGCTTACCCAACGAGAACTAAAAAAATAAAGAAAATTAGAAGAGAATAAAAAGTTGTTGAATAAGTACACTACTCAAATCCTGAAGCACAATTTACATCACTTGTAAATAATTGATGACTCAATATTTGACAGGTAAAAAGAATGCAGATTTATATTTTTCAACCCCGGGTAAAAAATTCTATCTTTACAATATAACAGTAAAACAATTGTATTGTACTATAGTATATCCTAGATATATAACATATCTCGCTCAACCTACCCCCAAAACACCCTGATTACACACACACATGAGTATTTATTTGATACATTAATGCTAGAATATATTGTGTTCCATGTACTCTACTCCTCTTGCTACCTTCCATACAGATCATCCATTTTCCACTTGGTAAAATTAAATGCAAACTTAATAAACAGCTCAAACTTTCAAAGTACAGAATTTAAAAGCATTGCTGTAAAGTTTAAGAAATGAAGCATAGATGCACAAGTGAGCATACTGTTAATTGTCTCTTAGAAATGTTCTTTTCCCTTATATTTAAGTTACAATGAGTTTATTCTAAAAGCAATGCAAGTTTCACGAACAATTTTCGAGCCAATTGATCAAGTGGTCCAACACATAGCATGACACCTATTGGGTTTAATCCTGACGAAACCATACTACTCGAAGCTGTGATCATATAAATTATAGGGGAAATAGTTTTTTAGTCATGTAAGTTACCTCTATTTCAGTTTCAGTTCTGTTGACTTAAACGAATTGAAAGTAGTCCTACAACTTACTATTTTTCGGCGTTTTAGTTCGATAACCCGTTTTAGAAGATGAAGCATTTGGTTGGCCAATCAGATTTTGCCATGTGGACAAACCAAACCCCGCCACATCAGCATCAATAGGATGTTTTACCTCCTACAGCCGTTTAACAGACTAAAATGTCGAATAATTGAAAATTACCAGGTTATTTTCAATTCATGAAAGTTGATATGACTGAAATCGAAGTAGGGGTAACTTACCGGACTTAAGAAACTATTTCCCCTAAATTATATATGCTCAGACACCTCCAGCAAAGTGAGATAATATGTGTGCTAATGCCAGTAGGAGTAGTTAGTGTGGTTCCATTAAGAGAAAATGGAGTTTATTAATCGTGTAACCCATTCAGTATTGTATTAAAGTTAGAACAAACTGTTAAAACAGTTGTTTAGTCAAAACTTAAATGGAGAGGGTAAGAAGAATACAGTACCTACAATATCGGTGCTGGAGACACCTTCAGTGCGTTTGATCTCCTTGTAACGACCAACTTTCTTTGCAAGAGCATAAGCATCAGTTCCATCAGGAAGAAGGCAAGGATCATCACCATGTATAATATAATCGATCTTATACTCGTTGAAAAGTCGACGCATAAAATCTTCTGTAATTTCATAAGGAGCATTGGGAATGACTTCATCCACCCATTTTAACCCACTAACAAGGGCCAGCCTAAAAAATGACATCAAATTAAAGAGTAAGTCTCTTGTATATCAGTTGTACCGTGAAACTGTACACAACTAATACTTTTCAGTGAAAACAACTAGTACTGACCAACTAATACCTTTTAATAAAGCAACTAGTGCCATTTAAAAAGGGACGGTGCACTTGGTGCATACAAGACTTTGTTCAAATTTAATTTGGAGTACAATAATCATCTACATGACTACATGATATAATCCTCATTATTAGAATGATCAATCTTGTTTGACCAGAAAGACCGAGGTAAACACATGATTGAAGACAGCAGATAGAAAATAATCAGAGAAGCTAATCTGGCCCAAATACATAATTATTAACTTGAAAGGTGAGAAGGAATATAATTTTACTCAAACATATTTCAGCAGTATACCTTTCTTGCATAGATAAAACGGGGGGGCCTTTATTGGATACGATCTCTTCATCACTTACAACTCCAACAACCAATTCATCTCCCAATGCCTTTGCTTGTCTCAATGCGTTGGCATGCCCATAGTGCATTAGGTCAAAACATCCATCCATATATACACGAACACGTTTCTTTGCAGCTCTCTTCTTTTGAAAAACCCTCAAGTCAGGAAAAAGGTGAGGCATGATTGGAACACTAAGCATACCAAAGTAGCTACTGGAGAAACTGAGCAATGCACAAGTGATCATTATACCACCAAAGACATGTGGGTAGTAATAAACCCCGTCTTTAATCCAACTGCTGCTTTCGAACTCCATTTTAATGGACTCCGTAATCAATGTAAGAGGAGACACAAACCCTGAATAATCAAACCAACAATGAGTAAAATCCACTTAAAATGCATTCCTTAGAATACTTAGAATCATACACAAATGTTTTAGTAATTGTCACAGTCTTCTCCTAGTTTCTCAAACCCTCTAATGGATTTGAAATCCTCACAATATCCATATCTTTAAATTCTACCTTCACATTCAAATGCAAACAAACTAGAAAAAGGTTTGCAGCACAGAAGGATACAGAGATCAATTACAAAATTTAGTAAAACAAAAAAATGAAATTACTCAAATAGAAATTATGGGCAATAACAAACGCATCAGATTTCATCAAACCGGAAAACAAGATCTGTGTATAAAAAAGACTATTCAAATCAAATCTAAACAGGGCAGAACACAGAGAAAAAGACCCACAATCAATTAATTCAAGAACAATGTCATCACACGCAAAATAAAAGATCAAAACATATAAAATGATCCAAACAAAATCGAGTTGTAAATAAGTGAACCTGAGGGAAGCTGGAGATGGGCTGGCGAGAATTTCAAGAAAACTGATGAAATGCGTTTCAAAAAGTATATGTACATATATATATATACAAGGGAATAAGAATAGGTAATCCGTTTTTGTTTGTTTGCAAATACAGGTGTGACAGCACGATTAAAATATGAATTTTGGAGATGTAAATTGCACAAAAAGGTAATAGTAATTGCAGAAATCTAGAATCTGCAAGAAATGGGGTGTCTTTGTCAGACGAGAATCTTCACCTTTTCTCTTGGTTGGTGTCTGCGTCTCCTCGATGTGCAGCCAAAAATCGAGCTCCTTTTTCAATTTCTCTGCAAAGAGAAAAAGGAAAAAGATGCGATTTTTGGCTTCGAAATTTAGAGATGGTTGTAGCAACAATGGTTATGATATATTTATTGGGAATCAATGAATCATCCGAGACCACATAAATTGATGTCGATTAGGAATTGTCCCCCCTCTTTTCTCTCCTCTCTTTCTTCTCACATTAATAATAGTAGTAGTATCTTTTTTTATTTCAGCAACTTAACAAGCAAGAGAACACAGGTAGGTACGTGATCTGTTTGATGCCGATGTTTATTCAAAAACTTTACATAGTCTAGGGCAAAGTGTGCAAGTTATCAATTTATTTGAAACCAATCTCTTTGTATTATTGGGAGTAAAAATGTCTATCGAGCTGACCTTAGCTTAATAGGGTCTAGGGTCTTAATCGATTTATACTTAACGGTCCAACAATTGTTGAAACCTAACCTTAATTCTAGAGGGCAGATCACTAACGAGTTACAATAATTTTTTTTATTTTAAAATTAAAGGTCTCAATTAACACGTCCAAAACATTTAATGATCGATAAAAGAGAAAACAAAAGTATGATGCAAGCTTATAATTATGGTTATGGGTCAAATGATCCAAAATTTGTTTGTGAAGTTATTTATTAAAAAAAAAAAAAAGTCAGGCTAATCGGTCCGGGTCAAAAAATCCGAATTTAAACGGGCTTTCAATTCATGAATTCTAACCCTGCATTTTTTAGGGTAAAACGGGTCAGTCCAATTTGTCCAACCTGAATAAACATCTCTAATTGAAAGATCTCAATTAAAGTTTACACTATATAATTGTATTTCGAAAATTTCGAACTCAAGATTTAAAAATAAAATCTCATATTTAATTGCACTTTAAAGATTTTGAACATGATGAAGAATAACGGAGACAATTAACAAAATTGTAAAATATGTTGTGTGATAATAAAAAATAATTGTGGGCTTGAGTTGTTTGACTCGTGGGCCTCTAGTTATGACTTAGCAATCTTAAATATATAAATACTCCTTCACTAGATATTTTTCTTGTGGTAGTTAATATTAATAGTATGCACTTGGCAATTAAGTTATACTACTATCATATTAAAAATATATATCACTTTCAATCAGTGAATACATATTAAAAGAATTATAATTTTTTACTATACGTAAGGTTTTGAACACTATCACTGGCTAGGTTATTTTTATTGAATTTAATAATAAATTAGAAAGAAATATAATTAATTAATATTAAAAAGTGCAAAATAATTTATAAATTGTAAATATAATTCATAGTCAAAACGTCATTTAAATGGAGAAGTTCATGATAAGGAATAGTTTGTTTGAATTATTAAATGGAATGCAAATACAAATTTTAGTGGTGGCAATGTGATACAATACAAGTTTCTTCTATATAGTAAGCTAAGTTGCACAATAAAATTGAATCATCTCTTTCTTAGGGAAAAAACCTCCTTACTAAGAAAAGAAAAATCAATCCCAACTTAGAAAAGAACTTCAGTGGTGGTGGCCAATTAGTCGAACTTGAGTCAGAGGCTGGAGTGTCAGCTCCAGACTATCGGTGAACGGCCGTGTAAAGTCAGATCTAATATTGTTTTTAAATTGGGATTTTTCTATGGTTGTTCCTTTTGGAATTTCTTGGATTCAGTGCGATTTTTTCATAACAAGTGGAGTGCAATCTTAACTGTCGCACTTCATGTCCCCATGAGGCCATGACACATTTTCAACGGTCACTCGTAGTTGTCTTATATAAATTGGTACTACATATTTGAATGACTAATTTCATAAATGCAACACTTTTTTATTAATTAGCACTTTTATATCATGTACACGTTTAGATTGAACAACTTCATAAACATTGTTTCACATCTTTCTACCTTCCTTTTGAAAAGAATTGTATAAATACAGTATGAAATGACATACACTAATCAATACAATTGTGGTGTGAGGTTGGTAGATTATCACGCACGACTTGCTACTCTTTTTTAATTTTGTTTTTAACGTGTTTTTTTTAATTGTTAAATTTTAAAACACGATATGCTAATCTTTAATATTAAAATAGTTGTTTTATATATATTTTTTTTAAATACCCCCTTTTACCACATAAATATGTGAAATCAACAAAAAAAATTTACACTTTTACGTTTTTAAATTTCAACTCAATCATTACTGTTATAACACATAGGTACTTGGCAGTTGGCACTACCATGATATGTAACATAAACAAATTCACCATGATGCATCGTCTAATTTTACTATCACGTGTGAAATCATTTTAGGAGCTAGGCATCCCAGTGTAATTCGATGGAAGGGCGATTCGCTTGGACAAGGAAGGAATGTCACTAAGGGATTTCGACAAAACTGTATTGAAGAACGGGTGTTGATCTCCCGGTGTGAAACCAATTGATTTCGTAGTTAAATTCAGATTAAATTTACTATTTTAATAGTCCTTATAAACTAGCACAATTAGTCTTGTACTTTGTTAAAATAGATTCAAATCACTAGAGTCGGGGAAGGAGGGAGAGGGGCCAGGGCCACTGGGCTCCCTCCCATTTTTCAATTTTTTTTAAATAAAATTTAAAAAATACTTATTTAATAAAAAAAATAAAAGAAAAAATAATTATTATTAATATTTAATAATTATATAATAATTTTTAAGTGTATTAATAAAACATTAGTAGTACAATTATTACTTTCTCAATCTCAAAATGTATGTTGTTTTGTGTATAATTAAATAACAATTTTTTTTTTTACAAATTTACCATTTATTATCATTTATCATGAAAGAATGAGAGAAAAATGAAAGAAAATAAAAGAGAGTGTGAAATGGTAAATTATAGGGATTTGAATAGGAATAATTTAGGGAAAAACGTGGTAAAAATAGTTAAAATAATAATTTTTTAAAGTAAAAATGAAGACTAATAGTGTCAAAAAATATAAAACAATTGAAGTATATAACAATTTAAAACGATTGTAGGTAATGAGCGGAATGAATGAAATATTTATTGAAATATATTAAAACTTAACTTATTCAAGTATTACTATATTATATGTTTCAAAATATTTATATGATATTAAAAACAAATTTTTTATTGATAATTGGGTCTCCCTTGACTAAATTTTGGCTTCGTCACTAATTAGAGTTATGTTAGTTTTGAAATTTATACTCTAAAATTCTTGGACTTGAGAAATTTTGATAAATAGTAGAAGAGTTAATTATTTACAACCTTTTGAATGTTTATCAATTTTTTAAAATTTTACAATTTAGTATACAAATTAATTTTTGAATGTTTATCAATTTTTTTAAATTTTACAATTTAGTATACAAATTAATTATTTATTGCGATTAGATGGACTAAGTAATTTTTAGTGTAACAAAAAATGATGTGACACAAATTTATTTGGATCTCATGTGGCATTGAAGGCAGCTCCAACCATGGACAAAAATATTCGAAAATTTTCTTTATATATCTTCGATATATCATTTTTTGTATCACCGATATTGATATTGAGAAGAAATGATATTTCCACGATATTTGTAAAAAAAAATCGAAAATATCGATAAAAATTGATATACAATAACAATATCGAGACTAACATCGGTAAAATATCGAAAGAAAATAAAAAAATATCGGAAAAAATTTGAAAAATGTCGATAAATTTAAAAAAATATCATATGAAATAACATTGTATACTATATTTTATACGGAGTATAAATTTATCATAGATGTAAATGGATTTAAATTGTTTTTTTGAATTTATGTATTAAAAGTTAGTTATTAAATTTCCACAATTTTTAAAATTTACTGATATCGATATTCGATATCGATATATCCATCGATATTTCAACAAATTTAAGGTCTCGATATTTCCATCGACACCGATATTTTTGTCCTTGGCTCCAACTACACATCATCTTTACTAAAAAAATTATTTGTCACATCATTTTTAGTTACACTAAAAATTATATAACACTTTATTATCGTCAAATCATAAAATCGACTATTTATATTTCAAAATAAAGAAATAAAAATAATAATAAATTTATCAAATGTTTTTTTCAACTATTACAGATAAAAATATAATTTCGGGATAATTAGTTTTACTAAACTTTCTTACTCTATTTAATTATCACATATATAATATATATTTATATATAAATAAAGTTAAATAGGTTCGTCTTTTGAACTTAAAAACCTACGAAAAAAGCTCGAATCCGACCTATTTAATTAAAAAAAAAAAGCTTAAAATTGACTTATTTACTTATTAAACTAGAACTGTAGACCGCTTTTGAATAGTCTGACTCATTCTCACCCATAATCTTTAACCATAGTCCAAAATTATCTCAATGAAATATAGTAACACATGATTATATATCAATAAAAATACTCTAAAAGAACGGGTAAAATACGCGTAGGGGGTGTTTCTTTTGGGATTTGGGTGGTTTTAAAAACCAGATTTTTGAAATCCTGGTTTTTGAAATTCCGATAAATAGTAATATGGGTGTTTCTTTTGGGTTTTGGAATAGTGAAGGTTTTAACTTTATGTCAAATCAAGTTGTAAGATTGAATGAGTTTGTATTATTATATTATTGTTTGATGAGATTATAATGATTGATTAAGTGTGTAATGATTAAATGTATTATATTATTGTATTATTATATTATTATATTATTGTTGAGAAATAATATAATGATTGAAGTAATATTATATAGATATAACTTTATGTCAAATCAATATGTTTGATAGGGGTGGTTTTGAGTGGATTTTGAAAACCGATTTTTAAATCCCGAAGTAACACGGGTTTTGGATCTTGAAATCCAAAACCTGACTTTTAAAACAAAAAAGAAACATACCCGTAGTGTATATTTAGGGCTGCCTTTAAGTGTAGTTGACAAGTTCAACGGTACAGGAGCGCAATTTGTTGCCTTTAAACGAAAGTGCCAAATTAGTAACCGACTTTACCAAAAATTTCCATTAAAGAAACGCGTTTTCTCTTTCCTTTTCTTTTTCGTTTACCTTTTTCATTTTTGGTCACAACAATTTATATACACAGTTTGCCCTTTCTTCACACGCACACACGCGCGCACACACACACACACGCAGTCGAGATTCAATCGCCATTGATTGATTCTTCTTCACGTAAGCAGAAAATGATGAAGAAAAAGCCTCCTATTCGTATCCTATCGCCACCACCTTCACCATCGCCGTCGCCGTCGCCGCTATCATCATCATTCCCTTACGGCGTCGTTTCGAAGCTGGCGATGGACCCCTCACTGCCCACTGATATAATCATCAACATCCTCTTAAGGCTCCCAGTTAAATCATTAGGTATGTTTAAATGCGTTTCAAAGCAATGGCTTGAGTTAATTTCAGACCAACATTTCATTTCTATGCATAGACGCCTCTGTTTGGATAATCCGAATGTGCTCTTAGTGAAGAAGACTCCTGTTGAGCAGGAGCCACACATGAGAAAATGCACTAGGGTTAATGTTTGCGCTTTAACCTCCGATGGCCTCTGTAAGAATCTCGATTTCTCTTTGAATATAGACGATGATGAGAAGAACATTGAGATGTTGCCTTCGAAATGGGATCTCATTTGCTTTGTGACTGAGAGTGGCTTTTACGCTTGTAATCCTAGTACACAATTGATGATGAAATTGCCTGAGGCCAGTTGTTGTACCTCTGGCGAGGTGAATGCTGGGATGGGTTATGTTAAGGCGAGTAATGAGTATGTTTTGGTGCATTTGTTTGATAGGAGCTTGGATATACATGTAGATTACGACATTGGGTGTGAGGTTTTGAGGTTGAGAGACGGGAAGGATTGCTCGTGGAAAGTAGTCGATGCGAATTGTCCTTATGTTGTTCGGGGGTGGGGAGTGTTGGTGGAGAATGTGTTTTATTGGATGATTTGGGATGACTATAGTCATCCAGAAGATGAGGCCATTGTGTCGTTTGATCTTGAAAAAGAGGAATTCGGGACATTGTCTCCTCCTGAAGGTTGTTTTGATCCGCATGGTGTTTGGTCTTTAGTGGAATTAGGAGGGAAATTGTGCTTGTTGGACAACGAGACACGCCCACAAACCATGGATATTTGGGTGTTGAACGACGTTGAGAATCAACGATGGGTTCGGGAGCATAGTATTCATATGAATGTGTATACTAGTGACATGCTGAACTTCATTGTTCCATTGGATTATCGGGATGGGAAAATAGTGATGGATGCAAATCATGAGAGTGTTGATTATTATGATGTGAAGAAGAAGCACATCAAAAGGATGGATCATCTAATTGCAGGAGAGTGGAATTGGCTTCGGATTTACACTGAAAGCTTCTATGCCTTGGGAAGCAAATAGATATCTAATGCTTGATGCCAGATTTTTTATGGCACTGCATCTTTCGTCTCTAGTCCTGATTTATTATTGTCTTTTTCGGAATTCATTTCAAGTTATGAGGATTTTTTTAATGAAAATTTTAACTTCAAACTAGACACTATACTAGTGCTCAGGTGCTTATTTCATATGTTTTGTGTGGACAGTAATTTTTTGGGCTTTGGATAGCCTTTTTCTGCTGCTGGCAGTGTTATTAGGAGGTGTGTGGTTTTGAAATGATATTGTATTTGGGTTGGATTGATAAAATTGAAATTTTCTTTTATGGGATTACATTTAATACCTGACATTGTTGTTAGGCAAATTCTTGTATTCGATTGGATTTTATGTGATTTGAATATATTTTCAATTGTTCAATTGAATTTTTAATCCCCTACTTTAGAATCAAATCAAAATTGTGGTTCAATTGCACCGTGCAATTGAGTGAGTTCACATCAATTATGTTCAGTTACCTGCCATCTAAGGTATCTTATAATCTTCACTTGAATCCTTGATCTTCTGTTACTTTTTTATACTGGAGTAGAATTTTAATACTGGAGGTATCTTATAAGGTATCTTATAATCTTCACTTGAATCCTTGATCTTATAATCTTCACTTGAATCCTTGATCTTCTGTTACTTTTTTTATACTGGAGTAATATTTTTACCATCCAGATCATTGTACTAATTGGTAACTTTTTCGTAGTCCAAAACAGGAGTATAAAACAGACACATCTTTCCCACAAAAATGTGTATATGATGAAAGCTCATGTTCTACTTATGCAGATTGAACAGGATTTGACTTTCTGGAACCGTTCATTGAGTATTTTTTAATTCTATGCATTTTGCTTGGAATTCCCCATGAGTTGCTCTTTGTAACACATATTTCTTTTTTCAGATGGGTGTGGAGAAGACATGCTTTTTGTAACATATATTGTTCAGTTTCTTGATATGCTAGTTAGTTTTGCACAATTGGCATTTGTGCTGTATTATAAGAAGAGCATGCACCTTTGTTTATTGTATTTGGCTTGTATGAACTCATTAGTCTGGCACGAAACTGTATAATTCTTGAGTTCAAATACAAATGTTTCATAAGGATATGACCCTGTTTTCTATTCTAGCTGATTAGTTCATGAGTTTCATACTTCTTTTTGGAAGGCAGCTCTCATGTTATCAACTTTATGGTGTAGCTTTTGTAAAACTTGTCTCAATATACTATTTTTGTTAGATTAATGAACTTATTTGATAATCAGCCATGGACAGTTTTCCCCTTGTACTAACATATTTTTTGATAGAAAAGTCTGTTGAATTATTGATCAAGTCTGTTTTGTGCGAGATATACTCCTATTTCTTTATTGTGTCCTTTACTCAATTTTTTTAGTATTTCCTTTCAACCATTTATTAGTATCCATCCACAAATTAAAAAATCACTATTGCAAAGTGTTAATTAACCTAATTTGTTTAAATTTAATGTTTTTATTATCTTCTAGTGTACTCTCTCGAATTCTATTTAAATGTTATTATAGTGTTTTACTGCATTATTAACTTAATACATGTCATTTTAAAGTTTTTATCCCCACTTGCCTCTAATTAATTCCACCATCATTAAATATAGATTTTAATTTCTTAATTCACTATATTGATTTTCCTCCAATATCATGGATTCCAAACTTGGAATGACATCCTTTTTTGATTGAGTGAGTGTGCAACACATGACATCTAAATAGAATTAAAGGGAGTATATTTAAAAGATAAAATTTGTTATTTGTCTATAAAATAAATAATTATTTACACAGTAAATGTAGAATACTTTCAATTTTTTAAAAAATATATAGAGAATTACTAATGCTTCTATAAAATATCTTCTAGCCGTTAAAACATATATAAATAGGAGAACGGTTTGTAAGAAATTTTCTAAATACATATTCATTCTTTAGAAGAAAAAAAAAAAATCCTCTAGCAACAAAATTTATATCAACAAATTTAAATTTATAAAAAATAACATACCATTTTCATTCCCAAACCATCTACTCAAATCTTTTAGGACTAACTCCATGTCTTCATGTTCAGTTGAAAAATAAAATAACAACATTATTTGAGTGAAATATATACTATTAGGACCCGTTTGATAGCCTGCATAAGGAAAATATTAACCCTGTATAACACTTATTATGCTGTTTGATAGGTCATATAGGCTATATCAGCACCCCTGAATAGTCGAAAAAGCGGCGTATTAAAAAGTGCTTTTTTGGGCCCTTATACAGGCTTTTCACTATTCCCTTTTGAAGAAATAATACCACCCCCCTAGTATTATTTTATACAGGTTTGGCCCGTATAAACCAAATTACGATTTTGCCCCTCTTAAAAGTCTTAAACACACAATGTTGCCCTAAAATTGAATTCTCCATCATCGCGATCTCATTTTTTTCCCCAGCCTCCTTCTCTCTTCTTTTTCTTTTTTTTTTTGGCGATTCCTTCGTCTCCGACGACTCTCCGCCATCGCTGACCTTCACTCTCAAATTTCGTATTCTTCTTCGTGCCAGTTCGACTGCTCGGTTGCGCCAGACGTTGAATAATCCGTTGAATAAGCCATCCACTGAGAATGGTCGACTTTTTTTCAATGTTTTTTTTTCTTTTTATGTGGTTTACTCTTTCGTACGACGCCTATTCACCATCTTTTTGTGCGATTGTAGGTGTGTCTGATGGGTTCCCTGCCGTGAAAGGTTGAAGGTTCGATTTATTCGTTCACTGCAATTTTTTAGGGTTTAGGTTTTTAGGGATTAACATATTATTCTGTTGCTTGTAGGTATTTTCGTTCGCGTTAGGTTTGAACAAAAGAGGCGCCATAAAGCATCGGTGAGCATTCGTAAATAACTTATTGTTTTTTGTTTATGTTACGGTTTCAATCGATTTACATATAGATTTTGTTTTTTGTTAATTGTTGTGACAATTTTTAATTTTTTCGGTCTGGATTGTTCTGGTCATTGTCAGTTTTAATGTGTTTCAATGGATTTTTCCTCCTCCCCTTCACTAGTTGCAGACAATTACTCGTCATTCATAGAGTTTACATTTATATAGTTTACGTGTTTCAATTGATTTTCATTCCCCTTTCAATGGTTGTATACAAACTGGTCATTGATAGAGTTTATGGGCTTCAATTGATTTTCGTTTCCCAACCTGTTTGTTTATTTTTTGGTATAGGGCATACAATGCTGACCCCTTCGATGAGAAAAAAACTGTTGTTGTATTTTTTGGTTGAAGAAATGCACCAGCGATTGATTCTTACATGTATCATAGTGCTCTTAATAACTAGACGCAACCGAAATGTTAGAAGGCGCACTCTTTCTTGGGAAATGATTTCAAAAATCCCTAGGCAAGTAGTACACATGAATAGACTGTTCCATATTCGGGATTCTGATTGTGTTGCAAATCTAAGGATGGATCAGAATGCATTTGCACGTTTATGTTTTTTGCTTGGTGAATTAGGAGGATTGAAAAAACGAAAGTATATTGGTGTTGAAGAGCAAGTTTCCGTGTTCTTAAGTGTTTTGGCTCACCACAAAAAGAATAGGGTAGTGGCATTCGACTTTGAACGGTCTGGTCAATCAATATCCAGCGTTGTCCGTTTAGTCTTGAGAGCTGTTTTGAAATTGCACCACCTTTTCCTAGTTACGCCTGTCCCCGTACCCGATGATTCCACTGACCCAAGATGGAAATGGTTCAAGGTAAATTTGTGTACTGTTGTGGATGTGCAGCTATTTACCATCTCCAAATGTTGTTTTTAATCTATTCTCTCTTGTTTTGTAGGGTTGTCTTGGTGCCCTCGATGGTACATTCATTGATCTTCAAGTACCAAGCCTAGATAGAGCACGTTATAGAACACGCGAGGGCCGTGTCTCTACTAATGTGCTTGGGGTGTGCGACACGCAAATGAGATTCGTTTACGTCCTTCCGGGCTGGGAAGGGTCGGCTGCTGATTCTAGAATACTTCGTGATGCCGTAACTAGAACTCATGGCCTCAAGGTCCCTAAGGGTAATTAATGTGTACATACCTCATTTAACTAACTTCTCGTTGCTTACGTAACTATGCATCTCACATCAGCTGCCCTGTTCGTAGGGAAGTACTATTTGTGCGACAACGACTATCCCAACAGCGAAGGATTTCTCGTTCCTTACCGTGGTTGTCGGTATCATCTTAGTGAGTGGGGTCCCAATAGTGGCAGGCCATCTAATCCCCAAGAACATTACAACATGAGACACACTAGGGCTCGTAATGTTATAGAAAGGGCTTTTGGTGTCTTAAAAAAACGGTTTGGCATACTTAGAAGTGCGTCGTTCTACCCTGCGAAGGTTCAAGTGAGACTTATCATGGCCTGTTTCCTCCTCCACAATTATTGCCGCTCTCAGATGCCTGTGGACCCAATTGAGGAATTGTTAGATTTACACGATGATGTTCGGGGTGACGACGACATAGATGATGATGTCGTGGACTCTGTTGAGTCGTCACCGCAGTTTAATGAATGGAGAGATGGTTTGGCATTGGACATGTGGAACTATTGGAGATCCGAAGATTGATATGATTTGTTTTTAGACAATCTGGAATTTTTATTTTTGTTTTTTAGACAATTTTAATGTTTAATGTGCGTGCTGGTATGTTTGGACATTTCTGGTTTGTTGGTTTGTGTGATGGCATGCTTATGACATTTTTGTTGATCCTCGTGTGTTTTTTGCTGTGCTTGCATCATTTATTACCCCTTTGTTATATGCCTAACCTACTTGATCATAGTAGAATGACATACTTGGACATCTTAGTTTGTGTTTAGACATGTGACGGTATGTATTTGTGTTGGATCTCCATTGTTGTTAGATTGAAGTGTGGTTTTGTATTATTGCATCGTTTCTAAATCCATTTGTTAAATGCAGTTATATTTGATTTTATAAAGGGGGAATGGCTCCTCCAATGTGTTCCTGTGGAAATGGACACATGATCATAAAGTGCGCGAGTGACAGGTCAAGGCACCCGGGCAGGTACTTCTACAAGTGTCCCAGCTACCTTCAGCACAGTAACCACTTTTATTGGTGCGATGAGTATCATCGTAATGATCCACCTGAGTCGGTGCCGCCCTTCCTCTTATCTCAAACTTATAAAGCACATAAGGTTTATTCTAGTTCATGTAAAGATCCAATTGCTCAGGTTTCAAGTTCTCAGTTGCATCAACGTTTCATCGAGGATGAAGCTGATAGCCTATCTACCAATGACAATCAACCATCTAACTCGTCTTGTATTGCCATTAACCTAAATGGAGTCCAAAGTCATTTAATCATCAGTTTGTTGGCTGTAATGACCCTCATGTTTGTAGTTATCATTGTCTTGTTAGGTGCACTCCTTGTTAGATCATCTTAAATTAAATAGACGTTTGTAAAAGTTTTTTGTTGTACCCGATATGCGTGTATTTAATTTGGTAAATTACTATTCAACTTGTGAAATCCGAATTATAGGCATGTTGTAATATTAAACATTGTTTCCCAATGTATTGGCACATAAGTCCAAAATAAGTGGTCATCTCACTCACTTGAGATTGATAGTACCTTTCTGCATAGAAGAATATATTCCCTCTGGCTGGATATGAAATGAAAAGACGAACCATGGCTTTTTAAAAGCAACAAAATCTTGTTGTTATCTACTACTCCATAAGCCTCTATATAACATAATATACCTCTTTTGTCTTCCTCATAATTTTCCTCTCAATTCCAAGTTAAAAATGTCCATCCCGAAGCTGCCAAGGATCCCTCCACAAGAAACTTTGTTGTATTCTGGCTGTTGGGATTTTCCCGTTGACGATGTGTTCCTTGATACCCTACTAATCCAAAAAAATCTGGGACGATGGGATCCGAAGGACGAACTCAATTTTAGTGCGATATATGTTGGTGTCAAGGCTGTTAATGAGCGGTTCAAGTACGCGTTGACGTGGATTGAAGGGATCGAGCGTCATGACGAGCTGCAACGTAGATACAAGTCTTTCAAGAAGCTCATCGAACACCCCGATGTCTGGTGGGATGCGGAATGGAACGTTGTACACGCTTCGAAAACACACTGGGTTCGAATGATACAGGTTTACTTATCAAACTTTTGTGCTCGTTACTATAATATACATCGACTTGATCATCGTGCCTCCATTCACAATTTTCTCTTTGCTATAGTCCGACGAGTCTCTGAAGGCATATTTCCATTTGGGAGATCCACACTACACAAAACTTCAGCTGCTATTCGCAAATCGCAATGCTGCACGCGAATCTCCGGTAGACGCTGATGTTATCCAGGTAAGTGACGATAGCCACTCCGCAAATGATGGATTGATCAACACCAAGTCTGCAACCGTGGTTTTGTCTGACGATGAAGACGGAGGTGGTGACCCTCCGAACTATGACTATGGTCCATGGGCGCATGCAAGACTTCTCGATTTTGACGAACCCGAACCGGTGTCACGCTCCCCTTCTCGTGGACAGCGTATCCAGCCTTCATCCACTCCGGGCACTCCAAGCACCTTATGGAGTACGAACAACAAATGTCCTTCTTCTTCCTCCTGTGCTTCTTCAAGGTCTCCGAAGAAGGGGAAAAAGAAGATGACTTAGAATTATCCGATCAGTGCATCGGTCCCAGTTTGCTTCCATTTCCGTTAAGTTTGATTCAGTCATGTTTAATTACATTAGAAGTTTGTGTATTTGTTGTGTTCGTATGAATTTGGGGTTTCCTTTCTATCTGTTTTATCTTTGGATGTGTCTAGTGTTTATTTTTCGGAAATCAGTGTATCAGTGTATTCGAAGTTAAAGAATTGTCGTATCTCGAATTCCGTCAAGTAACATATCGGTAATCCTTCTTTAGGTGGCCAATGTCTTAGCCTTTTTATACTTTTGCACAAATGAAATTTGTGGGTTTTTTTGTGGGCATATATGTTTGCATCGGTCCCAAAACAATTTAAATATGTGTAAAACTAATAGGGCCTATTCGTGGATGTGGGCAATACGGTGTACAAACAACTTTTCATGAAAATTCCAGACCTTCATAACTGCATAGATATTAAAAACATAAAATATTTAAGTTCAACCTATGAATTTGAACATCACAGGTAAAACACAGATTAGTAGTGCCAAGACAAGAAAATTTTGAAACCTAGTTAGCTCTTCAATTTTTCCAGCTTGGAAGGCTATTTCAGACGACTTTTGGTCACATTCTTCCTTCAAAGTCTCTAGGCCTTCTTCCGCTTGTTTAAGCTTGTTCGTGACTAAATGGTTTTCAAGCAAGAGAGAGTCGATTTTCTCCACCATGTCTGGAAACATTCCTTGTGGAAACCTCCAGAGCCCGGATGTGTCATGTTCATCAAACCAAACAAAAAAATCACAACCAAACCCGTCACGTTCATCGTAACAACTGTAAAAAAGTCTTCCCCTCGTTTTCTCTTGCTTCGAAACGCACATAAGAGCCTCCTTTCGACAGTCGCATAACACACGTTTCCCCCTCTGTGTGGACATGATTGTGTGTTTTCTGTGGGTTTAGGGTGAAGTGAAATGTATGGTTGGAGTGTGTATATATATAGTCAATTAGTCACACTGAAATTTCCCTCTAATATTGGTATTTCCCTCCAATATTGGTATTTCCCTCCAATATGACCTCTAATTTTCCCTCCAAATATTTTACCCTCCATATGTTCCAGATGGTAGATTTTAAAGTTTCAAACAAGCAACATAACATAATTAACATTCAATACAAATATGTCTTCTTACAAAACACAATTCGATACAAAAGAGTTCATCACCAATAACATAGGTGGGTTTAGGGGTTTGCATTTTAGTCGGCTATTCAAATTTAATGCTATTTTCGTTTAATAGCTCAACACAATAGGCCTTTCGATACCATTCACACATTTGTGGGACGATGTTTTGCAAACCTTGCCCCGTAGCCATACATTCTAACATCTTAATGCATAATATCCCACAGTCACTACCGTTTCTCTGTTGGGGTGGTTCCGGATAAAAACAAACATCCCATACTTTCTTTACATTTGTGGAATCCCTCTTGCCCTTCCATACGTCTCCTTCCAAGCATAAGCTAGGCAATAGTTCGGCCATCTTTGTGAACAGTCGCTTGATTTGTGGTTTAGGACGACGACCCATAAGAGAATCATAGATTTGGATCCTCTCTTCCTGAACAATGAACTGATATAAGACCCAATGGTTTTTCGTGGCGTGTGCGATCCCGAACACATACTCAACATCCGCCCATGGACGTCTGTATCCAATTTTTGGTTGTCGGCCTATGACATATTCAAGTATACGACTTTCCTTTGTAGACCAAACCCACTCGTCCTTTTTAGACCGTTTCCATGAGTCATAACACCTCGTCGTGAGTAATGCCTGTTTGTCATACGTAATGTTATACAATCGTCACTATTGGACAATCATAAATTAATATAAAACATAGCTAACACTTACAGCCACGCTAGCATCAACAACTGTCCAGTTGTCCAAGAAACTCGATGGCCACATCTCTACCTTGCGTAACAGGAGATGTACGAGCGCGTCAAGGTGCTACAAAATAAAAAATGTGTAAGTTCTCCAAGTCCAATAACACTTGGGAATGATGCGAATAAACACGGGCTAACCTCATCTGAAAGCAATCCTGTTTCACTCCATATATCTTTGAACTAAGCCGGCTTCACCCACGGGATACATTTCACAGATAATGTCACTTGCGTATCTAGATTGTGGTTAGCCGCCCACCATTCTGAAAAGTTGTGTACATCCAGCCGAATGCCTGGGTTACTTAGTGGATTGTATAGAACGTTAACAGTTTCAACCATCTCCACATAAGGAACTATTTGAAGTAGCTAGACACAAACAAGAGATAACGTCATTGATGCCGCATGAATTTGTAATTGTAACATATTTGAAACAGTTATGAAGAGTGTGTTACATTCTCATCTAAGGTAGGTGCATCAACCGTGGCATCCCCCTTTAAACACTCGCTACTAGTGTCACCCTAAAAATACGATCAACATTAGCACGGGATGTAAACTAGGTTACTACGTAACGTTGTCTTTTCCGATAATTAAAAAATACCTGCTTGAAATTAGCATTATTGTCTTCATCAACTTGTTCATCACCACCATCGGCGCACTCAGCTATGTTAGCTTCTCGTCCTTCGTCACCAATAAAATCAACGTCTGCTCGTCCTTCATCGTCAACATCAACATCTTCACCATCATCCTTGGCATACTCAGTTGTGTTATCTTCTCGCTTTTCATCTCCAATAACATCAACATCTTCACCACCATCCTTGGCACACTCAGTTGTGTTATCTCCTCGCTCTTCATCTCCAATAACATCAACATCTTCACCACCATCATTGGCATACTCAACTGTGGTATCTTCTCGTCCTTCATCACCACCACCATCAATGTCTGCTCGTCCTTCATCGTCAACATCAACATCTTCACCATCATCCTTAGCATACTCAGTTGTGTTATCTTCTCGCTTTTCATCTCCAATAACATCAACATCTTCACCACCATCATTGGCATACTCAACTGTGGTATCTTCTCGTCCTTCATCACCACCACCATCAATGTCTGCTCGTCCTTCATCGTCATCAACCACTTTGACATTCTCCTTATTCACTTTATTTTTCTCACTTGGAATTCCCTCACCTTTGTCTTCTGTATGAATAGATGGGTCAATGCCAAGCTTCACACAAATTTTGTTCAACAAATTCTCCAACCTAACTTGCATTTTGTCAATCGTATTCAAACGTGTGATAACCGTTTTACGGAAGCCCTTTACCTTTGAGTAGTTTGGTTCAACTGCTTCTGTTTCATCCAACGTTTCGGTCGGTTCCACTTGTTCATCCTTAGTTTGTCCCCTTCCCTCTTTTCTGGGTACCTTTACACGCACCCGAGTCCCACCATCTACACTCGGAGCCTTCCTCTTACGAGGCAAACGAATTGGTTCATCATGCTTCTCCATTTTATAGAGTTCCTCTTCCCAACTGATGGCACTAACATAAGATGATAATTTTGCCTCAGTTTTTGAAGGCTCCAACTTACTAACAACATGCATCTGCAAACGAATCCAACAAGCTTTTAAAATAGTGTACACAAATAATTGAAATCAACATAATATGTAAACATTTGAACTTACATTGTCTGCAGTGCGATCCTGTCCCTTCAACCTCGGAAAACATTTCTTGCGGAGTTCACCAAATCGGACCACACCATCAACAGAACTCCATCTCACCATGCGAGGATTAGAACACCTTCGCCGGGCTATAGGCTTCGCACACAACGAGGCAATGCTCTGCATTGCCTCATATGCCCATACTTGTAGTGCATAAGTAAAACCACAAACATCAATAAACATTCTTGGATCCCCTCTTTTTTTTCCATCAGACTTATTGCTTCCCCTCCCCTTCTCCTGTTGTTTAAGAGACCTAAACTTCGACCTAATGTCTTGAAAAAGAAATTCGAATGCAACGCGACCCCATGGATAACTATTGAACTCATCCAAGTTATCAATAAGGGCCACATATTCAAGATCAACCTTCTTCGATGACCTATGTCTAACAAGTAGTATACCATAAAGTACCAATAACAAAGCCAATTGCAGAGACTGATCAGAATCAGGATCCTTCTTACATTTATCTAAAAAAGCTTCCTCAATTTGACTTACTGTTATGTATGTTGCACATTTGAAAACCTTTTTGTGAAGTGCGGATGTAGTGGGTAATGGGGACTTTGGACCAAATTGCAATCCCGTAACTAACGCAAATTCTCTCGGCCCAAACTCAGCTTTAGTTTTGTTTATGTGGAAAATTAACTTTTCTCCTTGGCTACACAGTTCTTGTTTATATAACAAATGAAGATAGAGTTGACCCTGAAATGCGAGTTCTTGCAATTCCATGAATTGTCCAAAACAACTAACACGGAATTGAGCTCTGTTTCTTACACCAAGATTACTTATAACAGTATCTATGATGCTTAATTCTGACCTATTGCTAACCCCAACAGCAGAGGTCGGTTCAATGCTATTCGTAGCCATTAATAGAACCTGTTAAATAACAGATAGTTTCATAAGGTACAAACATAAATACGAGATTCCAAACTGTGGAATTGCACAATAGAGTGAGAACTAGATAATATCACCACATAAAAATGTCAATTGAAGATATGGCAATGACAGATGAGCAAAATAGTGAATTTCCATGAAATCTAACCTCGAATTTGATTAACGCGAGGAACGATTGACAAACAAGCGTGAAATGCGAGTTGTTTCAGAAACCAAACAGGAGATGCTTAATGGACCAAAACGTGCTATTCTCGATGGGAAGCTTGTTAATCAGATGAACGCAAATTTAGGTTGGGATTTTTTTTTTGGCGCGCAGAGTAGTGGATTAGGGTTTATGTCTGTTGGAGTGGGACTAGGGATAAAGTGAGTCGAGCTTACTCGCGAGCTACTCGTGCTCGTCTCGAAAAAAGATCGAAATCGAATCGAAGTTAATCGAGTTCGATTTTGAACAATATTTTCTTATGCTATTTAATATATAATTTATATTTATGTACGAGTAATCGAGTCGAGTCGAGCCGAGCTAGAGTTTATCGAGTTTCTTATCGAGTCGAGCTCGATCTTTAAAATTTTAGGCTAGACCGAGTCCAGTCGAGTTTCGAGTATAACAATTGAAAATGAAAACGGGATTATTTCAATCTCGAAATGAAAAAATTGAAAATATATGTGGGCCTTACAGTTGACATACATGTGGGCCTTAAAGTTGAGTTGTACTTAATTAATTTCTTGGAATATGATCAAGGTGTAACCAAACAGCAAAATATGTATTATCAACTACGAACAATTTAATTTTATGGACTCCAAGCACATTAATTTCTTGGAATATGATCAAGGTGTAACCAAGCATGATTAATTGGTTCAAAAAATACATAAAACGTCGCAGTTTCGAAACAAAATCTGAAACTCAAATTCCTTGGAATCTCAAACGACGCAACCTGTCTATTCCTACTTTTCGTTTCTTTGAAAAGGGGTCATGGTGTTGCAGACCACTTTCTCACAATCACACAAAGAAGATAACTTTCAGCCAAAGTTCCTTCAACCTCGCCATTTTCAGTAGATATGAGCCGTCAAAGAAGGTCCATGGTGCCAACCCTACCGTTCGAGTTGATTTGGGAGTTCCTCTCTCTGCTTCCGGCTTTGCATGTTGTGAAATGCTCTGTTGTGTGTAGGGACTGGAGATCTCTGATTGAAACACCGGCGTTCGTGAGGCACCATTTACGCCAGATGAACACTCAGAATAAGTTTGGATACATTCTAGATCAAGAAAGCAGAAGGCCATTAATAGAGGTAAGACGAGATGATCAGCCGGGTGGAGGCAACGAAAGGGTTTTCATCAGCGGTGTGGAGAAGGCGTTCGAGATAGTTGGAAGTTGCAATGGACTTCTTTGTGCGCTCGGGCTCGAAGAGACCATTTTCTTATGGAATCCAACAACAAATCGTCATCGGGTACTTCCATCGCATAGAATTCCCTTTACATATGCACTTAATAGAGCAACGTTGTCGTTCGGATTGGGCTATCATGAAGGCACGGATGAGTATAAGGTTATACGAAAAGTAACGTTCACGGGATCAAATCAGGGTCCCTACTTGTCGATTTATTCTAGTAGAAGCAATCGTTGGAATGATTTGGGATTTTTTGGGGATATGGAATGTTCATCGGAACCAGGTGTTTATGTGAAGGGTACTCTTCATTGGCTGGTGTCATGGGGTCCTAACAGTCGTCAGGTGGCTGCATTTGATTTGGGGTCGGATCAGTTCACAATCATACAAACCCCCAGTGACGCATTAGACCCGGGGTTCCCTTGTAACATTGGTGCGTTGGATAACGACACCCTAGTACATTACTCCGGATACTACTTTTTTCAAAACCGTATTAATTTCTGGATTCTTCGAGAATACGGAGACTACAATTCGTGGACGCAGATAACAATGGATGATCAGAGTTGGAGGGATATCGGGGGATTGGTGAGAATCCAGCCGATTCGGTTCATGAAACCGGATGATTCAAGGATCCTAATGAGGATTGATCCCATAGGTACGTATGGTTATTGGGACATCGAAGAAAACAGGTTCTACGAGGTAGAATATGATGTAATTGTGCCTGGACACTGCACACTTAACACATACATTGAATCCATTGAGGTTCCATAGTAATGTGTGTTGAATGTGCTTGATTTTGAAATGCATTACAATGATGTAGTAGAAGAATGTAAAAGTTTTTTGTTTTTGGCATGTATAATAGAACGTAGTTTCTGAAATGTGGTGCACAGAACAAGTGTAATATGGTTGTTGTTATTTGGTAAAATAGTGTTGCTCCACTTTGTGCATAATTTGGTTGGTTTAGTTGAAAACACTCTTATTCCCACGCAAATAATCACACAAGAGTAGAAATTTAAACAACAATCATTGGTTGGTTCACTTGGAAATACATAGTCTATGTTGTTATTTGGTAAAATAGTGTTGCTCCACTTTGTGCATAGATTGGTTGGTTTAGCTGAAAACACTCTTATTCCCACGCAAATAATCACACAAGAGTAGAAATTTAAACAACAATCATTGGTTGGTTCACTTGGAAATACATAGTCTATGTTGTTATTTGGTAAAATAGGGTTGCTCCACTTTGTGCATAGATTGGTTGGTTTAGCTGAAAACACACTTATTCCCACGCAAATAATCACACAAGAGTAGAAATTTAAACAACAATCATTGGTTGGTTCACTTGGAAATACATAGTCTAACATGTGTTTTGGATCCACCAAGAATACGTCAAATGCAAGTGATAATGCTCAAACTGATGGTGTTTGTAATTGACCATTATCTCAAACAATCGACAAACATGTAGTACACATGTATGGGACACCAAAACAAGTAAATCAATCCACAACAAAACAAGTGTCAATAGATGACTTCAACCACAAATATCAATGACTTAACTCCAACTTCAACCAACAAAACATATGCTGAGTCCTTTATACCAAGACAAGACCCATTCATGATGTGTTTATACCAAGTCAAGAGCATCCATTTAAGTAAAATCATTGATGAGCAGTTACACATACAGCCAAAATGCATTCACATTAAACCATCCTAAATAATCAAATGTCTACACCGATAAACCGTAGAGACCAAAAGGTACTCAACAAGAGTCATTAACACGATCCAAAAGAAACGAGAGTAGTGAATAGGTTATCCAACAACAACAAAAGTATGAATAGTTAATAGAGTTTAGTAGAGTATCATCTCAGTCAACGGACCAGCTTCAAAAAACTTAATAAGACGTCAAGAACCTGCCTTCTGCCTTCACATCCTAATATCTCCGGAAAGTAACCGGTGCACAAACCGAGCACGAGCTTCATCTGGAAATCCCATGAACATCTCCAGAAGGCCACTATTTTGAACAAGAAGCCTTGCTGTGTCAATCCTTTCATCAATCGTCAATGCTGAAATTTCGCCAAGCATGTTGTATATGTGACACCGTTGCGCACCCAGACTTGACTCGTATTTAAACACATCACAAATGACATCTAGCCGCTTGTCAGAAGAGGTGGCCATCTGTCCAAGGACGTCCATCAAGGGATCTTCAGAATTGACCACAGAAGAACTACGCTTCCTCGAATTAGTGGGACGACGACCACTCGTGGGTGTCGGAACCTGAGTTTCTGAGTCTTTGTCCATCTCACAATGCATCTGATCCAGGTTGCCATTAGCCTCAAAGTTCGAATTCCCGCCTTGTGCTGGCTGGGATTCGCAGTGCACATCATCGTTATGTTCAGGAATGTCATCAACAAGAGAAGTAAAGGCTTCATACACATCCTCGGCTCCCTCACCAGTCGCCCGGTCATTCCCAAAGACCTCAATCCAATCATCATACATTGGCCAAAGCTTAAAGCGCATAGTCGCGGCGCTTGGATCCTTCTAAACAAACATACAGTTAACGAGTTAGACAGAAAATACAATGAACAAAACCGTATTTTACAGAACACACCAATTTTTTTTTTTTTTGGATACCTTAACAATCTTATCCCACATGTCATTGTTGCAATCAATAAGATGTGTCGTGGTGTTGAAACCAATGCCGGAGTTATCAGTCAGCATTGTCTTGATAGAACCATAATACCTTTTCCACATGACAATCTTCGAGTTTATGTGAGGATTGGCACGAATGTCAGTGCCAGGGAGCGCCTCCATCAACATTTCCTCCAGCTTTGTTTGGTACCCAGGTCTAAACCCGTTCTCAGACTTCCAGCCTTGCAACACTAATTCTTTCAGCTTATCGAGCAACAATGACTCTTCATGGTCAGTCCAGTTGCGTCGAGTCCTCTTCAATGAATCAGTCGTAGACTTCCTTGCTCTGGCTTTGTACCTTCGTTTACCCTTCGCGGCCGCCGTATCAAAACTAGATCCCCCGCCCTCCATCTACAGTCGTATTAAACAACAAGCAATCAAAAACCATAACAACACTAGCATATGTAAACCCATATCATCGACAATCATAAACTCCAACAAACCCATATAATCATAAACCCATATGTAATCGGGTGTGAAAGACAAATAATAAGCCCTAAACCCCTGTGAGCATAGAATCGGAAATGAAAGACAGTTATTAAGCCCTAATCCATAAAATGATAGTCCAACGAAGTGAAATAAACTAAAAAGTTGCAAAAAATTGAAAATTTCTCGAAAAAAGAAGAAAACGTACCAACTTACCTGGAATGAAATGCGTAACTCGACAAGGGAGAAAAAGAAGATGACACCTGCACAGGGAAAAGGGATTAGCGGCGGAAAAAAAAAACGACAACGGCCGGAAACGGAAATAGTATGAAGGAGGGAGGGTGAGCACCGAGGGTTTATGTGTGGAATTTTTTTTCCCGCTGAAGAACAAGTGAGAAGTGTGAGAGAGAAGCTTCCCAAAAAATGATTTATTTGGATATGTAATGTTGAGAGAGAAATAATATTGCGTATCAAACGGTGTATTGATGCCTGTATAACGAGGGCAAAGTTGTCTTTTCATCACTTTTCACTTCTTATATGGTGGGGTATGCATTCTATCAAACAAAAAATAATTTTATACACTGGTTAATACACTCTATCACACAAGAATTAACATAATTCATGGTTTTTAGTACCACTTTTTGTATTTTCTATCAAACACGAATTTAATTTAATACATCACTTATACACCTTTTCCTATATAAAATTATATTGAGGACCCCTTATACACCCCTTTCCCGCATAATTTTATTTTGCGTATCAAACGCACCCTTAGGTCTATGGATTTGATGTGTATTAGATTTGATGTGTATTAGAGCATCTCCAATTGGTGAGTTGGCAAAGGAAGGGGAAATGAGGAAGGGACTTCCTAGGAAGGGATTTTTTTTGGAAAGAAAAGTGAAAGTGGGGAAAGAGGGTATGGGTATCACGCTCGGAGAAATTGATTAATTTTTTGTTGGGTGAACTCCACTTGCGCTCGTGAGGTGGTTTTTTGAGCCATCAACTATTTCTTTTTTTTTATTAATTTATTTTAGTAAATTTTCAAGTATAAACATTTATTTTTTCTGATTGGTTTTTTGAGCCATCAACTATTTCTTTCTTTTATTAATTTATTTTAGATTATATCCTGTTGTAAAATATTTTAAATTTTCAAGTATAAACATTTATTTTTTCTGAACTCACCAATATATTGTTACAACTTATCTTTGCAAATGGGGAATGAAATAACAAGAAGATCATAAAGAGTCGATTTTGGAGTTGGTGTTCGGCACAAATCTATCTAGTCATGGAGCAGCTTTTATAGAATTTCTTTTAACCGATCAATAAAAAAAAGTAGGCAATTTAAGTATTATTTAATTAATGTAATATTAATTAAAAAAGTAAAATTATAAATTACATAAATATGATGAATAAAGACTATGAAAATAAATACTACTCCCTCCGTCCCATACTTGAAGCTACATTTTACCATTTTGGGCGTCCCATACTTGAAGCTACATTACCTAAAATAGCAAAAACACTTTTAAACACTCTCCTTAAAAACATCACAATATTACAACAAATGCCACTACTTTATTACACTAAAAAGTAACTTTATTACTATTTATAAAGTTGAAAAGTCTTTACTACCCCCACTTTATCTTACACAATACTAATAAACAACTCATTTATTAAAACCCGTGCCAATTTGGTTTGTAGCTTCAAGTATGGGACGGAGGGAGTATAATTTAACAATGGGACCATGAATAATTATTTTTGGGAAAGAAAGCATTGGAAAGAAAAGAGTGTTTTAAAGGAAGGGGTGTGTCAAATTTATACCTCCAAATTGATACCTTGCATTGGAGATGCTCTTAATGTGCGAATTGATTTTTTTGGAAGGAGTACCTAACCGAGGATGATTTTTTGGGAGGAGTACCTAATCGAGGGAAGGTTCACGATTTTCCTCCCGACCGTTTTATCCCACAGGGTTTTTCGGAGGTTTTTAACCGAGAATCGGACGGAATTGGAGCGATGAGTGGTTTGTAGCGTTCGTGTCTTCCCATCGGAGTTGAGCATTTTTTGAGCAATAAAATTTTTAACCCCTTTGCTAAAAAAAATTAAGTTTTTCTAAAAAAAGTCAATAAGTTTAAATTCTTATAGTACAAATTTTTTGCATATCACAAGTAGATGGTTTATTATAAGACCAAAATATTATTTTAGAAATTCGTTAATTACAGAAGTCAAAATTAAGTCAAATAAGATGTTAATTAGCATATAAAATAAGTCATTCGGTTGTAAAACTGAATCACTCCTCTTACTTCTGTGATCCGTCATCATCCCTTTTAGGAATAAAATTTTGATTGTTTCTCAAGATTTATAAATTCTATTTTATACTGTTATTTCAGAACATTGTTATTGTCTTTTTATGAGACTCATTTAAATAAACTAAAGGTTGTGTTACTTTTTCAAACTCTATTCTAATCATCAAATAGACCTTGATGAAAGTTTTTTTTAATTTTATGCATTTTGCCCAAATAGACCCATCTTGATGAAAGTTTTTTTTTAATTTTATGCATTTTGTCAGCTCTATTACTTGTAATTCTATTCCCTCTATTAATAATTTTTTTCACGGTTTAAAAATATGGGTAGGTCTCTGGTAGACTAAATTTCTTATAAAAAAATTGGTAGGATTGATAATAAAAATAAAATACGCAAAAAACATGTATGATAATTTATGTAGCTTAAACGGTTGAGAATAGTCTTTTTTATGTTGAGGTCTAGTGTTCAACTCTTACATCTAACAATTTTCATATTTTGTTGCATCGAGGAAACAATTATGGAAGAGCCCAAACCCAAAAAAGATTATAAAAGTTGTCTTTATTTAAGAAGCTAGGTGCCTAAATGGCCTTTTTTATAAATTTTCTCTACAATTTTCAGCAATATGTTCAGTTATAGTGACTTACACTTTTTAGTAATGTTATGTTACATTTTTTACTCGTATTTTGTTACACTTTTCAATTATAATAACTTACACTTTTCATTAAAATATTGTGCTGCACTTTTCAAGTATATTGACATGCACTTTTTAATAATATTGTGTTAGCACTTTCTAGTTATACTAACTTGCATTTTCTAGTTATAATGACTTATATTTTTCATTAAAAGTTGTGTTACACTTTTTAATAAAAAAATGTGTTACACTTTTTAGTAATATTGTGTTACACTTTAGTAATATTAACTTACACTTTTCAACACACACAATTTCGAAAAAAAAATTATCAATAAAAAAAAAATTACAAAAAAAATAATAATAATAAAAAAAATTAATCAAGTCAAAATTTTTATTCACAATAATTTTGAATATTTAGGAAAAAAAAGATAAAGATAAAAGGGATAGTGAGATGTTACATTTTAAAAAATTGACCAATTAGATGGTAAGATGTGACAAAAAAAAAAAAAAGACAGAATTGATAAATTACAAATGAGATTGAGGGAGTACATGTGTTTTCCTTATTTACTGTTTACATAAAAGCCTCTTAAAGAAAGAAAAACAACTCCTTGATCATCATTTACTCATTTTAGGCTGAGTTGTCACGGTATTAGATTCAAGGATCGATTAATTCGAGGGGATCAATCTCACATTTCACTTACCGAGGGGATCAATTCCACCGTCCATTTGCCGAGAGGACCAATTCCATCGTCCACTTGCGGGGGGCGTTTTAAAGCTCTGCACTCAGCAGAGTCAAAGTTATTTTTGTTAGGTATGGGGACCAATTTCACCGCCCACTTGCGGGAGCCCCGTTTAAAGCCAGAGCTTTGCGCTCTGTATAGACATGGCCCCATAGGAATTGTTTGCACCTTAGGGGTTTCGAACCTGATACCTAGAGAGGAGCACATTCTTAATTCCCAAGTCTACACCACTAGGCCAACTTCTTGGGGTTATTTCTGTTAAGTAGTTAGTTAGTTTTTGACAATTTTAAATAGCATTGTATCTATAAATACATCACTAAGGCGGTGTTTGTTTTGGGATTGGCCAATCCGGATTTGGATTGGCCCAATCCCAATCCAATTTCTTTCAATTCATTTCAATCCAAATACAAATCCAAATACCAATCCACCCCTATAATACACCTACACACCTATTTTTATACAATCAAATCACTATCTCTCTTACTTTTATTTCACACACTCATTCCCTCTCCTACTTTCTTCTCTCTCTTACTTTTCTTTCACTACTAACAATAATAAAATATTATAACACCACTTTTGATGTGACATAAAGTTAAATCTACCCCTACTTCTCAATCCTTAACCAAACACAACTTACCCACAATTTACTATTCATGGATTACCCCAATCCCAATCCAATCCACCCCAATCCCAAACCAAACACCACCTAAGTGCATAGATTGAGAGTTAGACTAAGTGTTAAATCTTTGTGAGATTGAATAGAGAGAGAGCAAGTTTTCTAAGTAATCCATACTTGTAATATGTACTTTGTTCAAGTTTAGTAAAGAGGGTCTCTATTCTCCGTAGACTTAGATCATTTGATCGAACCACGTAAATTCCGAGTTTTTATTCGTATTCTTACTTGTTCAATTCATTGCGTTCTTATTTGTCTTGTTTTATCATTTGTGATTGGAATAGCTAAGTGCCATATTCCATAACAATTGTCATCTGTATAATAAGAGCATTCGTCTCCGTTTAATTGAGAGCGGTTAATGATGCCATCTTTTGAGAACTCGATCACGAATTGGTACAAGAGTAGTATTTTTTCAAAACAATACGACTCTGTTTTCAAAGAGCTTTTATAAGATGCTCCATGCAGTTAATACTATGAAATTTGTATAACTCATATCGATTTATAACACCAACTTCTCACCATACAAACCTTGATCACCATTCAACACATTATTAAAGAACACATATATATATGTACAACTGGAGTTGCAAGAACTTTCACAAATCATGCAACAGAACATTCTGTTGGAAACCCTTGCGGAAATCGCTTAGAATCAGTGCAGTAGTTGTAAATCATGTAGTTCTTTTGCACCCATTTTATTCTTTCTAGCCCAGTATTATCCAGTGACTGTGAGAACCATGAATTTGCAGATGAATTGTTGTTGACGAGGGCGTTGAAGTTGGTGTAAGAAGCCGTGAAAGGGGCCTTCGACCAGTCAGTTTTAACGAGCCCTCCTCTCGTAGCCCAATCCTCTGCATCCCACAGGCTTGAGAAAATCCACATTGCCTGATTTTTTGGGTAAGGTATCCCTTTGGATCATCATCTGTCATTTTGTCCAAATCAGGATGGAGAATCTGCACTCTATTTGGCTGCCAAAGTTGGTTTTGCGAGCTGCGTCTCCTTGATTCTTCGATTATCTACGGATGAAAAACGCGTAAACGAGTTCAAGAAGAAATCTCCTATTCAAGCAGCAATACAGGGGAGGCACAGAGGTAATTTGAATAATAATACTACATTTACACGTTGATTTAACATAAAAATAAATCTCGTCCAGCTTTCTAATCTCCTCCTTCTACTTCTCAATATTACCTTTGATGCTTCCGAATACATACTTATTCCATTCTTTTAGATCTGATTTTAGGCTCTTCATTTTTTCTTTGATTATGTATCCTCCCCAGTCTTGGAACTAATACCCTTTACTTCTTTTCAACAAATTGTTTGAACTCCGGGTGTGTTAGCCAAGCATTGAGGCACCAAAAATGTTTAGGTCCCCAATCCTTGTCTCTTTTTTCTATTAAGATGTGGCAGTGGTCGGATAAAGATCGTCTCAGACCTTTAAGATGGGCATTCAGCCACTGATTCAATCAGTTTTGATTCAGTAGTGCTCTGTCTATGCGGCTCTTTCACGTTCCATCCGTTTTATACCATGTATATTTTCTCGCGTGAAGTGGGAGGTCAACGAGATTAACACTCGTGATGAAACCTTCAAAGATTGCCACGTCCCTTAGGTTTGGGAGTAGTCCTCTGCCATCTCTTTATGAACCACTTCTAACCGAATTGAAATCTCCAATGATACAAATACATGCCCCTGGGTTTTGGTTTAATGTTAGTGTAATGCGATTCCACAATTCCATCTTTTCTAGTAATAAGCAGGAGGCATACACATTTACTACGCAGCATTGGATCCTCTCAATGCCCAAAAGGCCATTCAGTACAACTCCCCCAGACATGTGCCACAAACTTATACACGTAAAGACCTCTGGTTTCCACAAAGTAATAATTCCACCCGACCTTCCTATAGCCCCTCGAGCTGACCTTTCCATTCTACTATCTACCCAAATTGACCGGGAAATAGAATCATCTACAACTTTTATCTTGTATTCTTGAATACAACAAATATCCACCCTCTGTTCTCTAATTAAATTTCGAACTTCCACTTTTTTTATTATGTTCCCCAAGCCTCTAGCATTTATTGAAATTATCTTCATTAATCACTACCTCTTTGTACTCCTTCTGAACTAATGTTTATTTTTTACGCTTGGTTTTCTAGACCCACAAAATTATAAATTACCTGCTCATCCGAAGATTTTGGTGAGATTCCCAGCGACACTTCTTATTCGGGAACTCAAAAGAAAGAGCATGATACAATACCAAAAGTCAAGGTGTAGATGGATAAAATAAGGGGATTGCAATTCTGGGTTTTTCCATAACTACATCAACAAAAGAAGGAAGAGAAAAAGATTATGGGACTAAATGTCGAGGGCCAGTAGTGTGAAGAAGCTGCAGAGGTAAAGGCTAGGGTATTCAATCACTTCCAAAGTCACTATAAGAGAGAACAGATGATTAGACCAAGCCCGACAACAACCTTCACCAATAAACATATCTCAGAGGAGGAAAATAGAAGACTCGTGGCACCATTTACAAAGGAAGAAGTACATGAGGCAGTAAAGGGAATGTGATAGCTCGAAAAGCCCGGGACCGGATGGATTTAATTTCTGATTCCTAAAAGAATTCTGGGAGGTGCTAGAATCGGATTTTATGCAGCTCATCGACGATTTTCACGAACACGGGCGGCTGGTACGGGGTCTGAAGCCAACATTCATTGTCCTCATCCCCCGAGAAAGAGGAGAGCACTGGTTTGAATGACTTTCAACCAATCTCTCTAGTCGGCGGGGTATATAAAATTATCTCGAAAATACTTACAAGGAGGTTATGCACGACCCTCCCATCTATCATTTTCGACTCTCAAAGCTCTTTCGTAGGGGGGAGAAATATTCTAGATAGCGTGGCAATCCTAAACGAAGCCTTATATGAAGCACGACGAGAGAGGCTCGGGAGAATTTTCTTCAAAATCGACTTTGCAAAAGCCTATGACTCGTTGATTGGGGCTATCTGGAATCAATGCTGAAATGTTTCAATTTCCACCATAAGTGGAGGAAGTGGATTATGGAGTGCGTCTCGACAACCTCAGCAACGGTACTGGTGAATGGGAGCCCATCTAGGGAATTTAAGTTGAAAAGAGGGCTACGTCAGGGAGACCCCTATCACCCTTCCTTTTCCTGATAGCAGCGGAGTGGCTGAGCATATTAATGAATAAAGCAACAGAACTAAACGTCTTCGAGGTGGCGGAGATAGGTCAGGAGAGGAAAAAGACATCACACTTGCAGTTCGTTGATGATACTATTCTTATGGGGACTGCTAGTCTGGAAAATGCATAGGTGATGAGGAGAATTTTAAGGAATATGGAACTTATGTCAGGCCTGAGAATAAACTTCGACAAATGCTCGGTTATAGGAGTGAATGTGGAGGACGAGATGGTAAATGGAATGGCTACAATCTTGGGGTATAAGATTGGAACGACTCCCTTCTCTTACCTAGGGATAAGAGTAGGCTTAAACTCTAGAAGAATATCAGAATGGACCTCCATCGTTGAGAAGATTAAAAATAGATTGACAAGGTGGGAAGACAAGAAAATCTCGGTAGGTGGTATAATCACTCTCCTTAATTCGGGTCTCTCAGCGCTACCTACTTACTACCTATCCTTCTATCGAATGCCAACAAAAATAGTGAGTGAGCTTATAACGTAACTTTCCCCCACCCCCTATCGGGAGAGCTAGAGGTGAGGGACATCGAGTTGTTCAACAAAACTCTGTTGGCTAAGTGGGGTTGGAGATTTGTTAAGGAGAAAAACAGCTTATGGGCACGAGTTCTTATATGGGAATAATTGGGGGGGGGGGGTTGGATTCAGTAAACTGCCTACATGAGGCAATGGGAGAGTTTATGTATGGTGGGGGATATTCTGAGAGCTACTGAGGGTGGAAACAGGGGCTGGTTAGCAGACAATCTTGTGAGAGTCTTAGGGGATGGTAATGACTCATTTTTCTGGGAAGACGATTGGACGGGGGAGGGAATTCTAAAAGAGAGGTTTAATAGGCTCTATAATATTAACGTTGACAAGGGCAAGAGGATTGGAGAAATGGGCAAGGGAAAGAGGGTTGGAGAAAGAGGGTCGGAGGGAGGAGGGGGCGGGGAATGGAGGTGGTCTTGGAGATGGAGGAGACCTTTGCTTGATCGAGAATTAATTTATGTTGATAATCTATTGGTGGTCGGAGGGAGTCGAAGATACGTGAAAATGGAGACAATCAACGAGTGACTGCTTCTCCACAAAGGAAGCCTACGTTGCCATGCTCAATCAAGAGGAGGGAACACGGGTGGCTGATGAGGAGAGTCACGACTTCAAAGCGGTATTGGAGGAACCACGCCCCATCGAAAGTGAAAGCCCATGCATGGAGGCTGTTGTGGGGTCGATTACCAACGCGATACAACCTTCGTTGACGAAACATTCTCAAAGCAAATGACGAGTTAAGGTGCGTTTTCTGCAGCACTTATATGGAAACCGAGAAACATATCTTCTTTGAGTGTCCTTACTCCTATGAAATATGGATGAAGTGCATAGCCTGGCTGAACTTCAAATCAATATTACATACGGAGGCCTTGAAGAATCTGCATAGCTTCAGTAGACTCATTAGAGGGAAAAGGGGTAAGAAAAATGTAATTTGTATTTGGCTTGGGGTTGTGTAGCTTATTTGAAAATAGAGGAATGTTGTGATATTCAGGAGTGAGACACTATCCATACCAAAATTGATGGATGAACTCAAGGCGAGACTTTGGAGCTGATTTGTAGTAAAATACCCTATCTGTAGTGCCTTCTCTTTCAAAGATTGGTTAGAAGAACCAACTAGGTGTATGGTTTTATTTAACTAAACGTTCAGACCAACTAGGTGTATGGAAGCTGAATAGGCAAGGCTGATTTATTGCTGTTTGTAATAGGTAATTTCTGTTTCTTTTGTACTATCTATATATTTGGGGGTATTTCTTGTACCCCGTAATTTTTAATAAAATTAGTCTTAATTGTATGTGTGATAAACTTAGAATGACATCTTAATAGAATTAAAGGGAGTATATTTAAAAGATAAAATTTGTTATTTGTCTATAAAATAAATAACTATTTACATATAGTAAATGTAGAGTATTTTGAAATACTTTCAATATTTTTTTTTAGAATATATAGAGAATTACTAATGCTTCTAGAAAATATCTTCTAACCGTTCAAATCTACATAAATAGGAGAACGGTTTGTAAGAATTTTTTTAAATAAATATTCATTATTTAGGAAAAAATTCTTACTATTCTTCACTCTCATGTTCTCAGCATTCACTAATTAATATAAAATAAATATTATATTTATTTGGAGATGAAAAATTGAATGTAACATACCATTTTCAATCCCAAACCATCTATGAAATCCAAAGTTTTATGACCATTTCCATGTCCTCCATGGATATCCAAAGTTTTATGACCATTCTCATGTCCTCCATGTTCAATAGTTGAAAAATAAAATTTAACAACATTAATTATTTGAGTGAAATATGTACTAATGACATGTTTTAAAATAATAATCATAAGTTTAAATTTAATACAAAGTTTTTATAGATAATTTATTATAAGACCAAAAATATTGATATTATAAGTTAAAATATATTTTAAAAGTGTTTTCTGATATGAATTCTTTACTGGCAAGACCAAAAATAATTCTATGCAATAAAATGTCAGGGTATAACTATCCTAATTTCTCTTCTTTCGTGAGTATTTATAGAGTTTGTCTAAAGACTAACTAGGTAACATAAGTAGTTATACCAATCATACTAACTTCTTCAAACTACACGCCCCTTAGAATTTTCTGTTCTAGTTAATTAATACTCCCTCCGTTTTTTAATAAGTGTCACTTCTAGAGTTTTTCCTTTAATTTTGACTATTTTACCCTTATATATTTACCATAAATAAGTGTCATTCTAGAGTTTTTCCTTTAATTTTGACTATTTTACCCTTATACATTTACCATAAATATTTTTCATAAATAAATTCCACAAAAATTGTTTATACCAAAATTAATTTGATTATGAATACTAGCTACATTCTTGACCACATTCTTTTTCAAATAAAATTTTTATATTAAAATTAGTATAATTAATGAAGGGTAATATAGACCACAATTTATTATCTTAATTTGTTGAAAAAAGCCAAAATGATACTTATTAAAAAATGGAGGGAGTACTAATTTGTAATTTAAACATTTAAGTAGACTCTTGAAAAACCGAACTCAAGTGTAGAACAAAGTATCCAAAAAAAAATAGAACAAAGTAAACGAAACACTTACCAACGGTTTAGTAAGTATGTCAACCCTTGGCCAAGTTTGCGGCCGTTAATTAAATAGAGGACGACCTGGTTTCTAAACTGCTTAGCAATATATTGATTTTCAATTTGATGAAAAAGAAATTTATTAAAGATGTGATTTTGAAAGATGTGTTTGATTCTTAAATTTTTTATTGTGTTTTTATAACACTCATTTATATAAACTATGTGTTACTTTTTTATAATCTATTCTAATAATCAGACACATCTTCTATGATGAAATTTTTTAATTTTATGCATTTTTCAAAAAAACTTTATTATCTAAGTGATTCTATTCACACTTTCTTTTTTGAAACATTTCACAATAACATTAACATACACTTTTCTTTTTTAAAAATTCCACAATAATTTTGACACCATTAAAATGAAAAACTCTTTATAAGTTTCATCTTCACAATATCCTCAATTTTACACTAATATCATTATTTTTTCTCCACACATACACAAAAATCAACTCATTTCTATACTTTATAATTACCCCTCAAAACTTCACTCAATATTATCATCTACGTATGAAAGTAATCTGGGACGGAGGGAGTAGATAAAGTGCATAGAAATAGGAAGGAAAAAGTAGAGAGATAGTGAGATGATGACATTTTAAGAGGGGAATAAATTTTTATAGTCCATTAAGTTACCGTGATTTTGAATTTAGTCCACAAGATTATCACCTTTTGAATTTAGTCCACTAATTTAAATATATTTTGATTTTGGTCCAGTTACCTTCTATAGCAGGTAAGGTAAATCCACATTTTATTATATACACCCCATAAAATACTATATACACCTCAAATGCTAAAATTTAAAAATCAATTAAGAATGTTCCGCAAATGCAACGGAACATTCTGGTGGAAACCCTTGTGGAAATCGCTTAGAAGTCAAATCCTAGTCAAAGAAGTCAATCTTTGACAAGTCAATCCTAGTCACCAGCTTACGTGGCGACGACTAGTCAACAAGACCAAGAAAATGTAATCGAATAAATGTATTTAATATATTTAAGTGCTCGCTCAAAGATATTGGCGAGCACATGTTTTAGTTAGCTGCTCGCCCAAATGTATTGGCGAGCACATGCCTATTTTACCTAGAGAAGTTAAGTACTGAAGTCTTGGGAGACAGCATGGAGCGTGGCGACCACACACCTCGAAGGTCTGGGCGACCACCTTCCTAGATGATCAGGTCCTCCGGCGACCACCGTGGCCCAGCTCCTCGGCATCTCGGCGAGGACGACCACCGGAGGCGGTTTAGCATTAAATGCGCCATCAAATCACCCTTTCGGGCAGAAGACAGGTCCAGTGAGGGCGTGCCACGTGTAAAGGGCGGGCAGCCCCCAGAAACCACTATATAATGCCTAAAAGGCTCATTTGTAAACATAAGTTCACACAATCCACCAAATCACTCCAACCCAAGCAATAAACACTCCCAAGCTCTCAAGCTTTTAACTTCTCCAAGAAGCTACATCTTTGTTCTTGCTTTGTTCTTCATAAGATCATCAAGATCGCTATAAATACTCTCTAAACACGTAATAAACCCCGATCATAATACATGTTTGTCTCGTGCTAGCAAATAGTCCACATCCGAGTCAACCCGACGAAAGCACGTACAACATTTGGCGCTAGAAGGAGGGGTCCTTTTACGTGTTCATCATCTTAGTTTCGACCGATCATCAAGCGATCGGTTTGCAAACTCCTTATTTCAGGTTTTAATCGGTAGTTCCACCGTTTAAAGCTTTATTTACGTATTTTAGTGTTCTTCGTGTTCTTGAATATTTTCGGTATTCGAGACATATTTTGGAGTTTGATCTCCTTGTATTCTTTGTTTTTGAGTTTCCTTTGTTATTACTTTGCTTAGAAAGTAGTTGTAATAGCACGTTCTTCTGCGTAAGAAATCAAATCTTTCGTTTTTAAGCGTCGAAAGCTTAAGAACAGTCATATCTTTGTAATAATCCCCAGGAGACACTCTTTAAACGATGTCTCATCACACTCCTCAAGACGGATTTGTAGCTCCCGGAGGGAACGAACCCCTTCCGACGCCGGTGAATCCGTTTGCAAACGTGATCATGGGGGACATCTTGAAAGATCCCCAGCACTTGAAAGACCTCTCTGACTACCTCCTAGAGAAGAGGAGGCAGTATGAAAAAAAAGAGCTTGAGAAAGCCAAGGATCAGGCCTTCGACAAAGCTCGCAAAGCCAAGGGGAATGATGAGGACGACCGTTCCTATCACTCCAACTCTATTCGCCCCCAAGACAAAGGAAAGAATAAAGCTGACGAGCACTCCCACAATAGCCACACGGGAGACTCGCGACACCGAAATTCGGTTTTCAACCGAATGGATGATAAAGATGGGAGGGCTCCTCGCCGAGTGCCTTTCAACGTGGATGGCCGACCAGGGAGGGCCGACCACAGGGATCGCGCTGACAAGAGAGATCAGGGCGATAGAGTCTCAGCTCTCGATCGAGTGGGGCCAGGGCAGGGCTCGCGAGCTCCGACGAAGAGTTATCGCAGCCACCGTTCGGAGAGACATTCTCCTAGGCGATCACATCATGGTGATCACCCGGCCGCATCTCACGGGAGCCGACGCTACAAGGTCGTCGTCCCCCGACCGCAAACTGCCGAGGAGGGGCAAATCGCCCAGTTCCTCGAAACCCAGAAATTAATGAAGATGGAAATGGATGCTCTGCGAGCAGAGGTGGTCGCCTCGAAGCAAGGGACCACCCCACCAATCACTCTGCCCGCACCTCCACTAAGTGTTGCAATCTTTACCGCCCCCATCCAAAGGAAAATTCAGATGCCCTCCATGGCGGCATATGACGGAATGTCCGACCCCAGAGTACACTTGTCCAAGTACTCCAACTACATGGCCTCAATCGGGGCAACGTACGCCACTTAATGCAGAAACTTCTCCCTAACCTTGGGAGACCGGGCTCATCGTTGGTACACAACTTTGAGTGCCGGATCTATCACCTCATTCCTTGAGCTGGGACAATACTTTCTGACCTACTACGGGTTTATTGCTGCTCGCCCAGCCTCAAAGCAACGTTTGGCAAACGTTCGCCAGTCCCTGAATGAATCTGGCAAGGACTTCATCGAGCGCTTTGATAGGCTGGTGATCGATGGGGAGGCCGTAAACGATGACACAAAGCTGATCTCGTCTGTTTCCGGTCTGAGGATAGGTTCCAAGCTCTGGGAATCTATCCATCTTACTTTCCCAGTTTCTTATGCGGATTTCCGCACGAGGGCTGGGAACTTCATCCAAATGGAGGAAAACATGGACGCCGCCAAGGCTAACGAGCAGCCTGAGGCGTCCAAGAGGGTCTGGCCTAAGAAAATTGTGAACACTGGGGAATCGTCCCAGCCAAAGAAGGCGACCACTCAAGCTGGCAGTGCTCGCCCAGCGAACTTCAGGCCTTTCGAGGAGTCCCCAGAGATCATTCAGTTCAGAGAATCTCTCTCTCTTGATCCCAGGGGCATCTTCAATGCAGTCAGGGGAAAGAATCTGCTCCCCCATGCCAAACCAATGCACACAAATGAGGACAGCCTCGATGGTAGTAAGTTCTGCGACTACCACAACTCTATTGGCCACCACACTAACGGGTGTCGGGACTTGGTGAGAAATCTTTTTAAGCTATACAATGAGGGCAAGCTCGCCCAGTTCATCAAGCCCCTCGGAAATGGCGATAACAGGGGGAAGAAACGTCGCGACGACAACGACGACCTGCGTCAACAGTTGAATCGTCCAAAGCTAACTCCTCCCATGCCAAACAACCCAGGTGGCGACATCGATAACGTGGGCGGAGCCTGCATGGTTTTGGAAGGCCCCTTGGGGGGAACTCAGTCTGGGAAAGCTCTGTCTGTTCGCCGAGCTCAGAGTGAGCAGCGAGCACTCAACAATGTCCATCAGGTGTGCGTCGTTCCGACTGCCGAGAAGCCTCTATCACACCAGGTCCTTTTCACGGACGACGATCTGAATAGCGTGGTGCAACCAAACAATGATGGTCGACACCGGGGCATACACCAACATCCTTTTCAAGCATACTTTGGATGCCCTCGGTGGATACGCTGAATATATCGAGCCTTGCGATGATATAATCGTAGGTTTTAGGGACACGCGCAACCTTCCCATTGGGAAAATCAGACTGTCCCTGGAGCTGGCATCGTCTAAAGAGCCAACAATGCATCACACTCGGCAGCTCGACTTTATGATCGTGGACATGCCATCGTCCTACAACGCTTTCCTCGGCCGACCTTTCTTCAACGAGTTCAAGGTGGCCGTTTCAACTTTTTATTACTGTGTAAAGTTTCCAACCCCGGCGGGAGTTATAACCCTCAAGGGCGATCAGACGCGGGCGAGAGAGTGTCTCGTCCGTTTTGCAAAGCGTCATTCTAAGGAAAGTACTATGATTGGCCAGTATATCGAGTGTCAAAAATAAAAAGAACAAGTGAACTACTTGGAGGGTCTTCCTAGCAAGTACCGAAAGATTGAAGTTGGCGAGTGCAGTCGTAGTTTCGACGACCACCAAGTGGAGGCGAACGAGCACGCCTCCATGGAAGTGGACGACCACACCCCCAATGAAAATCGACGAGCAGACAGATTCGGGCGACCAGGTCCCCGACGACCAGGTTCCAGAAAACTTTCCAGATCTGGAGCCTAGGTAAGGCTTTGAGCCAGAGTTCGGAATTGAGGATCCTCGTTGGAAGGAGCCTAAAGAACGGGCGACCTCAGCGGAGGACCTTGAAACCATCCATTTAAACGAAGCTCGTCCAGAACTCGAGGTATTCATTAGTTCGAATTTACTAGAACAATTGCGGTCAGACATGGTCGCATTTTTTAAAGAGAACATCGGTGCATTCGCCTGGTCGCACGAGGATATGGTGGGCATTAGCACGAATCATGCCTGCCACAGATTGAATATTGATCCAACAAGGAGACCCATCACCCAAAAATGAAGGAAATTTGGGCCAGATAAATATGCGGCTATGGCGGTCGAAGTCAAGAAATTGATCGACAACAAACTAATCGAGAAAACTGGAACTGATCCCGAGTGGTTGGCGAATCCAGTGCTCGTCAGAAAAACGACCGGGTCGTGGAGATTGTGTATAGACTTCACATATCTAAACGACGCATGTCCCAAAGATCACTTTCCGATGCCCCACATTGATCATCTAGTAGACAATACAGCGGGGCACGAGATGTTAACTTTCATGGATGCTTTCGCAGGATACCATCAGATTGCGATGCATCCCGACGACCAGCGACATACGGCTTTCATGACTGCAGTCGACATGTATAGTTGGAAGAGAATGCCTTTCGGTTTGAAAAACGCGGGGGCAACATACCAAAGACTGGTAAATAAGATGTTTGAGAAACACATCGACGAGATGGTGGAGGTCTATATCGACGACATCGTTGTCAAAAGCTTACGGAAAGAGGATCACCTACACCACCTTGCCATGACATTCGATATTTTGAAAAAGTACAACATGAAGTTAAATCCAAAGAAGTGCAGCTTTGGAGTTAGCTCAGTAAAATTTCTGGGGCACTTGGTTAGCTAGCGGGGCATCGAGGCAAATCCGAGTAAAATTCAAGCAATCATCAAAATGCAAAGCCCGAGGAACGTGAAAGAAGTACAGAGGTTGAAAGGATGCCTTGCATCGCTGAACAGATTCATTGCACGAACGGGCGATTGTTGCAAACCTTTTTTCGACGCTTTGAAAAAAGGAAAGTTCGAATGGACCGATGAGTGCGAGAAAGCTTTCGAGAAATTGAAGGAATATCTATCGAATCCGAAGGTCCTATCTAAGCCAGTCCCCGACGAAATTTTGTATCTATACTTGGCGGCCACTGACTGTGCGATCAGTTCAGTGCTCGTCCGAGCAGAGGGGAGCACACATCAGCCAATCTACTATGTAAGTCAATCACTAAGAGATGCGGAGTTGAGATACACTCTAATGGAAAAATTGGCGTACGCGTTGGTTATGAGCGTTAGGAAACTAAGGCAATACCTTTTCGACCACGAGGTGGTCGTCCTCACGACTTTTCCTCTTCGGCGAGCACTGCATCGTCCGGATACCACTGGAAGACTGTTGAAATGGTCGGTGGAAATCGGGCAATTTGGGCTCACCTACGCACCCAGAACGGCAATCAAGGGACAAGTGTTGGCTGAATTTATCGTAGAGCTCACTTTCCCGGAGAAATTGGACGAGGAAATCGAACTTCCTTGGACACTGTTCGTCGATGGCTCGTCGACGAGCACCAAAGCAGGGGCAGGAATCGTCCTCACAAGCCCAACCGGACAGACGTTTGCTTCGACGATCGAGTTCGAGTATCGGGCGACCAACAACGAAGCTGAGTACGAGGCTCTGGTCGCAGGAATCAAGATGGCTATGGCCGTGGGCGCCAGAAAACTGAAAAAATTTTCTGACTCTCAACTGATTGTATGTCAAATTACGGGCGATTACGAGGCTCGCGGCGATCAAATGATAAAATACCAAGACCTAGTGAAAGGATTACTCGAGCAATTTGATCAATTCCACATCGAGCAAATCCCTAGGGAGGAGAATACGCAAGCAGATGCGTTAGCTCGGCTGGCCACTTCAGAGGGGGAGGCAATATTTTCAGAAGCGACCATCACTAAAATTTCTTCCCCATCGGTGAACAGAGGTCAAATTTTGCAGGTTGAAGCGACCAGCAACGAGGACTGGAGGTCGCCGATCACCAGGTACATCAAGACCGGCGAGCTCCCGGCAGATAAAGTGAAAGCAACCAGATTGCAACTCAGGTCCGCAAGGTACACTATTATTGGCGACCAGCTGTACAAACGGGGTTTTTCAATGCCTTTATTGAAATGTCTTGGAGAAGACGAAGCGAAGATCGTCATGCACGAAATCCACGATGGAGTGTGTGGAAATCATACAGGGGGGCAAGCGCTCGCTTTAAAGATCATGAGGCAAGGCTACTTTTGGCCAACACTGAAGAAGGATGCAATTCATTACGCCCAGGCGTGCAAGAGATGTCAAGCTTTTGCTCCCGCTATTCACTCACCTCCAGACGAGCTCATCTCTGTCTACAGCTCTTGGCCCTTCGCGAAGTGGGGCATCGACATCATCGGACCTTTCCCGCCTGGCGTCGGGGGGGGTAACTTTCGTAGTCGTAGCAGTCGATTACTTCACCAAGTGGACTGAAGCGAAGGCATTGAAGACCATCACAACGGCCCAGATGACCAACTTCATATGGAAAAACATAATTTGCAGGTTCGGCCTACCACGAGCAATAGTGACCGACAACGGACGTCAATTCACAAGTCAAGACATGCTGGATTTCTGCTCAGAGTGGAACATCAAGAAACTTTTTTCAACACCCTATCATCCACAATCAAATGGTCAGGTTGAGGCAATCAACAAAATCATCAAGCACACCTTGAAAGCTAAGCTAGATGGATTGAAGGGCAAATGGGCGGACGAGCTGCACATGGTTCTGTGGGCATATCGGACGACCACGAGGAATTCTACTGGTGAAACTCCGTTCGCGTTCGGAACCGAAGTTGTCATACCAGCAGAGGGGCAGGTCCCCACTTTTCGAGTAGAAAATTATGACGAGCAGTTGAATAACGATGCACAGCTCTCCGACTTGGACTTCCTAGAAGAGCGAAGACTAACAGCGGACGAGAAGAATGTGGTCTACAAACAAAGGTCAGAGCGCTACTACAACACCAAAGTACGTGCTCGCCAATTCACTATCGGCCAACTCGTACTTCGGAGGGCGACGGAACAGTCCATTGGCATACTTGGCCCGACTTGGGAGGGTCCGTACCGAATAACGCGCACACTCCTGAACGGATCGTACGAGCTAGAAGATCTCGAGGGCAAGCCGAGCAAGTACCCATGGAACGCGGTCAAGCTGAAGAAGTATTATCAGTAAGTTTTTAATTTCTTTATATTTGTATAGTTTGTATCTAGTCATCATCTCAATACAAGTCAAGAGTTTTAAATTCCATCAAGTGTTAGATAAATTTTAGAAATTTTAGATAAGGCTCTGCGTAGCCAAATAAGAATCAAGAGTTCAACCGACGAATGGTTGACTCTAAAAGACGAGCACTCTTCCTTAAAAGATGCTCGCAAGGAAAAGACGAGCACTCTTTCTTAAAGATGCTCGCAACGTAGTGGCGACGACGATCACTACCTAACAAACAAAAGAGTTCAACCGACGAATGGTTAACTCTAAAAGACGAGCACTCTTTCTTAAAGATTCTCGCAAGGAAAGACGAGCACTCTTTCTTAAAGATGCTCGCAAGGAAAGACGAGCACTCTTTCTTAAAGATGCTCGTAAGAAAAGACGAGCACTCTTTCTTAAAGAGGCTCGCAAGGTAGTGGCGACGACGATCACTACCTAAAGCATTCGAAAATCAAAAGACAAGTATTTACTGAAAGATGCTTGCAAAAAATAATCATAACATAAATCGAAAAGCAGTGACGAGGATGATCACTCAATATAAACAAAGTAAGCAAACACATCATAAGCAAAAAGTTTCCATTCATTAAAAAAAAAAAAACCTTAAAGGCTGGAGTTACAAAAAGGCCCTAAGTGGCCGAGCAGTCCTAAAAAACAAAATAAAAGAGAAACTAAGTCTCTACAGCATTTCCCTCGGCAGTAGCATCCTGCTCGCCGGCAACTTCCAGAACCACCAACCAACGGCGACGGACCACCACCGGAGCTACCACCTACCTCCATTTTTTCTTAAGAAATGGGGGAAAGAAGAGTTTTTTAAGAAGAAAATGTGTGTTGTTTACCTTTTTTACGATCGAAAACCACCCAAAAACTCGCCGGAAAACCTTGAAGAAGCTTGGAAGGAAGCACAAGGAGAAATTCGAAATTTGCAGAAGTGAAAAGTGTTTTAAAGAAGGTAAAGGCCCTATTTATAGGCAAAGTCGATCAGGGACCTATGTGCAAAAAACGGGGTAAAATCCGTAATTTTCCCAAAAATTTGGGGTCATTTCCAAAATCGAATTGGAAAGTGGTCTCCACGCGCGACCTTTGAGGTCGGCACGCGCCCCACGCGCGCATTTCAAATTTCGGGCGCCGATCACGCGCCTGACACATGTCACATCAATCATCATTAAAGTCGCTTCGAAAAGCGTGCTCGGCGTAGGAAACGAGGCGACCGCCTCCAACTTACGTCATCAAGATTTCAAAATGGATTTGTTTGTCGAGGACAAATCCGTTTACCACACTGACGATCAGATTGCTCGCCTTACCATTCTACGAATACGAAGGAAGACGACCAGGGGGCAAATGTTATACCTAGTCAAAGAAGTCAATCCTAGTCACCAGCTTACGTGGCGACGACTAGTCAACAAGACCAAAAAATTGTAATAGAATAAATGTATTTAATATATTTAAGTGCTCGCTCAAAGATGTTGGCGAGCACATGTTTTAGTTAGCTGCTCGCCCAAATGTATTGGCGAGCACATGCCTATTTTACCTAGAGAAGTTAAGTATTGAAGTCTTGGGAGACAGCATGGAGCGTGGCGACCACACACCTCGAAGGTCTGGGCGACCACCTTCCTAGATGATCAGGTCCTCCGGCGACCACCGTGGCCCAGCTCCTCGGCATCTCGGCGAGGACGACCACCGGAGGCGGTTTAGCATTAAATGCGCCATCAAATCACCTTTTCGGGCAGAAGACAGGTCCAGTGAGGGCGTGCCACGTGTAAAGGGCGGGCAGCCCCCAAAAACCACTATATAATGCCTAAAAGGCTCATTTGTAAATATAAGTTCACACAATCCACCAAATCACTCCAACCCAAGCAATAAACACTCCCAAGCTCTCAAGCTTTTAGCTTCTCCAAGAAGCTACATCTTTGTTCTTGCTTTGTTCAAGAAATTTGAAGTCGATTTCATCGTGGTTCGATCCTATTGAAGATAACTGCAGCATGCAGCAAAATAAAGATGTTATGCAAATTAGGAAAATTGTAGAAACTGAGTTTTTTTTTTTGTATGTGTGGGGTGGGGGGGACTTACATAGTATGCAGTAACTGTGCCAGCTGAATTACCAGGTACAAGATTTAGTTGCATGTCAATCTTTCGTCTCTAGTCCTGATTTATTATTGTCTTTTTCGGAATTCATTTCAAGTTATGAGGATTTTTTTAATGAAAATTTTAACTTCAAACTAGACACTATACTAGTGCTCAGGTGCTTATTTCATATGTTTTGTGTGGACAGTAATTTTTTGGGCTTTGGCTAGCCTTTTTCTGCTGCTGGCAGTGTTATTAGGCGGTGTGTGGTTTTGAAATGATAATTGTATTTGGGTTGGATTGATAAAATTGTAATTTTCTTTTATGGAATTACATTTAATACCTGACATTGCTGTTAGGCAAATTGTTGTATTCAATTGGATTTTAAGTGATTTGAATATATTTTCAATTGTTCAATTGAGTTTTTAATGCCCACATTAGAATCAAATTAAAATTGTGGTTCAATTGCACCGTGCAATTGGGTGAGTGCACATCAATTAGGTTCAGTTACCTGCCATCTAAGGTATCTTATAATCTTCACTTGAATCCTTAATCTTCTGTTACTTCTTTATACTATAATATTTTTACCATCCAGATCATTGTACTAATTGGTAACTTTTTTGTACTCCAAAACAGGAGTATAAAACAGACACATCTTTCCCACAAAAATGTGTATATGATGAAAGCTCCTGTTCTACTTATATGCAGATTGAACAGGATTTGACTTTCTGGGACCATTCATTGTGCATGTGGTTTTTATTATATAAGGAGTATTTTTTAATTTAATGCATTTTGCTTGGAATTCCCCATGAGTTGCTCTTTGTAACACATATATTTCTTTTTTCAGATGATTGAAAAGGGTAAATGATGGGTGTGGAGAAGGCATGTTTTTTGTAACATATATTGTTCAGTTTCTTGATATGCTAGTTAGTTTTGTACAATTGGCATCTGTGATGTATTATGAGAAGAGCATACACATTTGTTTATTGTATTTGGCTTGTATGAACTCATTAAGAAACTGTATAATTTTTTAGTTTAAGTGATCGTATCACAAAACGTAGTTCACCATTATATCATCTTATTAAAGTTTGTTAAGATTGATTTCACAGCTATTAATGGTTGGATAAGCTCGCATTAGCTGGTACAAATACAAATACCCTGTTTTATAAGGATATTACCCTCGCCTGCTAATTATGTGGGTAATTAGTTAATTTATGGATTAATTGTTTGATTAGTCTATGTCTTGTTTAATTGCTTATATTGTTGTGATTTGTATGATTAAATTAGTTGGTCATTTTTATTAGCTAGCATTTGCAGTTTTCTGAATTGCAAAGAGAGTTGGATTTGCATGATTGAGATGTGTGTGAAAAACTTGATTAATTAGTTTAAATTTAATATAGTAATTAGCTTAACCGAGATAGGGTTAATTACTAGATCGACAACATTAGACATTAATCGAATAGAGGTTGTCTAGGAGATTAGTGAGGGGGTGAATTGTAGACATTAGTAATCGTGTTGAAAGTGTTTATGAGAGTCACTATCGTAGGAGTTTATAGTACTATTAGTACTATTGAGATTACATAATTGCTAATTAGTGCACATGTTGACCTAAGCCTCACGAGGGATTGGTATACATATATATGTGATAGCCTTTAGCATAATTCAAGACATTAGATTTAATTATTGTGAGTAGTTTGTTAATTCATTAATAAGCCCACAAAACGAAAAACACCCGAAGCAATTCTTCCACTTGAACTTTCATCTTGAGAATTAGTTTTAGTTGTTTTCTTAGTGTTTATTTTTTATTTGATATTTGTTTAATTCTCCCTTTTAACTTGTATAACATCATGCCAACGTATAGTTTTGGGGCTTCACGCTCTTCTAAGTCGATACTACTTGGTCGTATACTTGCAATACTATAAAGAATTCATACTTTTTTTGTTAAATTATTTTTGTGCTTATAAATTTTTAAAAATACGAAAAAGTCAGCAAAAGCATCATAGCCGTACTGCGTGGCATGCACCCCGGGGGTTGGTTAAAGATGAACATGGGTGCGTCATTCTTTAGCAGTAGTAACCAGGCAGGCCTAGGTTTGGTGCTACGGGACTCAAATGGAGCTATCTTGGGCGGCCGCTCAAGGGTGATCCGTGGTTGTTTGGATGTCAAAGTGGGGAGACCATGGGGTTCTTCGAAGCATTATCATAGCTAAAAGATCAATTGTTAGATACATGAATCATTGAGGAGATGCTAAGGTTGTTGTCGGTTCGATTAATTCAGGTGAAGTCTACAACTCAATTTTTGGGGACTACATCCATGCTTGTAATAATGTTAAAATTTTCTTTGTTTAAAGATGTGCTAATTCTATGACATATATAATTGCGGGTGACCCCCTCATCGTAGAGACATTTTTTCTTGGTTAGACCCAGTGAGGACCTAGAAATTCAAGATTGGAGAGTCCGATTTACAAAATAATATTATACCTTTTTATTACGGAGTATAAAATTTTCAATATATCTCATTTTATTAAATTTAAACTTAACGACTTTTGTTATATTTTGAAGGGAATTGATTATTCCACCTCGTACTAAATGAAACGGTGTTAAAATTTAACTTGCAACCCTGCATAAACATTAGTTACTAATATTTGATAAATGTAGAGCTTAAATTATACTCCCCCATCTCGTGATGTCTTGCTTCACCGACTCACTTTTAAGAAAAATGAATTTAGTAGGTGAGGTCAAATAAAAGAGAAGTATTTTGGACGATTTAGTTAGGTGCAAGGGAAAATGCAGGTAAAAAATGAATAACAATTTTAAAAATAAAATAATGTAGTGATCAGGATATTAATTTTATGAATTATTTTTGTATTAGGAGTGTGCAAGTAATCTGATGCGAAAGATAGTAGGCTCAAGATTGTGTATCATCTTCATCTAGAGCCTGGTTGAAGGCCAATGGGTTTATCATGTCAAAAGCTACTGTCATCTTTAGTCCATTTTTTAGTCTGATTTGTTTTAATTCATTTTGGACTGCATATTTGTTTTGGTTAATTGCATATTAGTAGTTAGTTTAGGGATCAGTAGTAATCTGCATACTCCTATTATAGGGTTGTAAATTGTCCGATAGAATAATCAGAGAAGAATTAGTCTGGAATATCAGATTTCTAACGCAAAATCAATTTTGCAACCGTCGTTCTTGCCAGTTTAAGCCGGAGATTCGTCGGAATCATATTTTATGGTCGTGGTTCTCATCATAATCTTAAAACGTCTCAATAAAAAAAAAAATACATAAATAATTATGAAACAAAATATATATATAAAAAAAAAAGTGGGAGCCCCCGTCTATGTCCGTCTCTGATTACATCCACCAATCGATGTGGTTACTGGTTAGACTAAACATTTCCACTTGCTTTACAATAATGAAAACGTGTTCCCGTCAAAAAAAAAAAAAGAAAACGTGTTTGTTAAAAAAAAAAATCTTTAAATTTAATGTTTTTATTGGAGTATCTTTTATAATACTACTCTCTCCAATTATTATATTTACATTATTAATTTTATTTTATTTTTTGAAACGAACGTTATTCACTTAATACATGTCATTTTAAAGTTTTTATCCCCACTTACTCTTAATTAATTTCACCATATTAAAATTTTCCTCCAATATCATGGATTCCATCTTTTCCCAATGTACAACTAATTGATGAAAGTTAATTATTATTTTACTTCCCCCATTTTTTAATATATGTGGAGTATTAATTATGAGTTATTTTGATATAAAAAATAGCCTTTGTGATAAACTTAGAATGACTTCTATATAGAATTAAAGGGAGCATATTTAAAAGATAATTTTTTTATTTGCCTATAAAATAAATAACTATGTAAAATAAAATAGTAAATGTAGAGTATTTTGAAATAATTTCAATTTTTTTAGAATATATAGAAAATTTATAATGCTTCTAGAAAATATCTTCTAACCGTAGTATATAAATAGAAGAACGGTTTGTAAGAAATTTTCTATATAAATATTTATTCTTTAGAAAAAAAAATTATCTTTGAATTGGTTCTAGGAAAAACAAAATAACAACCGGTTATGTAAAATGTGTAATAAGTAAGACATGTTTAAAAAAATTAAGTTTAAATTTGTATAGTACAAAATTTTGGTTTTAGCAATATTTTAAGAACACTTAATTATAAGATGTCAAGAATAGAATATAAAATAAATTATTTTGTTCTAAAATTGAATAATTCACTGCTCCAACCTAGTTAAAATCACGGAAATTAAATACAGGGAGACACAGTCACTAAACTGCATTGATTTGATTTCGATTTGATGAAAAAGAAATTTATGAAAAAACTGGTATTACAACTTGAAGTGTCATATAATTGTTTTAAGAAATTGGTCAATTAGGTTGCGACTATAAAAATGACAAAATGAATTCATTGACCATTATAGAGGAGGAACTGAGGTGAAATTGAGTTCAGCATTTTTTTTCCAGTTATCTATTACTACCTATATTAGAATCTGCGTTTGTTTTGTACAATTGACATCTGTATAATAAGAGTATTCGTCTTCGTTTATTTCACAGCGATTAACTATTACTACCTATATGCGTTTGTTTTGCACAATTGGCAATTGTATAATAAGAGCATTCGTCTCCGTTTATTTCACAGCGATTAATGAGTTGGATAATGAATTGATACGAATACTATTTTTCCAAAACAATACGATTCTGTTTTCTAGCTGACTAGTTACATAGTTGTTTCGGGAGGGTTAGACTTGTGTGTTAGTTATATTTGTTTCTTGTATCCTTTCCTTAATTTCAAGATACAAGTTCTTTTTAGAGCTTATAACATGCTCCATGCAAATTTGTATAACTCATATCGATTTATAACACCAACTTCTCACCATACAAACCTTGATCATCATTCAACACATTATTAAAGTATATATAGACAAACAACATATATATATATGTACAACTTGCACAAATCATGCAACGGAACATTCTGGTGGAAACCCTTGTGGAAATCGCTTAGAATCAGTGCAGTAGTTGTAAATCATGTAGTTCTTTTGCACCCATTTTATTCTTTCTAGCCCAGTATTATCCAGTGACTGTGAGAACCATGAATTTGCAGATGAATTGTTGTTGACGAGGGCGTTGAAGTTGGTGTAAGAAGCCGTGAAAGGGGCCTTCGACCAGTCAGTTTTAACGAGCCCTCCTCTCGTAGCCCAATCCTCTGCATCCCACAGGCTTGAGAAAATCCACATTGCCTGATTTTTTGGGTAAGGTACCCCTTTGGATTCTTGATTTTTGAATTGCCTGATGGGAGTCCCATCTACTGAGAATCTGTGCAGTGAACCATTAGTATGTTTTTGAGTTTATAAAAGAGTTGTTAAGAAATGATTACATGATGGTTTGAGGGTTCCATAGGATAGAGTAGGTGTGAAAGTCTTTTGTCGGGTCGAACCACAGATAGAACTGCTGCTCTCTGTTGCCTTTGCCTTGTGTGAATACGTTGGTATGAAGAATGTAAGGATCCCCACTTATGTTACCAAGAAATTCGAAGTCGATTTCATCGTGGTTCGATCCTATTGAAGATAACTGCAGCATGCAGCAAAATAAAGATGTTATGCAAATTAGGAAAATTGTAGAAACAGAGTTTTTTTTGTGTGTGTGTGGGGTGGGGGGGACTTACATAGTATGCAGTAACTGTGCCAGCTGAATTACCAGGTACAAGCTTTAGTTGCATGTCAATTTTTCCAAACAAATATTGGCTTTTGGACCTAAATCCAGAGCCGGAATTTTTGTCCAAGGAAAGTGTAAGAAGCTTTCCATTATCGAGTATTTTTGCTCGTCCCTCGCCCCATGTGATGTCGAAATCCTGGTTGAAATTACCACCGAAAGTTGTCCCGGCGAAGTTTAGTAATAGCACAAAAAACACAGCCAACATCTTTATTTGAGATGATCACAAATCCACCAGCTTGATATATGTATGTATATAGTCTTTTTGCTTGGAATTAGAGGTAAATTAATTAGTACTAGTAAGAAACAGAGAAAGGGTATATATAGACGTTTTTGGAAGCAAGGGCATATCTTTTAAAAAATAAATTATAGGGAGTATTAAAAAATTATCAAATACTATAAAATAAAAATATTTAACTCTTTAAACTGATTAAAAAATTTGTACTATTTATTTCAGACTTGTAATGGAGTGATAATGCAAGATAAGGAGGATGAGTGGGTGAGAATGCATGGAAGCATGCGTGTAGAAAAAGGAAGTAGTGAAGGGATATTTGCATTGACTTGGGACAGGTGTGGATAGCTACTTCTTTCGGTCCATTATTATTTGAACATTTATAAAAGATGTTTTTTCCATTATTATTTGAATATTTTTTTATTTATTTAAAAATTCTATCAAACATATTTTATTTACATCACATATCATTATTTTTTACACACTAACTAAAAAAAATCAATAAAGTTAAATTACTCATTATATCTCTCCTAAAAAATTATTTTATCATCTTTAATATCGATAAATAATTTTTATATTAAAACTCGTGCAAACAGTAAATATTCAATTAATAACTGGACGGGAGAGTAAAGTACGTCAAAGTTAATTATTTGTTTTAATTACATGCATGCAAGATGCAACGAGTGGAATGGATCCATACAACAGCTGTCAATCAGTTGATGATGATTTTGTTTGATTTTTAAGGCCTAAATAAGATAGATTTTGCAGCTGGACATCGATCATTGGCAACTTGCTAAACAAACAAACAAACAACAAAGATAGAGTTTATGACAAGGCCTCTAATGTCTATTAATTCGACTTATCTAAGTTTGAGCAAAATTTTATATTTCATTTGTACAATTAAAATAGATTTATTTCATTTTTTACAAAAATTGATTTTTTTTTTTTTTTTAATATAGTTGGAACTCTAAAATTTGCTCATATTTTTTCCTATTTAACCTTGCAAGAAAGATAAGAAAGGTGATTTAGTTCATTGAAAAAGTTAAAAAAAAAACTAAATTTATTAGCTAGGGTTATTATAGGAAATAGTTAGTGACTATAATAAATAAATAAAAATCTATAGTTTTGTACATATAAAATGAAAAACAAGCCTATTTTAGCAGTGTGAAAGAAGTATTTGATGAAATTTAGAGCTTGAGCCCAATTAGTGAAAAATATAGAATCATCAAAATACTTTTCACTCGATAAAAGCTCATTTGATTAAAACAAACATAAGTTTTGAAATCCCAACATTTCAGTTTTTCTTAATGTAGTCAAATAGTACAAAGTGACTATTTAGTCAGCGCGTCGAATCGCGCCACGTGGCGTCGTATGCGTCGTATGAACCTGTTACCTGTTATACAGGTTTTAATTAATTAAATAATTTTTTAAATTATATTTTATTATTTACTATATTACCTTTTTTTATTAAAATTATTTTTAATATATATATATATTAAACAAAATTGCTATTCTACCCTTCTTTTATACAAATATTATTATTATAAAAATTAAATTAACCAATACAAAAATAATTAAATAATAAAGTAATTAAATTGCACGGTAGATACTCAGTCACCCATGTAAATATGAATTATGTACTGGAAGTATTCACTAGCACGGTCCAACAGCCGTGCACGATTGCACGATCGATACTCAGTCACCCGTGTAAATAGAAAAATATACTGGAAGTATTCACTTGCAAGGTCCAGGAGCCGTGCACAATTGCACGGCCGATACTCAGTCGCCCATGTAAATAGAAATATGTACTAAAAGTATTCACTTGCACGGTCCAACAGCCGTGCACGGTTACACGGTCGATACTCAGTCACCCGTGTAAATAGAAAAATGTACAGGAAGTATTCACTTGCACAGTTCAACAGTCGTGCACGGTTGCACGGTCGATACTCCGTCACCCGTGTAAATCAAAACATGTACTAGGCATACTTAGTTGCACGGTCCAACAACCGTGCAAAGTAGCACGGTCGATACTCAATAAACCGTGCAATCCAAAAAATGTGTTGCAGATGCTCACTTCCACGGTCCAACAGTCGTGTCTGGTTGCACGGTCGATATCGATGTTCAGTAAACCTTGAAAACCAAAAAAATGTTCTTTTCTTGTTCACGTACTCGAGGCACAAATATAGTAGTAATGCACGACATACAAACATCTTTCTCATATTCGTATAAAATGCACATTTCATCTCAATTCAATATGATTATTGTTCACACTTAATTTTAGCATAAACGTATCTTATGACGTGGATTAAACAACACAAGAAATATTAAATTAATATTTAAATAAAAAACCTGCAATTCAATAAAATTCCTGAAATACATATGATCAATATTCATAAAAAAAAAAAATCTAACACTAATTGTTTTGGTAGGATCAACATTAATTAACGTTTTTAGAATCATCGTCTTTGTTGAGATCTTCATCATTCTCTCAATCAATGCTGCTCTTATTATTTGGACATCGCCCAATTTTATGTCCTTCTAGCTAGAGGATTCAAACAACGAATATTGTAAGGAATGTGCATTCAATAGCCACTTCCTTTGCTAAATTTCGTTTCAAATTTTCTTTGAAGCATTTTGTCAAACACTCGTTGAGCAGTTATGTTTCTATTTGATTTGAGACAATTTCAAAAACAATTACTACTCAACAACTCAACCACAATTTTAACAAGTTCACAGTGTTAATTCAAATACTTATAACAAATGACGGAAGTAAGAAAAAATATGAAGATATACATAAGCAACGTTCAGTGGTGGTAATTCACCTACTCCACAATAATATTAAACTTACAAATTAAGAAAACTAGGGGGGAGGAGAGGCTCGGCGACGGCGGCAGGGCAGCAGCGCGTCGACGGAAGGGCAGCGGCTCGTCGGCGGAAGAAGGGCAGCAGCTTGGGGCGGAAGTGGAGTGCATGCAGGGGAAGAAAACCTATGTATTGTGTTTTAGGTTTAGATTCATGATTTAATTTAATTTAATTTAATTTGTTTTTTTTTTTGTTAATTTTAATAATAATATAAGGGCTGGTTTGGTTTAGAAGATTACCTATGATAGTTTTTTTATACCACCAAATCTGTAGTTTGGTTTGCATGTTAAAAGCCCGAGAAAGAAAAAGGGCCCGAGTACTTTTTGATAATTATCACCATTTGGCAAGATAATTGGTCCAAGGAGGGACCCTAAGTTAAATTGTCAGATTTTCGTTAAGGGTGTAAATACCAATAATATCCTCAAGTTTTTAGAGTAATCTCTTTTCCGATTCCACCGATCGTAACTGCATCGACATTGAACTCAAATATTTTTGGCGGTTATCTCTTTCGGTACCTGAGCGTCGCGACCAGTGACGGAGCCAGAAAATCTCGATTGGGGGCCCAATTAACATTACTTTAAAGATAAAATAAATGTATTTATTATACTTATCGAAATTTTATATGATAAAATTGTCAATACATTTCATTAAATTAAATTGAACAAGCTGACTTTCATTTTGTTTTGAAGTTTTGATAGTTCGACTCAAAATGAAGCGAAACAATTTAAAAATTGCTAAAATATTAAATTTAAAAAACTTTTTATTTCTTCGGTTGTAAATGTCTTTTAATTAATTCATTAATGTGTTCCAATATTCTATTATTTGCACCGGCACAATTTTTAAGAAAAGTGGATTTAGTGGTTGATGAATAAAGTATGAGTATTTTGGGTGATTTGGTGAGGTATAAAGTGAATTTGGTGGTCTATAAAGTAAAATGTATGCAAAAAATGAGTGACAATTTTGAAAATAAAATGATGTTGGGAGGGTATTAATTTTGTTGAATATTTTCATATTAAGAGTGTGTAAATAATCTTGTGACGTCCCAATAAAAAAATGTATAAATAATTACGGAACGGAGGGAGTATATATATAAAAAAAAAAATGGTGGGGGCCCAGTGCCCCCTGGCCCCATTGTGGCACCGTCACTGGTCGCGACTATTCTCAAACAATATATGATGGTGATTGTCGTTTGCCATCGATCAAACAAAACCCTCTTCCTCCATTAAGCAACTCCTGTTCTTGTAGGTAATTTTCTCCCATTTTTTTCTCTCTACGCCGAGCAACAATTTTTAGATTTATTTGAAATGTAATTCCACTCAATACTGTCGAGTCACGTGGTGAGTTGACTGTCAACTCGGTTTTCTAGTGTCGTCAAGTTGCATGGTGAGTTGAGTGCCGAGTTAATGAATGAAATTAGAAATCGACGGGAAGGAATTTGGGAATTCTATAGAAGATGATTCCATTGGTGTTTGCTTCAGAGGAGGGTGGGGTAGATGATTATGTAATTTATGTTGTTGGTGCTTTTTCTTTTTTTTACGGTCCAATCACATTTGTGGTGCATTTAATTTTTTTATTAATACATTTAGCTTTTTATTTTAAATATATATACACTCGCGTTTAAATATGACATTATTATTAAAAATATAAATAGAAATTAATATTGTGGGATGATGATGGACAGGTTGAAATTAACATCCGTTAGCAAAACAAAACACTGCAATATTTAATAGGTTAAAAAATTCGGAAAACAAAACAAAATAAATTGAAAACAAAAAAAAAAAATCTGAATTTTAAATGTAAAAGAAAACAAAGGGCATATTTGACAATTACCAACTTATCACTACAATATTTAAAATTTAATCCATCAATCCAAACATATGCATAAATTCAAAAAATAATAATCCAAAATTGAAAATCACATACTATTATATAAGTATATACTTATAATATATAGGCCGGCCTGTTGGGCTTAAAAGGCTTACGAAAAAACTTGAGTCCGACCTATTTAATTAAATAGACTTCTAAAAAAGCTTGAGCCTGGCTTGTTTATTAAACGAGTCGAACTGAACTGAGCTTTAATAGGCCGAGCCGTAGACCCCTGTCGGATAGCCTGACCCATTCCCACCCCTAATGTAGAAGTTCCCTTTTCAAGTAAAATTAAACAATTACTCGTACTTCACAACAATACTAAAATTTGGACGTAGCTTTTTGCTCTCCAAGCAATGGAAATAATTATGTTGGGAGGCACACCAATAGAGAACTTAAACGTAACTAACTAAAAAAAAAATACAATAAATTAATAATGCTTGAAGTTCTACACAATAGTTATATATATAAAAAAAAGAGTCTTATAAATGTGATACTATAAATTAAATTAGTCTGGCGGTCCTTGATTTCACAATCTGCATCTCTATTGAATGAAAACTGAACACTTACAACTGAATTTATCAATACAAGTATGTATTAACGCAAACGTCTATCTGAAATTTGAATTCACGTCACGTTCCAATGTATTGTTCATATTTTGCTCCTCAAGTTATTATCCTTCTCTCCGGTCCCTCTTAGTTATTTATGATTAGGGAGAGTAATTATTTTGGATTCCTATTTGCTATCATGAAGATAAGTTTTCAACATTTTTGAGAGTACAACACAAGTGGATATATATTGGCAAATAATTAACCATCCACGTCAAGTAATAGGCTAAGGTTTAAAGAATGAATAAATAATCCCACTTGAAGACTTTTATGATTCATAATCCAGAGTTTTGATTGGAACTTAGCAAAGAGTCATCCCAGATGATGGCACTAATCAGCATGCAAGTTATAAGTCCTTTATTTAATGAAATTAAAAGGTACTACATAATTTTATTTTATTTTTAAAAAAAAAAATCAAAGAGAGGTCATTTTTGCATGAGAAATGAAAATACAATTCATAAACATAGAAGGTTAGAGGCTCAAAATGACAGGGAGAGACCCTAGCAATAGAGTGTGCAACTACTCCAACACTTCGTTGAATAAATTAGAAATCAACATGGTGGAAAGATTGTAAAAGATAATTACATGCAACTAGTAGAGGTGTAAGTGAATCGAGTCGATTCACAAACTACTTGTACTCAATTTAAAAAAAACTTTAATTTAATCGAGCTACACAAGTAATTCTTGAATTCAAGCTCAGTTATATTATACTTGTCAGACTCGCAAGCCAATTGAACCACATAATATGCTAATTATTTATTAATAGACTTTAATTATACATAAATTAAAAATCTCTACATGTAAAATATGCTAATTATTTATGAATAGACTTTAATTATACATAAATTAAAAATCTCTAAAATACATATAAATCCTATAAAAGTCAATCCTCTAAATACTTACAAGCCCTATATAACATCTTTAAATTCTATACTATAAAGTTAAATCTTACCCTACTTAAATTCCAAAACAAACACAAAGCATACAAATCATTGAATTCTAAAATCCACCAAATTTGAAATTCGAATTTCAAAATTCTCAAAATTTCAAACAAACATCCCCTAATTCATATTGTGTAAGTTATCGAACCAAGTTGAATATTTCAAGTTTTTTCAGTTGAGTCGAGCTCAAATTCAAAAAAATTGGGCTCAATCGAGTATTATAATCGAGCGAGTTCGAACTGGACTGAACTCAACTCGGGCTCAGTTACATATCTGGAACAAGCAACCACATAACTCCCAAAAAACATCTCATCATTCTTCTTCTCGTGGATGGTAGACAATCACAACAGATTCTCCAAAGACAAATTTTAACCTTTGCCCTTTGGAATCTGGAGTCCACAATTGCCCTCAAAATCCAAAGAAAAAGCAATAAGAAGCCAATGTACTGTATATGCAATTAAGATAGTAAAACATTACGTTGCCATTATCATGAAAACATGGAGTTAAAACTGTCAAGTCACATTAATTAAAATAACAAGACATAGAACATGTTCTGACAATCCAAATGTTTAAAGACATTAAACCAAATGTTACTAACTTGTCCTTCTGGAAAATAAAACAAACAACAAAAGACCGTATCATATCATTCTTCGCAGTGACCTACAAGTCAAATATGACATCAACAAACCCAGAGGCTTTCTCAAATGCAAGTATAGTGGGGATCCTCTCAAATTCCATTAAATTACCTATCTCAATCCTAATAGTATGCAATTCGGTCATATTTGCGAGTAAAAACCTCACAAGCATCATCTCAGTTTCGTCGCCTCTAAAATTCTCAATCCGAATTTTCTCAACTGAACAAAAAGCACCCACAGATCCATACTCTACTAAAGAATCCTCACTCAGCAACTGAAGAGCTCTCCTCTGTGGAGTCTGCACAAAAAAAGATCCTACTTATAAAATGAAAAAAAAACAAAGTAAATAATCAAACATATCAAATGTAAAGGGTCAGCTTAATTATTTACCTTGAGTACAAGATTAAGTTTAAAGAGGACTGGACATCTTGAAAGCAGCAGCATCAACACTGTAAGATGATCCATGATCGACCAGATCTCAATATCCAACCCCACAATACCCCAGAACTCACTAGGAGTTGCTTTCTTCAGCATATCATGAGCCATGGAAAGATACTGAAGCAAATAAGAAACCATTACAATTTATTACATGAATCATGCATGGTTTATTAATTTATCAAATGAAAACCAATATTACCTCAATAAGCCAATGGCTTAGGGAAAGATGAAAAACCGTGAAAAGCTCCCTAGTTACTTTGATTAGTAATGGAACCAACTCATTATTGCCTCGGCTCACCACAAAAAGATCTCCACCGTTAATAACAAATTGAATCCCACTTGGATGTACATCTAAATCACTCCTTCCGTCAGCAGTGTTGATGTACATGAAGTTAGAAAGGCAAGGAGCTTGAAGCTTTAAAGCACAGTTATAAAACCCTGGACAGCACATTATGAACCATTCCAACTTCTCAGACGAAATAGAAATATCTCTGTGAGGCACGATAGAACAGTAGAACATCGATAGCTTTCGGAGAGCAGGTAAGTATGGGAATAGATCATTGCTTTTGTCAGCTAGTATCAAAAATTTTAGCTTTAACTTCTGGAGATTGGGAAGTGCAAAACTTTCCGAAGTGAAGACAAGACCTTCTATAGCCAGCTCTAATTTTACAAGAGTCTGGCATGTAAATAAATTATCTGGAAGTTTCATTCCTTCAATCTTTCCATAAAGAACAAGCTTTTCAACTCTATGCATAATGGCAAATCTAACCCATCGAGACTTGATTGGAACTGTACAATGAAAAAATGGCCAAAGCCATAATTCGAGTGTTTTGACATCTGACTCATCATGATAAGTAATTGTTTGGTCAATTAAATTAACAAAAGGAATAGGATTGTTTTCAGGAAACTGACAAAGGTCGAAAGAAAGCCTGGATAGAGAATAGCATGCACTCCTCAAAGATGTGGACAGTAAGCCTACCCTTGCAGCATCAATAGTTGGAAGAAGGGACAAAATTTGGCTTTGAATTTCTGGAGGCAATGTGCTCATCTTGTCTTCATCTTCAACAATTGGATGCTTAGTGGAAGAAGGCCCAGATTTGACAAGATTTTTAGGTGATGAACTCAAGTTACCAGCCATTTACTTCCTGTCAAGTGAAAAAACCCAATACATTTAGTGTTAGCGAAATGTCATGATATATAGGGTCTAGAGATTTGATTAGCAAGATCATCCTATCTCAATAAATGAAGAATTAATTTATAAATTAATGTAATTATTAACCTCATTTTACACACTTAAAGAAGATTTCTTCAGACGTTGATAATAACACACAATACAAAATGGGTTTTTATAGAATCTAAAAAATGATATTTAACTGACGGTTGAACTCCATTATTGTTAAGGCTAACTCATGTTCAAAAACTGCGAATTGTATTCTTGATAAAACAGTTCAATAATAACATGACCTGGGTAAAAGATGAGAATACATACACACTTACATCCCAATATTTCATACATCAGTTTGTAACTGCACACAACTCACATACCAAAAGTTCACCTAATGTAAGTGTTCACGTATAGAAAGAAATAATGCATAATCTGTAAAAGGGATCTCTCATCCCTCATACCTTCATTATCTAAAATCATAAAAGCAAATTCATGGAAGCAAAAAATAAGCATTTCAACCTTCTGGCAATAAATCCCATGAAGGCCAAGCTCCAAGCAAATATATTGTTAAATATTATGTTCAAGCATTAAACATGGTGGCGCAGTTATGACTCCCCCTACATCTGTTCAATATTGTTCTTGCACAACATTCAATATGAGTAACTATGTTATGAGTACCTACATATTTTTTCTTTTAGATGTTTTATCATAAGGCACAGTCGTCCACCAAAAGATATGCATATCATTTTCTTATGGATTATGTTTATACAATTTCACCTAGGACAACTAAGTCCATAGAACAATGCTTTTTTCATGACTTGCATAAGTATTGACTTGCTAAGTTTTCATGGAACTTTGATTACTGTATCCAATTAAGGTTAGAGTTTTAAGAATAGGAATTGATACGACTAAAACAATAAATCAAATTGGATTATTTGATATGCAATGCAATTTTATTAGCATTTTGGTGATGTTACCTAATTGAATTTAATGAGGTTTTTGGTATAGAGTTTGAACCATGATTAAAATTTCAAATAAAGAAAAAAGATTGCATCCATTTCATTAACGAAAGGCAAAATAGCAAATCTCATTTTATTGTTATATTGTGCATTTAGAATGCGATCAATGATATTTATGCATGAAGATTAAAGAAGATCCTGAATTATCACACAACGTACCAATTCAATAACGTCAAGAGGTCACAACAATCAAGAACTTTTATTTAAGTGTTCAAGCTGGAAGCCTTAATTCCATCCAGAAATTAGCTCAAGAGTGTAGGATTGACTCCCTACTTAAGTACCCATCCACAATTGCTTGTGGATTCGATGTGGGATCATAACAAAATCCTTTTATAACCTCTGCTTGGCAACACCAAAAAAAAATTCACATAAATGGAGACTTATAAGCATTGTTGCGTATGGTCCTCCAAGATATTTTAACAACATTTTCAATATACAAGTATTTAAAGAAGCATCCATAAGTGCAACAAAGATTATATTCATGATTGAAAATTTTCCATTAGTAGGAAGTATATCCGAGGTAAATAATAAACCAATCGAAAAGGACAAATGAAAAGTGTACAGGAATAAAGAATGAAGTGTGCCTCAAGGCAACCATCTGTAGACTTCATTTAAGTCGTAAGAAGATAATCAACCATGATCCGGACTAAAGAGCCAGTAGATTCAAGACTGAAGGTTGTTAGTAGCTGAGCCATCGAGGAGATGACTTGTGGCTGTTGACAGGCATTTTCAAGCAAGGATTACAGCTACAGACTGAAATGGTGCTAAAAAACGGCTATTATGGTACATTGCATTAATAGCAATGTAGAAACAAAAGAGAGTTGGTCTTTTGGAGGCATGCAAGGACTTAGGGTTTTCCTTCTCCAATGGGAAAACACTAAACCTAGCAGGCTAGCATTATAAATAGAGAGGAAGAAAGTTGAGAGAGTACACCATGCATACAAGCAACCAAGAGCAAAATTTGAATCTTTCAAGCAAGCAGGCAACTACTCAAGCTGCTTCTTAGTTGGGGAACCTTGTTAATTTTTGCACCTAAGTAATTCTTCTTTAGAGTAGTGAGGGAACAAGGAGTGAACTCTTGCTTACAAGGTTCCACTACTTGAGTGAATAGTCTAAGTGAGTTCATCATGTCAGGGGAATGATTTCCAACTAGACGATAGGATTTTTGTAATCTGTAAATCTGCTCTAGTGGATTTGATACCTTGAGTGGGTGTAACGGAAGATGTAGAAGGATTACACACACATTCGAACCTTCGATTAAGGAACCAGATAAATGATGAATGAGGATTTTTCCCTCTAAAATGAGCCCTCAATATATATGCATGAAAAATTAAAAAGGGTAATCAATTGATGCTACAATGACGGATTACACGTTAAATGCCCCACAAGTTCCACAACTATTCAAGGAAATGAGAGCATGTGGTATTTGCTTTGTCAGCACTATAAAATTCAAAATAATAGCCCAATTCAAAATCCCACCCAAACCCCCCTCCCAATTCTAATTACGTGTCATTATAAAGTTTGATTTGTGTTGCAAATTAGTTGTCCTTTTAGCTATAATTCAACTTTGCTTTCAATTCCCTATCCAAAAAAAAAAACTTTTCTAACTTAGCATTAATAGCTTATTCTTTTTCATCCTCTTTATTGAAGGTGTAATAGTCATATTTTTGGCAAATTCTTGTATACACAAATTGCACCTCATGCAACTGGTGCAATTTTTAATACCACGTCAATATCAACAAATACCACTACGCTGATAAACTAATAAACATTTTTCCACATAGTTTGATGTGTTTGTGTGCGTAAAACGTTGTGGTGTTAGTTTATAAGCGTAGTGATAACAGTTGATAAGTGATTTAGTTTAAAAAATTGCATCAGTTGCACCGTGCAACTGTTGCGCACAAGTATAACTCCATGTTTTTAGTTGTTTCTTAATTTTGACAAAAACTCCATAATGTCACTTAATTAGAATAAAAAAGAGATTCAATATTTACTAAGAAGAAATGAATTAAAGAACCTTTCTCATACTCTTAACTGTGATGTAATTTGTAACTAAGGGCCACCTAATATATATGATAAGGCTATATATTGGCTTTCATGAAAACAATTAGTAATCATTATATTGTACAAACTTAAATTACACAATACACATCTATATATACTATTAATAAGTTGGTATCTACATTTTTTTATAAGAAACAAGACTTTTTATTACTATTCATAAATTAATTACAAGGGATGGGGATCCCTACGTAATGCAATCAGTCCAAAAACATAAGTTGGTATCTACATATAACGTAGCATATGTATATTTTCTTGAACTAATACACACACACACAAACAAACAAACAATACATACACAACTCCAAATGAGAGTGCACGTCTTGTGCGTGAATGTGAAAATTTTAGGCAGTAAGAGCGGATGTTGTAGCACGTGTTTAAAATTTTTTCTAACTATGGTTGTTCCTTAGTTTTCACTCTACTTCACACTTTGTAGTAAATTTCTTAGTTCCTGTTTTAGTTACTAGTTTATTTGCACTTTATAGTCCAATTTACCAAGAATAAGACATGGTATATTACCCAACACATTTGAAAAGAAAACTGCATCTTTACAAAAGAATTTTTGTTTAGACCACAAAAGAATTTCAGTCAAGAAGAAAATCAAGCATAAAATTTGCAAACACTTTATCAAATAAGGAAGCTCAATGCAATACACCTGCATTCTATTACCTGAAGATTCAAATTTGACACTCATTAATCTCCCATCACTTCTTAAAAATTTATTGAAATTGGGCATAATGATATATAAAACATTTTTAGCATCCAAATCATAATTCCTTGTTTTATGCACTTTTTAAGAGCATTGCCAAATACACGTTAAAGAAAATATTTCCTTACATGGAAACCTAACACACAACCTGCAATAGTATTTTGGGAATAAGTAATGACCATTAATAAATGATATCAATCAAGTATTTCACTATTTCCTATCATGGAATACATACAAAATAGTAAAACAAAGATTATACACATCATATCAAATAGCAGACTTAGATTTTTTTCCCCTTTCTGTTGATCGTTATTTTCAGTATAAATTATGTCCTTTCAAAGATTTAACGCGGCCAAATCATTATGCTATAATTTGAACAAATATTCAATGCTTGGCTTTCACAGGATAAAGTTTCTAGCAACTTTACACATTAATTGACAGTATTTATATATATATATAATTAATAAGTTAATAAGCGAGAGAGAATCAAGCGAATTTGTTTCCATGGATTGACATTAAAACATTAATAGACGTCTGTAATTTTTTATGTAAACTAATAAAAGTATTCAAAACACTACCAACGAAATTTTGCAAGAATTCAAATTACATAACGAGATATGCAGACAACAGTCATTGGTTGAATAAAGTCTAAAAAAGAGAGACTGGAGAATGTAAGTATCAATCAATCTCCTACAGAAAGTAAAGCAGCTTGAAATAAGAAGGCACCTTTAGCAAACTTGAACAGTCACGGTAGGGAAAGCAAAGTGTACTAACACGTCTTGGAGAAACTTCACTAGGAAAAGTAGCAAGGACCCAGGTACAGCCTAAGTGTATCATGAAAAAAGATTCGTTCAAGACCAATTAAATAAGGTTAATAGATGATGACGAATATGAATTTACATCCAGGTACATTTAAAATGAGTAAATTGGCTGAAAGTGACTCTTCCTTAACAAAAACAAAAAGTGGGGCAATAAATTGATGATATAAGGAAATTCAATTAACTACACACAAGTGATTTCAAGGAAATGAGAGCATGTGTTAGCTCTCTAAAATTCCAAATGTTAAACTAATCCAAGCGGAATCGTATAATGTGAATTGCGGTAACTTGAAGGAAACGATATAGGCCCAGATTATTTGCACCCCCAGAATTAGTAATTTTCTATATATGAAACACCTACATTATCCTTTAACAATTTAATTTTAATATATTCAAACCCTAACCCTAATTGAAAGATTAATAGCGGATTCACACATCCTAACAGAAATGCACACACTCGAATAACAGTGTATAGATTGTCATGATGTATCTTCAATTAAACCAAAAAAATCATTTTCAATCAAATTGATCGAAAAAATTTTATAATACTCGGCCAAAGTAATTGTAAGCCACCACATTTTGTGACTTACTGGTCAAACAACAAGAGGGAAAAAAAATTAGCCAAACACTGATAGAAAACCACCTCAATTTTGGTAAAATCGATCGAAAAACAACAAAATCAACCGTCAAAAAAACCTTATATCACTACAATTTTTAACTGTGTTGTCTGAATAAAAGCAAACATCACAACCGAGAGCCAGGTTTTTATGGATGACTCCAGGGAGCAGTCGGATGGTACCTTGCCTGAAGAAGTCTCCGGTGAGCCCAAGAAAGAAGCTATGAAGCGAGAGCGGAGAAAAAAATGCCCTTATCACCAACTTTCCACTGTTTTCGGCTATGGGGAAAATTACAACAACAAAGAGAGAGGGGAGGAGTGGCGGGGCAGCACAGCAGCACAGAGGAGACGGTGGCTTGTGGGGTGGTGTGATGTGGGGCAGCGGGGAGTGGGAGGCACTGCAAAATGTGGGCAGAGAAGAAAAGGGGGTTGTGTATTTGCATCCCAAGAATTAGGGTTTGTATAGGAAGGTGTATTATAGGTAGTTTAATGTGCCGGCGTGCTCTAATCTTTTCGATAAAATCGATGATGTACTAATCTTGTGGGTGTATTTACTAGTTATGGGGGTGTGAATAACCTAGGCCAATAATATAATGCAAAGTAACTAAAATAAGCAAAATTATAATGCAAATAAAGAAAACCCTAATTATTACAGAATTCAACAGGAAAAGCTGTATTTAAATTATTTAGTAACTAAAGGCCACCCTAATTATTACAGAATCCAACAGGAAAAGACTGTATTTAAATTATTTGAACCTTGTTCCACCTATGTGCCCAAACATCCTCTGAAAAACCCAATTAACCTAATAAAAAAACAAAAAGTGAAGAGGGTAATGACGGATTTCAGCATATCCTTGATTACTGAACCTTAAGAGGCAAGATAGAAGGCCCCTTGTAAAATCGAGGTAATGGCTCTTTGCCCTCTATGAATTTATGGATATTTAGGCACAGATAGAAGAGAAGGCTAAGCAGAAGGAATTTCACATAAAGATGCAGATATAAACCCCCAGTCTTTTCTCGATACACCCACCTCTAATTACACCCCCTCCCATTTTTTAACTAATTAAAATTATTACAGAATATAATTATAATTGCTATACCAGGAAATGAAACAATATGATGCAAAATAACCAAATTAAGCAAAACATATAATGCAAATAACCAAGAAGATATGAATTAATGTACCTTCCTTATTACTCTTTAAAATAATAAGTAACCAAGGGTCGTTTTATTTAATGCTGCAAGGTATTTCACATTGGGGCACTGATATTCCCACACCCTGTTTCCCCCTCCTTCCTAAGATACTAAATAAATACCCCATTAACTGCTATTTTACCCTTCTCCGGGAAAAACTCTACCTACTTCATCCACTCCTTCATTCCCCACTGTCATCAACCCCCACCCCAGGATAGCAGCAGTTCTTCCTCCCCCTCGCAGCCCTCTTCCCTAACCCTCGCCCCCACCTCTCTTCCCCCAAAGCTGGTCAAAGCTAACAAGATTCTTAGAAATTTAATACTACTACATCATGGATGGTGGAAGGAGTATCTATATTTTACAACTATTATCTTATACGCAAAACCTGATAGGCTTATCATCTTTTCCCAAAGCTGTTTTGAACCACCCACTTGATGTAATTTCTTTGGAAATCTTCGACTAAGCAAGATATACAAAAGACAACAATCAAACTGAAGTGATATCTATTATAAAGTTTTACTGAAGAAAAAGAAATGTCATTAGAGTGACAAGGTCCTTGAATACAAAGGAGCTAGGCAACTATTCTTATCCCACTGAAACTTTTTTTTTTAATCAAGAAAATCCGCTACATTCTTATCCCAATGAAATTCAATTTAGTTTCTCATGCAAAGATTATTACCAATTAACCCTGTCCTCGGTAATTTCAACTTCCCAAAGAATATGCCACGTTGAATTAATTTGATCAAACCTAACTATTTCCATAGGAGTGTCGCGACACCTTGTCTTAAATGTAATACACTTCGCAACTAATTTGCGATGTTAGAAATTTAAAACTAGTGTACCTTGCATGGTGGAAAGAGTATCTGTGTCTTGCCCTTATTATCTTGTACGGAAAGCATGATAAGTTTACCATCTTCTCCCACATTTGTTTTGATGTGCCAACTTGATGTAATTTCATCTGGAGAAACATGATGTTACTGAATAATCTTCAACTGAGAGGGAACATACAAAAGACAACAATTAAATTGAATCTAAACACATAAGCAAAAGGAAAGGGCAAAAAATTAATAGGCTAGTTACTTCTAATTAACTGCAACAACTGTGAGGTTGTTCATGTTAGCCTTCAGCTGAGATAATACAATACATGCTCCCACAAATGAGAAGGCCATCATAGTTTTAAGCAACTGGTTGGCATCATACTTCTATTAGCATGTGGAAAAGAAAAACTTTCTACAGGAAAATTTAATTATTAAAGTGCAGTTTCACAGATTGAAATTATGTTTATTGTGAGTGAGCTTTTGCTTAACAACTTCATCATTGTAGGGCCAAAACGAAGCCAGAAAGTGCATACAAATGCAGCTGCCATTTCATCTTAACAAGAACACACAGTAGAAGAAAATATGACCATATTACATTTGCTGACCTGGGCACATCTTTAAATTTATTGAGAATTGCCACGGGCGTGAGGCCTGAACAGTTGGCATTCCTTTTATATCTGAAACCAGCATTTCCTGTAAACAAAATTCTTGTTTATAATAGAGTAAACCAGAGTACTTACTCTTCCAATCTTAATACAAAGACCACAATTCAAATCCAAAAAAGTCCACTCAATTTCTTTCCGAGTTTTGATTTTCAGATTTCTCCATCGTCTAATCAAAATGTAGAAAGGACAACAGAGTTCCAGATTGATCCATCAGTTTCCTTCACTTTCTTTATCCATATTACTCCCTATGTCCCTCATTCAATTTGACATTTGTCAAAACGGTTCGTCCATCACTTAATTTGATCATATTACACCACATGTCATTACTTTTCCCTCACTTTCTTTATCCATATTACACCACATGTCATTACTTTTCCCTCATAAGGCATCTTTTTTTGTGATCATCTAACCCCCATCAAAAAGCAATTTTATCCCTTTAAATACCAATAAACAACTTCTACCTTAAATATGTGCAAAAACAGTAAATGCCAAATTGAGTGGGGGATGGAGTATCTTTTTTTTCTTTTTGAACATGGAAAGCTCTGTAGGGTATTGCATAATTCCCCAGAGGCATCCATCCACGTGGAATTAAGAAAAGGTCGGCTATTACTGAACCAACATCAAATTTCTCAAATGCAATTACAAAAGTTGAATGCAGCCTACTAAAAAGAAGCATTGATGAAATGGTTTGAATGCAGTTTCCCTAAATTCAAAGTAATAAAAATATTAAGGTGCTATATGGGCCATTGACGAAAGATGGTTTTCGAGATACACTACCATTTTGGAGGGTACGCAGCTATGAATCATTGTACTATGGTAAGAGATCATGATCCAACTGCTCGATACAATGGTCTATTCCTCCACGGCAATTGGCAAAGCCGAAGTTGTTCTCACAACCTGGGCATGGAAGCCGCAAGTTTGATGATGCGGGTTTGGGATCCATGCCCCCACATGTGCATCTATGATTGAGAAGTTAGATGAGCAAATTAGGAAAAAATTAATATTGTTCTGACAAATTAAGGATCAATTCAAACAAAAATAATGTTTGACAAATTTACATTCGAACCCTAAAGAAGATGAATGGTTATATATTTTGAATGAAGAATTAACCTGTTGCATATTGTTGAATCGGTTGAAAGTTCCTGTCCAACAGGAATTTGAGGTCCAATAATGGTGGGCTTATTTCACTAGGGCTTATTTGATCCAACTGCGCCGACAACAAGGCCTACGTCTGGTATAAGTTTTCCTCTTTGGTGTTTAGTTGGTTATCACTTTTTGAATTTAGTCCATTAAATTTTGATTTATTTTGATTTTGGATTTTGATTTTGGTCCAGTTATCTACTATAGCAAGTTTAACAGGTCATTTTTTAAAACACACCACACACCCTACAAAATGTTATACACACTCCAAATGTTAAACTCACCACACTAAAATTTAAAAATTATTTTTTATTACTATACATATCCCAATTCTTTCATATTTAATAAGTTGCCAAAAATAATTAAAAATAAAAAAAGTAAAAATTCAAATTAATATAAAAAATATAAATAAAACCTATAAAAAATCACAAAAATCTTCAAAAATTAAACAAAGATAAAAAAAAATAATTAATTTAATTAGTTTTGAATATTTGGTTGATTTTTTACTATTTTTGAAGATTTTTAATAAATTAAAAAAAATCAACTTAAAAGAATTATTAAATTAAATAAAAATAAAAATCTTTAAAAGTGTTAAAAAATCAACTAAAATTTTAAAATTAATTAAATTAATTAATTTTCTAGCTTTATTAAAATTTTGAAGATTTGGGTATTTTTTATAGGTTTTATTTATATTTTTCATATTAATTTGAATTCTTACTTTTTTAATAAAATTATTTTTGACAATTTATTAAATATAGTTATGATTTTGTTTAACTATATTTAATTTTTGAATTTTTGTGTTTAACATTTGGAGTGTATATAATATTTATGGGGTGTTATTAATGTTTTATTTGTGTTTTAACATTTGGAGTGTATAAAATAAAATAAATTTAAAACCCCATTTCTTTATTAATGTTTTATTTGTGTTTTAACTTTTATAAATTAAAAAACGTTGAAATAAGGCTAAATAAAATTTAAAAATAGTATAAAATCAATTAAATCTTTAAAACTAATTAAATTAATTAATTTTTTTTAGGTTTGTTTAATTTTTTAAGATTTAGGCGATTTTTTATAGATTTTATTTATATTTTTCATATTAATTTGAATTCTTATTTTTTTAATTTAATATTTTTGGTAATTTATTAAATAAGAAAGAATTGGGGTGTGTATAGTAATAAAAAAATATTTTTAAATTTTAGTGTGGTGTGTTTAATATTTGGGGTGTGTTTTAAAAAATGACCTGTTAAACTTGCATTAGCAGGTAACTGAACCAAAATCAAAATAAATTGAAACTTAATTGACTAAATTCAAAAAGTGGTAATCTGATGACTAAATTCAAAATCGTGGTAACTTAATGGACTAAAAAAAATATAATCCCATAAAATAATAAATGCATTATAAGTGATGTGATGGGGAAAGATAAATTGATAGTTGTAAGATGAAGTATGATAAAATAATAGATAAAGTATAAGTGATGTCATTGTAATTGGAAGATAGAAAATAATATGCCAAAAATGGAATGAAAAACTTATAGTGGGACATCCCTAAAAAAAAAGTGGGAAACTTATAGTATGACGGAGGGAGTAATATCTTTTGGTGGACTTTATTTACGTGTATATAAAAAAATGGTAGGTCTCAAATGAAATTGAGTATATATATAAGAAATTGAGTTTTTTTGTTACACATTTTAATTGTAGTGACTTATACTCTTTAAAATAATATGTTAAGTTATATTGACGTACACTTTTTAGTAATGTTATATTGCACATTTTAGTTATATAGACGTGCACTTTTCAGTAATATTGTGTTGTACTTTTTAGTTATAATGACATACACTTTTCATTAAAAAATGTGTTACATTTTTCAATAATATTGTATTGCACTTTTTAATTATAATGACTTGGACTTTTCAATATACATTTTTTTTTTAAAGTTGACTTTTGGTTAATTCGATTACTTATAAAAAAAATCGAGTCTATACAAGACCTTGACATAAAAAATTATTGGACTCTATTGGAGATTTCATTTTCAAATGGATTACTACCACCCACTCAAAACAAGAGTATGAATAATTGTGGAGTTGATTATGTGGAGGGGGAGAGGAGAGATGAGGTAGAAATACTTCTATCAGGTAGTAAACATGTACAACTGCAAAAAATCATCGATTACAGTTTGTCAAAATTTTCAATTGAAATCGAATCGACAAATCGTTGGTTACGGTTACAGTTTTCGAATTTGCGGTTCGACGTTTTTTTTATTTATTATTTTCTCCGATTTTACTCCGTTTTCGTTCATTTTTTGTTCGTTTTAACTCATTTTTTTAGAAAATACATTACTAAAATTTAATAAAAACTATATAACTTAGATTTATACATGAAAAATAGAAGAATTATATTAAAAAAATAAATAAATAAATAAATAAATCGACAAACTGGCGGTTTGCGGTTTGCCAAAATTGTAAAACCGAACCGCCATTTTCGGTTACGGCGGTTTGCCGATTAAAAACCGTTCATGCCTACCCGGTAGAAGTGAAAATGAAGTGAATATTTACTCATATCTACCAAATTTTCCACCCTACCACTCAAATCTACAACATTTAAAAGCAACTCCGTATTATTTAAAACCACAAAAACAAGATAAAATTCCATTTTTACCCTTAATTTGAATTACGAGTATTTCTCAATTTCTCTCTCCTCACTCACTCAGAATTATCTGAAACATCCCCTCATCCGTCATTTTCATCTCACTCTCCCATATGAAAAATCTTTGTCTCTCTACTCTCTTCCTTGTTCAAATTCTACAACTTCTCTCTTAAAATAGAGGATTAGAGATTGTGAAATTGGTGCTGGAGCACCGCCTACAAGAAGCCTCCGCACGTGAAGCGTCGCCGTCGTGAAAGGAGGACACATGACTCATCAGATCTCCCACTTGAATCGGGAATGAAAAAGCCCTAGATTTGAGGATAAAATTCGACGGCAGCTACAAACCATGGATCTGTGAAGTGTATGGCGAATTTTGACGGTTATAGAACTTATAGTGGTGACAATGGTCGCGGAGGTGGTGCAGTGGGCGACGAATCGATGGGTTTCTTTAGGAATAGGGTGGAGCGGCGGATCTAAGGCGGAACTAGAGAAGAGGAGAGTTCCTCAACGATGATAGAAGACGGAGGGCCGCCGCGAAACTCTAACCTCTCCTCGAGCGGTGTCATCGTGTTCTTACAGGTATTCATCGTGTTCTTTTACACAAAGTGAATGAATGACCGTATGGTGTTCGATGAAAGTCCTCATAGAAAAAAGAAGAAAAAAAAAACCCTTGTGGCATTCGATGAAAGTACTCGATTCAAAATTTTGAGGTTGTGTATTTCAGTTTCATATTTCATTTATTTATCAAGATCTATTTCAGTTTCAAATTTTGTTATTCTTGATAGTCAAATATTACATCTGTGAATGTTTTGCAATTGACTGGGCTATGCGTGCAGTGGGTTATGCGTTTGTTATTTATCCTCTTTGATGCATAGATTTTATGCAAAGTCTTGTATAAACTTGTTTTGCCGGATTTTGTGTGTGCTTTTTAACAACATTAGGTGTTTTTAGTAATTATATTTGGTTGCCCTTGAAGCTGATTGTGTTTCCTTAAGCTTTTATTTGACGCATTATTGAGTTAATCGGTATTATATATTAAAGGGGTGTTTGCAAACTCTACAAATTGCTTTTAGAATCTTTTTTTTTTTTTTCAAAAGTTGTGACAATAAAACTTTGGAAATAAGTGATTCTAGAAGAAGTTAGTTGTGTTTTAAAACACACCCTAATACTTGTATTGATGTGAATGAACTTTCTTGATGTTATGTAATATGTTTATGGATTTTCTTGATGTTATGTAATCTGTTTATTTGAATACTAGCCAGCCCTAAACCCGCGTTTTACGCGGGGGTTGATTTATTAAAATAATAGTAACTTTAAATATTATATTAATTTTTATATCTTTAAAAATTATATTAATTTGTATATCTTTTTTACTGTTGAGTGAGTTAAACTTTTTTGTATTCTAATATATTTATAATATATATATTTCTACAAATTTGAACCTATATTATTGTATTTATAATTAAAAAAATATACTCGTATAAGATTACAAAATTTTAAAAACTCTACAATATTGTATTTATAAAAAAAATATATAAGATTACAAATTTCTAAAAACTTTACAAAGTTTGTAGTATGCAATAAAATAGAAGATGATTTAGAAATCTGGATTTTGAAATTTTAATGATTTGTATGTTTTAGAATTTAAGTAGAATATGATTTAACTTTATAGTATATAATTATATGTATTTATATAGGTATCTATATAGAGCTTGTAGATATTTATAGGGTTAACTTTCGTAGGGTTTAAATGGGTTTGTAGGATAAGATTTTAAAATTCTAAATCTAAATTCTAAAGTAGAATATGAATGGAATTTTAAAATCTCAAATCCGAATTTTCTATCCCAGAATAAACATCCCCTCAAAGAACCGTGACATCTGTTTAGTAACTTATTTTCATAACACAAATTTGTAATAACATAATTAAAATGTGTGTTACTTTTTTTTTTAGACTTGATAAAACCATTTACGACAAATACAATGATATATTTTTAAAAACGATTATATTATAACAAATAATTGCATTTTCTTTTTAGGGCGATCACTATTCATATTTATTAGACAATTCAATTAACTAATCAAACTTAGTTGGGCAATTTTTACGGTAGTCACATTTTACAAAGTGACTACGCAGTCACTTTGTCGAATCGCGTCATGTGGCGTCGTAACCGTAAAAACGACATGCTACCTGTCATACATTTTTCAGTTATTTTTAGCATTATTTAAATTATATTTTGTTATTTACTATATTACCCTTCTTTTTAAATTTTATTTATATTTTACCTGCACCCACTAATTTAATGAGTGCACCCCCTAATCATATTTTCACTACAATTATCTGCACCCGCTAATTTAATGAATTCACCCCCTAATCATATTTTTACAACAATTATCTGCACCCTCTCATTTAATGAGTTCACCCCCAAATCATTTCTTTTTTACAACAGTTATCTACACCCGCTCATTCTATGAGTTCACCCCCAAATTATTTTTTACCACAATTATCTGCACTCGCTCATTTTATGAGTTCACCCCGAAATTATTGTTTTACCACGGTTATCTGCACTCGCACATTTTATGAGTGCACCCCAAAATATTTTTGAAAAAATAATCACATTTAAAAGACTATATTATCCTTTTATTATTTTACACAAAATATAATAAAATAAACTCTAAAAAATCAATTCACCACCAAATCACCCATATTTAAAAAAAAAGCGTAAAAATATAATTAATAAAAAACTATCGAAATTAGCCACAAATCTCAATTTTTTTCTTTTTAATTTTTCTTCCCATTTTCAATTTTTTTTTCAATTTTTTTATTACCTTGTTTTTTTTTCTTTTCCTTTTTAAATTTTCCTGTCTTTCTTTTCCATTTTTTGCATGTGTATTTTTTAAATTTTAATACAAAATAATATTATAGGTATAATTTTATTAAAGTCGATCGGTGCACCTAAATTTTAATTTTAATTTGATGAGTTAAGGACCTACCAGAAATCCATGCATGTCGGCGGGTGACCCAGCCACCACCATGCCCGACCACCCCCTCGACGGCGGCTCTTCGGTCTCGGCCGCTAAAGCCCGAGACCCCTCCTCGAATCGCAATCGCGATTCTTCACTTCCATAACAATCGACATAATCTTCCATCTCGGCCACGATCCATGGCGGCCGAAATCCTCTCCTCATTTCGACCACCGACGCGACTGCTTCGATCAATCTCCCTTGCGTTCGCGATCCAGGAGCTTCTCCTACATCAATGACGCTCGCCTGCAACACTCGGATCGACGCTGCCTCTCTCTCGTCGTTCATCTCTCGTCGCGATCCAGGAGCTTCTCCTACATCAACGACGCTCGCTTGCAACACTCGGCAATGACTCGGTTGTAGATTGTAAATGTATAAATTAGGGTTGATTTTATTATATTTTGTGTTAATTAATAAAAAAAATAATATAGTCTTTTAAATGTAATTATTTAAAAAAAATATTTTGGGGTGAACTCATAAAATGAGCGGGTGCAGATAATTGTGGTATAAAAATAATTTTGGGGTGAACTCATAAAATGAGCGGGTGCAGATAACTTTGGTAAAAATATAATTTGGGGGTGAACTCATAAAATGAGCTGGTGTAGATAAGTGTTGTTAAAAAGAAATGATTTGGGGGGTGAACTTATAAAATGAATGGGTGTAGATAACTATGGTAAAAAATGATTTGGGTGAACTCATAAAATGAATGGGTGCAGATAACTATGGTAAAAAATGATTTGGGGTGAACTCGTAAAATTAGCGGGTGTAGATAATTGTTGTAATAAATTATTTTATTGTATAAGGATAAAAATGTAATTTACAATAATATATTTTAATTAATTTAATTTAATAGAAAATACAAATTTATGACACATTACGACACATTACGACAATACATATCGTAAAATTTACAAAAGGTAACAGGTCATCAAATCTAAACCTTTAGATTAGATTTTTAATGGCTTAAATTAATTGACTACGGTAGTCATTACGACATGTTACGACACCCTGACTACATATAGAAGGTCCCAACTTAGTTGAAAGATTTAAACTTTTTTTATTAACAATTACTAAAACTTTACTAAATAAAGTTTCTTAAATTATTCTAAAATACACTCATATGGTTTTTTTATTGACAATTACTAAACATTCTCTAAAATTTTCCACAATACTATATATATCTTACAAAGTTTTTAAAATTATTTTAAAATACATTCACACCCTATATCTCAAAAAAATTATATATATATATATATATATATATATAGTTTACCTTTATAAATTTTTATTTATTAAATGATTCATATTTTCTTAAATGAATCGTTCCATATAAAAAGTTTTTAAAATTATTTTAAAATACATTCACACCCTATATCTCAAAAAAATTATATATATATATATATATATATAGTTTACCTTTATAAATTTTTTTTTTTAAATGATTCATATTTTCTTAAATGAATCGTTCCATATAAAATCCAGAGTAGTTGCACTCTCTACTCTCTAATGTCAGATAAAATCCTGTAATGTAATATAAGATGTTTCAATTGCACTCTAAATAAATGTTAGATAATAAGATGTTTCAATTCTTTTCTTATTTGGTATATAATATGAACTATAACTAAGATTTGCATTAAATATTTTTAAAAAATCAACAAAAGCATTAAAAAATATATTTTAATGAAAAAAAACAATTAAAAATATATAAAACGTTCAACAATCAACTAAAATTTTAAAATAATTAAATTTAAAATATTCATTTGAAAAAAATAAAAATCAACTAAATATAAATAAAATCGAAAAACTATTAAATAAATCAAATCAAATTTAAAACATTATAAAATAAAAAACATGGATTCAAAATTTATAAAAACTAAATAAAATAATCAATGAGAGAATCTATACCTTATAGAAGAAAAATATTCAATAATACGAAAAAAAAAAAAAAAAATAATATTTTAAAAAAATCAACAAAGCATTAAAAAACATTTTAATGAAAAAAACAATTAAAAATATATATAAAAAACGTTCCAAAATCAACTAAAATTTTAAAATAATTAAATTAAAAAAAAAACATTTGAAAAAATAAAAATCAACTAAATCTAAATAAAATGGAAAAACTATTAAATAAATCAAATTTAAAAAATTATAAAATTAAAAATATGGATTCAAAGTTTATAAAAACTAAATAAAATAATCAGGAGAGAATCTATACCTTAACACGACAATGAATTTAAGATCCATGAAAATCTAAATAAAAAAAAATATTCAATAATATGTAAAAAATAATTTAAGAATATTTTTAAAAATAACAAAGCTTTAAAAACATTTTAATGAAAAAAAAAATAAAAATATATAAAACTTTCAAAAATCAACTAAAATTTTAAAATAATTAAAATTACAAAAGTCATTTAAAAAATAAAAATCAACTAAATCTAAATAAAATCTGAAAACTACTAAATAAATCAAATCAAATTTAAAAAATTATAAAATTAAAAACATGGATTCAAAACTTATAAAAACTAAATAAAATAATCAAATGAGAGAAACTATAATCCCTTAACACGATAATGGATTTAAATCCATGAAAATCTGAACGAAGAAAAAAAAAGGATGGTAGTCAAGGAAGGAGAGAAAACAATGAACCAAAATAATAAAAGTTAGCAATATAAAATTTAAAATTATTTTGTGAGAGTGACATAAGACTGACATTTATACATTTATATAGTGAAGATGAAAATGAAAATGAAAACCATGAAATATACTTACAAATACATACAAATACAGGCAATGCGTAGAATGAAAATATAAGATTACAGATATATTTATGTACCAAGAGAGTGATTGAAACGTTGTTTTTATGTACCGGAGAGGGTGACCGACATAAGATAATGAGTTAGGTATAAAAAGATTAGAGATCTAATTTAGTTGAGAAAATCATGTGATTATTTAAATTTTAAATAATTAAAAGAGATAAAATTGTCATGTGATTGTTTAAATCGTGACATTTAATTTTATTAATATTATTGATAGGGAAAATATCAATTTTGGTCACTCAATTTTACCTCTTTTCATATTTGGTCACTCACATTTAGTCACTATCAAAATTGGTCACCCAGTTATTATTTTCTATCAAAATTGATCACTCTGTTGGTCAATCTGTCATTGACTAACGGAGAAAGAGTTTTAAGCCGTGAAATTTTTCAAAACGCAAAAATATTTATAATAGGTCAGAAGGAATTCTGATGCATCTTCAATTCCAGTGGTTTACTTTTTATTTTATAGATAATTAGGAAATGAGAAACAGGAGATATAAATTTATTTCAATTAATTTCAAATGTTTTCATAATTGAAAAACAGAGTACAATTGTTCAAAAAAAACCAGAGTACAAAGTTTCATTCTATCTCTTGAATTTCTCATTTCCTGTAAAATAAAAAGTAAACCAACAACAAATGAATTCATAATTGAGTTTAAGTACCAGAAATGAATTCATAATTGAGTTTAAGTACCAGCAAGTTGATTGAATCACGTTCTAGAAAGTAAACCAACAACAAATGAATCCAGCAAGTTGATTGAATTTTGATGTATGAGAATTCTTTCTGATCAATGATAAATATAATGAAAATTCTTTCTAATGCATGAGAATTCCTTTTGACCTATTGGATAAATATAATGAGAATTCCTTCTGATCTATAAGATAAATATAATAAAATAATTTTGTCATAAAAAAACTTAAAACTTAAATTGAAATAAGAAATAATGTATAATTTTTGTGATTGACTAAGATTCTTCAATGTAGGTTCCACATTTGCTACTGCGTTTGTTTCATTTTCTAGAAGATGCATCAGAAGTTTTTAACGTTTTGAAAATTTTGAGCTCAAAACTTTTTCTCCGTTAGTCAATGTTCTCCGTTAGTCAATGACAGATTGACTAACGTAATTATCAATTTTGATAGAATATAATAAGTGAGTGACTAATTTTGATAGTGACTAAATGTGGGTGACCAAATATGAAAAGAGGTAAAACTGGGTGACCAAAATTGATATTTTCCCAAATATTTTTCTATTAAGATCATTATTGCAGATTTTTTGAAATGTTAGTCAAATAATTGGACATTTGAAATTAATTGAAATAAATTTCCTCATGAGTTTCTCATTTCCTAATTATCTATAAAATACAACATGCATCAGAATTATGACCTATTATAAATATAATGTAAATATTGGTAATTTTTGCACATGTTTCATTCTTGCTTCTGCGTTTGTTTCATTAGTTCTGGAAGATGCATGAAATTTTTTTAACCTTAGTTTTGAGAAATTTTACGCCTCAAAACTCTTTCCCCGTTAGTGAATGACAGATTGACTAAAATTTTGATAGAATATAATAACTGGGTGACCAATTTTGATAGTGACTAAATGTGTATGACCAAATATGAAAAGAGGTAAAACTAGGTGACCAAAATTGATATTTTCCCTAAAAAATATTTAGAATGAAAAATAAGTTTATGAAATTTTCTTGAATGGATAATTTTAGAAAATTTTTTACAATTAATTTTCACCACAAATTATGTTCCAATAATTATAAATAGAGAAATGAATTGAAATAAGTTTATATCTCCAATTATTATACAAATTCAATATGAAACCAAGAATTGAAAACAGAGTACAATTGTTAAAAAAAAATAAGAGTACAAAGTTGCATTCTATCTCTTGAGTTTCTCATTTTCTATAAAATAAAAAGTAAACCAACAAAAATGAATTCATAATTGAGTTAAATAATTATTAAAAACTTACTGAAATTTTCTGAATCAAGTTTCATGTTCTAGAAAATGCATGAGAAAGAATTCTCATTATCTATAAAATAAAAAGTAAATCAACAATGATTGAATCACGTTCTAGAAGATGCATCAAAACTCCTTCTAAACTCTTTCTCCGTTAGTCAATGACAGATTGATTGAGTAACAGAGTGATCAATTTTGATAGAATATAATAACTGGTGACCAATTTTGATAGTGACTAAATGTGGGTGACCAAATATGAAAATAGGTAAAATTGGGTGACCAAAATTGATATTTTCTCTTAATTTTATTAATATTATTGGTAAATTTATAAAAGTTATAAATTATAATTATTTTAGAAAAAATGTTAATAATAATAATTATGAGTAGATAATAGGTAAATTATTATTTTGAAATTAAATAGGAAAAATGGATTTTTTTATATAATATGTAAATTATTATTTTGAAATTAAAATAGAAAAAATAGATTTTTTTAATCAGAATGCCTGAGAATGATTTTGAAATAGACGATTTTGGTGAAGAGAGAGATTGTGTAGAGTGATAAAATTGTAACACGTGTCCCATTATATTCTCACAAATATAGAGTATTAAGATATTGTGTTCTACTCTTACCTTTAGCTTTAACATGTAGCCTTAGGTCTCTTTAATTTGCCTAATATCTTAATTCTGTTTCAGAACCAAATCGATGAGGGAGGAAGAAGGTTACGAAATCATTAAGTTTTGTACACAAACTCAAAGAACACGTTGCTGCCTATTTGAGACTGCTACGTTGAGTTTCGATCTCATCCTTGAAGATTGAGCCTCATAGATAAGACTTTAATTTGTAATGAATAATGTGGGATTGTCAATTTTCATTTTATTAGAAATTAATGGTAGAATTGTTCAAACTTTGTTCAATATTTGGTGTAATGATATTGTTCAGAGTTTGCTCATTTTAAAGAGTCGATATTGACCATGTTTTAAGCATTGGAGTACGATAGAAAAATGATTTTTTATTTTTTTTGCACAGTTTACTTTGTATATGCATTGTTTGTTGCTAGTATGCAATGTGTTGTAAATATGCAATGTGTTGTAAATATGCATTGTTTACTCAGTATATGCATTATTTGTTGCTAGTATGCATTATTTATTGCTAGTATTCAATGTGTGTATGCATTATTTGTTGTTAGTATGCAAATATACACACAATATAATGTAATATTATATAAAATATTAATTAAACAAATAAAATAATATTAATATTAATAATTGTTAAAAATATACTTTATCAAATACAAATCTGAATATAAAATATAATATTATATAAAAATTATGAAAAAATATTATATCAATCATATATAAATATTAATGAATAAATAATAATATAAAATAAATAATTAAACATATTAAAGATTAATAATTAATAATTAGATATTATGAATTGAAATAATAATTAATAATAATATGAACCCATACAACAATAAAAAATAATATTTATATTAATTAGTTAATGCTTTAATGTTGATAGTGAAACTTTAATAAATATATAATATAATAATATTATACTTAATTAATAAATGATTAATATAATATAAAATTATCAAAATTGGAGGAAGAGGGTAGGTGAAAGTAAAACATGTGTAGTTGGACTGATGTGATGGATGAGTTAACTTTTGCAGTAAAATACTAAAATGTGTGTGTGTAATTTTGTCCAAACAATTTCAAACGAGGGGCAAAATGGCGACTTTAAGTACACTTTTGTTGTTATTAGCAGTGAAATTTTCAACTTGTAGATATTTGTACTCGAGTATGATCAATTGTTGTTATAAGCAATTTTCCCGAAAATGAATAAGAAAAAGAGAGTGAGATTGTGGGAGAGTGGAAAACAAACCACAAAAATAGGAGTAATTTTGGGCACGTGGACCCATGCGTGACTGTGCATCACCACTGTGGGTCCCAATTGTATTTTTATTTTGTTACTTGTAAACGAGTTGATGGCTTGCTGTTGTATGCATGGGGCTGACTATTTACACCTCCAATTCGGCTTAAAACACACCCCCATTCAATTTAATAATATAATAATCATGTGAAAAACCAAAAATACTCTTTTAGTAAAAGTATCATACTAAATGCACCCCATACTGAACGCACCCCGACCACTTTCTGTAGAAAAAAATTTATCAACCACCACCACTACTTTCGATCGTCGTCGCCACCACTTACAACATCCAACATCATCCCAACCAAAAACAATAATAATAATAATAAAGATTTAAACACCATCTTTCCACATCATCGAGAAGTAGGCGATTGGAATCAACAACAAATACTCAGAAATTCAAAAAAAAAAAAAAAACTTAGAAAACACTCAAAATGATTTGTCGACGAAAGTGTATTTGGTCAACACTGGTTGGTCGAAAAAAAATATAAAAAAAAATCGATCATTTTACGTCGACCATATACATGCACTCTCGTCGACAAATTGGTCAAAAATTAAAAAAAAAAACTAGGGTTTTCTACAGAAGAATTTATGCAGGAAAGGGGGTCCTAAAATGCACAAACCTGGGGTGGGGTGGGGTGGCCGGCATCTTGGACAGCGGCGACCGTGGGAAGAAACCAGGAAAAATGGGAGAAATTGGGAAGGGAAATGGGAGGAGGCTGGCAGCCATGGGGCGCTACAATATGAAGAAATCAGGAAAAAAAAAACGGGAGAAGCAGTGAAGAGAAGGGGGAGGGAGGGAGGCTGGCGGCGAGGGCGGCTGTCGTGGGAAGAAACCGAAAAAAATAAAAAATGGGAGAAAGGGGGAGGGTGGGTGACGGCGAGGGCGGCGGCTGTGACAGGGAGGAAGAAATGAGAGATAATTTAGGGTAATTAGGGTTTGGGGGTGTAGTTTTTTTTTTATTTTTTTATTTTTTTTATTTTTTTTTATTACAAGTTAAATACCCATCCCTTTTTTTTCCCCTCCCCATGACTCGAACCCAGGACCTAAGACCTAGGTAGTGGTGCTCTAACCACTTGAGCTATCCCACTTTGTCTTTGGGGATGTAGTTAGTAGAGGTATTTTATAGATATATAAAAGAGTATTTAGGACATCCTAAGTTTTACTATAGATAAAAAAATAAAAACTCCCCCAAACATAGAATTTTACTATGTAAAAAATCTAGGTTTGGGGCTAAAATTTGTTACCTTTCTCCTTGCACATCCTAAAGCTCTTCTTAGAAATCAACATTGCACAAGTGCTCTCCCACATCATGATTGATCTTGATCCTTCTCCGGTTCTTCAAATGCTCCAGATTTAATCTTCCATACCTACACAAAATCAAAGCCATCAAGCAACTACAAAACTAAAGAATGCAAATAAAATCTTGGGTTGCCTCCCAAGTAGCGCTATTTTTAACGTCCTATGTCCGACAACTCCCTCATGATGGCTCTTTAAGTCACACCACTTTGCCCATTGACCCGATACTTCTTAAATCCAATCCTATCCATGGGTCCATCGGAACAATGTAAAGTTATTCCATTGGGAGAGTTTTTCAACTTGGCATCGGAACAATGTAAAGTTATTCACCACTCAAGTCGGACATTTTGAAGGCATTGGGGGAGTTTTCAACTTGGCTCATTTGCTCATGTCAAGGCACTTAGAATTAAGTTTGGGCAATTCTTCCATGAGCTCAACTTTGTAGCACTCATCAATTGATGTCTAACGTTGTCGGTCTAGCAATTAACCCTCTCTCGGTTAAGCTAATTACTAATTAACTTCAATTCAATTAACCAAAGCTCACACCCACACCCCCAATCATGCAACCCAACTCTCGTTGCAATTAACATAATCGAACATGCTAGCTAATAGGGTTGATTAATCAAATGAATTATTCAAAACACAACAATAGAAACATAAACACCCAAAATATAAGCTAATTATGTAATTAATCCATAATTACACTAAACACCCATCAAAACATCCACACCCAAGGCAATTAAGACTTAACACATGGTTTTAGAAGAGAATTCCATGGCTACAACACAAGCAAACATAAAACCCATAGCAGAGAAGCCAGAAATTATAAGAAATTGAGAAATTACCAAATTGAATTACAAAATAGAGAAATATCACATTAATAATGAAAATTTAGCTACAACTTGATGAAATAAACAAAGTCCAATGGTAATCCTTGCTTGGAATGTAAAGTAGACTCTAATTTTAGCTAAACTATCTATAAAAATAAAAATAAAAATTAAACTAAGAACACCTAACACTATGTGGAACTATGTGTATTTGATCTTCAAAAGGGGGTGGAAGATAGGCAAAAATCTGAAAATGAGGGTTTATATACTCATGGGGTAGGGTTTGGAAGTTGATTTTGCAAGTAAGTCCCTCAAAAATGTGAAAAATTGACAAAAACCCACGAATTTGGGGTCCACCCGGTCGGGAGGAATGTGGCGCGGCCTGCTTACGAAGGGAATGGGGAGGCCGGGTGGATTTGGCCCTGGCCGAGCGGAAAAAATAACCAAAAGTCGAGGGGGGTGAACTAAATAAAAATATAGGTGTAGAGCGCGATTGCTCGAGCCGAGTCGCCTGGCCGGGTCGGCCCCTTGGCCCAAATTTCGTCCTCCATCTTCGTCCCTTCATATCTCGAGCTTCCAACCTCCGATTGACTTGATTTTTTTTCATTCCACTCTATTTTTCGAGACGAATCCAATGATTCAATCCTATCTTCAGTACAGTGTGATATGACATGTGTGTTTGCTCCCATAATCCTTGTTTTTCCTGTAAAAATAGCAAAAATACTATCTCTCTCCCAATTATACCAAAACATAATTGATCAATAAAACATGAAATTATAAGAAAGATAAGCTTCATATGTGCACTAAAATCATGCAAATTCCACCCGAATCAACAACACCTTCTCAAAAGTTGGGATCAACCCTTTTTGCTTGTCTGACATAAAGATGTATCCATCCTCTCTTCCTTCAATTAAGTCTTCCTTCAGCAAGGTTAAGAACCATTCTCATGCTTCCTTAGTTTCTGATCGAACTACTGCATATGTCAATAGAAGAGGATCATTATTTGGATCAATGTCATCTATCATTTCCTCATCACTTTCCTCTGTACCAATGAAGTCTGAATCTTCATTAGAGTGTGAGATATGCATTATTTGTTTTCCTTTGTTGATAGCATGATCAACATTCTCCATTAGAGCATCTCCATCACTACAAAGCTCCTTCTTCACCTCCAAGATGTGTTGAATCTGGGCTTCATCATCAAAGATGTCTTCATTTTGCTCAAAATTACCCCACTCAAACTCTTCTCAATTTCTTTCTCCTTGTATTCATTCTGCGCCTCAATTTCTTTCTCTTTGTCTTCATTCTTCACCTCAATTTCTTTCTCTTTGTCTTCATTCTGCACCCCGGTTTCTTTCTCTTTGTCTTCATTCTGCACCTCAATTTGCACCTCAAACAAATTGAACAACTGTGCCTCCTTCTCTACCACATCACCTTCATTGAAGAGCTCTGCCTCCCCTAAATAATCATCACATTCATCTGGTATGTCTGTTTTTATGCTATCCAAGCACACTTTGAACACCCTAGTTTCTATGCCTAGGTTAAGTAACTTCTCTATGTCAAACATACCTTGGACCTCCTCTAATTTTCCCTCTTTGTTCTTTCCATAGTATTGTTTATCCTCAATATAGTCTAGTTGCTCACATAACTTAGGGGAACCACTTTGTTTCGTGTCCACATCCTGCAAGTCAACTACACGCGAAAAGACTTACCTATATAGCCAATATCTGCCCTAGTTCTATCCACAAAATCAAAAACACTCATTGTCCCCCCATTATATACTAAATCTCCATTATCATCTACACTAACTGTTCCCCATGTTGCAATACCATTGTATAATATTTTCTCATTCCAATGACACCTACAAACATTTAAACAAGAATTTTCACTAACATAAATAAAGATGCATGTGATTCGACCATATAAAACTCAAAACACTAATGATATTTTCCAAACTAAATCAACAAATTACGAGTTACAGGGAATTCCCATTTAAAAAATGAAGAAATTTGAAAAATGAGAATCGATTTTACTATTCACAGTGAAAATTCATTTAAAATTGACCCAAAACAACCACATGCGTTCACATTTAGGTCATTCGTAAGCAAATACAACCACAATAGTTCATTTGCAAGAACATACTACCAGGTAAGCAAAAATCGACCCATAAATTTCATTCTTGAGCAAAATTCGAAACTAATGTTTGTAAACAAAATAATGAAGGAAGTGAAATCGAAACTTACAATATGGGGGTACAGCTTTCTTTATCTTATGCCTTTGTCGCAACATTTCTCCGTCAATTACACACGAATTCGTTGTTTGGAATTTTGGGATTTTTTGCACGATTTAGGGTTCTGGCACGATTTGGGAAATTTTGTTAAGTGTTGACGTTAGTTGGAGTGAAAATTAACGATTGGCGGCCACGTGATGTGCACATGCGTCTGTCCGTTAAAGTTAACGGGGCTGGGACGAAATTACAAATTTTGTACAATACGGGGACCAAAATTTAACCTATTGGGACTACATTTGAAAGTCATGGTCCCAAAAAAACGAGGGTGCGTGGTTGGTGGGACCAAAAGTGTCATTTTATGAATGTGATACTATAAATTAAACTAGTCCGGCGGCCTTGGTTTCACAAATCTGCATCTTTATAGATACTCAATTTCTCGCAGGTGATGAAGACTGTACACTTACACCTGAATTTGTCAATACAAGTATGTATTAAGTCAAAAGTTTATCTGAAAACTGAATCCATAACACATTCCACTGTCCATGTTTTGCTCCTCAAGTTAAAATCCTTCTCTCCGGCACCTCTTAGTTATTTATGATTAGGGAGAGTAATTATGTTGGATTCCTATTTGCTATCATGAAGATAAGTTTTCAATATTTTTGAGAGTACAGCACAAGTGGATATATATTGGCAAATAATTAACCATCCACGTCAAGTAATAGGCTAAATTTAAAGAATGAATAAAATAATCCCACTTGAAGACTTTGATGATTCATAATCAACAGTTTTGATTGGAACTTAGCAAAGAGTCGTCCAGTATGCAAGTTATATATCCTTTATTTAATGAAATTAAAAAGTACATATTTTTTTAAAAATTTTTTTTTTAAAGAGATTGCATTTTTGCATGAGAAACGAAAATGGTAGAAAATACCATTCATAAACATGGAAGGTTAGAGGCTCAAAATGACGGAAGACCCTGGCAATAGAATGTGCTACTACTTCAACACTTCGTTGAATAAATCAGAATTCAACATGGTGGAAGAATTGTAAAAGATAATTACATGCAACTAGAGGGGTAAGTGAATCGAGTCATGTTGAAGAACAGCAAACAGCAGCATGCAAAGCATGCAAAACCCTATGCGTGCAAGTGCAAAACCAATTCTATATATATATATACATGCATGCAATGCATATAGTCATAGTTGTAAATACACACACTTATATACATACAAAGTATATACATATAGAAAGGTAGTTAGATTCCTAACAAACTATTGTTAGATAGAAGGCTCTAGAATGTGTAGCCTCTATATATAAGTGTACTACTCACACTTGTAAAACTTGAGTTGAATATACACATTTTAAACATGGTATCATGAGATCAATCTTTCTCTTGATTTTGATGTGAACTTTGCAAAACTACCTTTCTTTCTTCTTCATCATTCGATTTTTTTCAGAAACCGCTGTGTTCATCACAGCCTTCACATCTTCATCTGCCTCCAACCGTTTTTATCTTCATCTTCATTCGTTTTCTATTCACATCTTCATCGAATAACCGTTTCTGTTCCTCACATCTTCAACTCCCGATCCATTTCGCTCGTTTCTGCTTCGTAATACTATGTTCCATCATCCATGGTCAATCTCAGTTCTTCTCCCACTCTGCCTCGCTTTATCACTTTGTCGATTCGTCTTGATAACGACAATTATCCGTTCTAGCGCAATCAGGTGCTAGCTTCAGCTCGTGCTCATAACTTTGAGGATGTTCTCCTCTGCACAGCAGTGCCTCTAAATTCTACTGAATCTGCTTCGGATTCTCTTTCATGGCAGAGAAAGGATCAATTTCTCCTCAGCTGGCTCTTAAGTTCGGTGTCTGAGTCCATGCTTGGTCATGTTAGTAGGTGTGAACATGCATTTCAGCTATGGATGGTCTTTGAGCTCTTGTTTCAATCACAGTCAAGTGCCAAGGCTATGATCCTGCGATTACAGCTACAAACTCAGAGGAAGGGTGATATGAGTATTGATATGTTCATCCTGAAGATGCGTTCTATTGCTGATGGTCTATTTCATGCGGGACAACCAATCAAGGATGATGAACTGGTATTGTATATCCTTGGTGGCCTAGGTGCTGATTTTGATGCTGTGGTTGTTTCACTTACCACCAGAGGTTCCATTCCATCTCTGCCTGAAGTTCAATCCATTTTGCAAGCGTATGAGGTTCGTTTGCTCAGTCACAGCTCTCACTCCATCCAGCTTCAAGGAGGTAACATTTCCTCTGCTATTCAACCTTCAGTCAATGTTGTTTCTAGAGATCATAGAAGCAATGGAAAGGGCAAAGGTTACCCTAAACATAGGGTTGTATGTCAATTGTGTGGACGCAAGTATCATGTTGCAGCTAAGTGCTACAAAAGGTTTGATCAAAACTATACTGGCCTTGAAAATTCCAGATCATTCACTCCAAACTCCAACTCTTTGTCAACTCCTCGACCTCCTATATCCACTCCCTTTCAAGCTCATCTTACCCAATATCAGCCTGCTTACTCTCACTCCAGTGCTTTACCATATCAGTCTACATACTCTCATTCCAGTGCTTCACCATCTGCCCTCACTAGCTATGCAAATCAAGGTGCATCCACATCTGGAAACTCTACTCCATGGTTTGTTGACAGTGGAGCAACACACCATGTTACATCTCAGCTTGCCAATCTGAATATAAACTCACCATATCAAGGTATGGCCTCTCTTATTGTTGGAAATGGTGCTGCATCTCCCATTCTACATACTGGTTCATTCAATATTCCATTGAATGGTGGCTCCAGCTCAGTTGCTATGAATAATGTACTACATGTACCAGCTATTACTAAGAATTTGATGAGCATTTCTCAGTTTCTTAAAGATAATGATGTTGTTATTGAGTTTTTTACTGATTGTTGTCTTGTTAAGGATCTGAAGTCTCACAAGATACTATTGAGAGGGGTGCTTAAGGATGGGTTATACATGCTGGATTTTGGATGCTTGAAGGTCAATAAAGAATCTGCTCTTGATCAACAGTTGTCTAGTTTTTGTACTAGTGTTGATAATAAATCTCAGTCTGATGTTAGTGTCAATCATATTACTAATGTTCAGCATGTTGCTAGTGTTAATCATGTTGTTAGTGTTGAGAATAAATGGAGATTGTGGCATTGTAGATTGGGACATCCTAGTGACTCTACATTGTCTAGTGTTTTGAGAAGTATCAACATCCCTTGTAATCCTTCTCATGCTAGTTTCTGTGATGAATGTAAAATTGGAAAGATGCATATGAAACACTTCTCTTCTGTTAATCATCACACTGTATCTCCATTTGAGCTAATACGTATGGATGTTTGGGGGCCTGCTTCAACTGTGTCTATAGAAGGGTATAGATATTATCTGTCTATTGTTGATGACTACACAAGATTTGTATGGATTTTTCCTCTTATGGCCAAGTCTGAGGTTCTATCAATTTTTACTCAGTTTAAGAGTCTTGTTGAAAGACAATTTGGTAAACAAATCAAAGCAATCCAACATGATATGGGGTCTGAGTTTCTACCTGTTGCAAAGTTGGTTAAACCACTTGGTGTTATTGTGAGACTATCTTGTGCTTACACTCACCCTCAAAATGGATTGATTGAAAGAAAGCATCAACATGTCACTGAAATTGGTATGGCTTTGCTTGCTCGTTCAAAACTCAATATGTCTTTCTGGTGGCATGCTTTCTCCACTGCTACTCACATTATTAATATGCTTCCCTCTCCTGTCACTCAAAACACATCTCCTTTTGAGCTCATTCATTGCAGGCCACCTGACTACTTGTCCCTGAGAGTCTTTGGGTGTGCTTGCTTCCCATTTCTCAGACCATACAACACATCTAAGCTACAATTCAGAAGCTCCAAGTGCATCTTTCTGGGCTACAGCCCTTCTCACAAAGGTTATAAGTGCCTCCATGAATCTGGCAAGATCTTTATCTCAGCTTCAGTTCAATTCAATGAAGCTGAATTTCCTTCCTTATGACAAACCTCCTCCTCCTCCAAATTCTCCACTCCTCTCTGCTCAGATTCCAGTATCTTGTCTCCCCTCTCCAATCACTCAAAACATACCTCATATCACTCCCTCACCTCCACTGTCACCAGATACTCTCAATTCATTATCATCAGCTTCTGCCTCAACTCATCAGAACACCTCTCATTCCTCTTTTAGCTCCTCAAGATACATGCTTCCCCCTACATTACACTCCCCTCCCTCACCAAACCCTCCAGTTCCAATCATTTCATCTCCTCCATCTCTCCCTACTCAGAATGCTCACCATATGCAAACCAGGGCTAAATCTGGTATTTACAAGCCTAGAGCACTTATCTCCTCTACACTTGTTCCTGAACCAACTTCTGTTATTGAGGCAAGCAAGAGTTCTGAATGGAAAGAGGCTATGCAACTTGAGTATGATGCTTTGATTCAGAATGGTACTTGGACACTTGTTCCCCCTTCATCGGATATTCACCCCATCACCATAAAGTGGCTTTTCAGAGTCAAGTACAACAAAGATGGTTCTATTGAGAGATACAAAGCCAGATTGGTTGCAAGAGGTTTTCAACAACAGGCTGGTGTTGATTACTTCAGTACTTTCAGCCCAGTTATCAAACCAGTTACTCTTCGCATTGTGTTCACTCTAGCTGTCACAAAAGGATGGCCTATACAGCAGGTTGACATCAATAATGCATTTCTCAAAGGGTTGTTATATGAAACAGTATACATTGCACAACCAGAAGGTTTTGTTCATCCTGAGCACCCTAATTATGTTTGCAAACTGAGAAAAACTCTCTATGGTCTAAAGCAAGCTCCCAAGGCTTGGTATGATACTCTCAAGGATTTCTTGGTTCAGCAAGGCTTCATACACTCCACTTCTGATCACTGTTTGTTTCATAGAGTTAGTCAAGGCAAAATGACTCTACTACTGGTTTATGTGGATGATATTTTGATCACTGGTGATGATACAGCCCTTGTGCAACAACTCATTCATGCTCTACACACTCAATTCTCCCTAAAACTCTTGGGGGAAGTCAACTACTTTCTGGGGATAGAAGCTCATTCTACTCCTTCTCTCATTAAGCTCACTCAGTCCAAATATGCAAAGGACATCATCTCCAAAGCTCACTTAACTGACTCAAAGCCCTGTCCAACTCCAATCTGCCCCTCATCCAAGCTCTCTCTCTCAGACAGTCCCTCATTTGAGAATCCCACCTTATATAGAAGCATTGTTGGAGCTCTCCAATATCTTACTCTAACCAGACTAGACATAGCCTTCAGTGTCAATAAACTATCCCAGTTTTTGCAAAATCCATCTCAAAATCACTGGAAAGCTTGTAAGAGAGTTCTTAGATACATCAAAGGCTCCTTAACTCATGGCATCTCTTTTTCTCCTATTTCTGATTTCAGGTTGCAAGGATTTGTGGATGCAGACTATGCTTCAAGCATTGATGACTGGCGCAGCACCTCAGGCTTTTGCATTACTCTTGGACAAAATCTTGTGTCATGGAGCTCGCGCAAATAATCAGTTGTGGCTAGGAGCAGCACAGAGGCAGAATACAGGGCCCTTGCCCTTGCTACAACTGATCTCATTTGGATTGCTAGCCTTTGTAAAGAACTTCACATTCCAATCACCACTCCTAGCTTACTGTGGTGTGACAATCAAGGGGCAATTACCTTGGCTTTCAGTCCAGCATTTCACTCCCGTACCAAACACATTAAGCTTGTCGGACTTGCAAGCCAATTGTGCCACATAATTCTACTATTTTTTTTCATAATATGCTAATTATTTACTAATAGACTCTAATTATACATAAATTCAAATTTCAAATTGTGTTACACTTGATTTAGAGTTAAGATTTCAAAATCTCACTCTATAAAATACCTATAAATTCTATAAAAATAAACCTTATAAATACTTACAAACCTATACAAACATCTCTAAATCTTATACTATAAAGTTAAATCATACTCTATCCAAATTCCAAAACAAACACAAAGCATCATATTGTTTAAGTTATCCGAGCCAAATTGAATATTTCAAGTTTTTTCAGTTGAGTCGAGCTCAAATTAAAAAAAAATAAAAAAATTGGGCTCGGTCGAGTATTATATTCGAGCAAGTTCAAACTGGACTGAACTCAACTCAACTCGGGCTCATTTACATCTGGTACATGCAAATGCAACCACATAATTCCCAAAAACCATCTCATCATTCTTCTTCTTGTGGATGGTAGACAATCACAACAGATTCTCCAAAGACAAATTTTAACCTTTGCCCTTTGGAATCTGGAGTCCACACAATTGCCCTCAACATCCAAAGAAAAAGCAATAAGAAGCCAACGTACTGTATATGCAATTAAGATAGTAAAACATTACGTTGCCATTATCATGAAAACACGGAGTTAAAACTGTCAAGTCACATTAATTAAAATAACAAGACATTGAACATGTTCTGACAATCCAAATGTTTAAGACATTAAACCAAATGTTACTAACTTGTCCTTCTGGAAAAGAAAACAAACAACAAAAGACCGAATCATATCATTCTTCACACTTCAAATATGACATCAGCAAACTCAGAGGCTCTCTCAAATGCAAGTATAATGGGGATCTTCTCATATTCCGTTAAATTACCTATCGCAATCCTCATAAAACGCAATTTGGTCATATTCGCAAGTAAAAACCTCACAAGCATCATCTCAGTTTCGCCTCCTCTAAAATTCTCAATCCGAATTCTCTCAACTGAACAAAAAGCACCCACAGATCCATACTCTACTAAATAATCCTCACTCATCAACTGAAGAGCTCTCCTACGTGGAGTCTGCAAAAAAAGATCCAACTTATAAAATGAAAAAAACAAAGTAAATCACCAAACATATCAAATGTAAAGGGTCAGCTTAATTATTTACCTTGAGTACAACAGTAAGTTTAAAGAGGCTTGGACATCTTGAAAGCAGCAGCATCAAGACTGTAAGATGATCCATGATCGACCAGATCTCAATATCCAACCTCACAATACAACAGAACTCACTAGGAGTTACTTTCTTCCGCATATCATGAGCCATGAAAAGATACTGAAGAAAATAAGAAACCATTACAATTTATTACATGAATCATGCATGGTTTATTAATTTATCATATGAAAACCAAATTACCTCAATAAGCCAATGGCTTAGGGAAAGATAACCAACCGTGAAAAGCTCCCTAGTTACTTTGATTAGTAATGGGACCAACTCATTATTGCCTCGGCTCACCACAAAAAGATCTCCACCATTAATAACAAATTGAATCCCACTTGGATGTACATCTAAATCATTCCTTTCGTCAGCAGTGTTGACGTATATGAAATTAGAAAGACAAGGAGCTTGAAGCTTTAAATCACAGTTATAAAACCCTGGACAGCACATTATGAACTCTTCCAACTTCTCAGACGAAATAGAAATATCTTTGTGAGGCACGATAGAACAGTAGAACATCGATAGCTTTCTGAGAGCAGGTAAGTATGGGAATAGATCATTGCTTTTGTCAGCTAGTATCAATAATTTTAGCTTTAACTTCTGAAGATTGGGAAGTGCAAAACTTTCCGAACTGAAGACAAGACCTTCTATAGACAGCTCTAATTTTACAAGAGTCTGGCATGTAAATAAATTATCTGGAAGTTTCATTCCTTCAATCTTTCCATAAAGAACAAGCTTTTCAACTCTATGCATAATGGCAAATCTAACCCATCGAGACTTGATTGGAACTGTACAATCAAAAACTGGCACAAACCACAATTCGAGTGTTTTGACATCTGACTCATCATGATGAGTAATTGTTTGGTCAATTAAATTAACAAAAGGAATAGGATCGTTTTCAGGAAACTGACAAAAGTCGAAAGAAAGCCTGGATAGAGAATACCATGCACTCCTCAACGATGTGGACAGTAAGCCTACCCTTGCAGCATCAATAGTTGGAAGAAGGGACAAAATTTGGCTTCGAATTTCTGGAGGCAATGTGCTCATCTTGTCTTCATCTTCAACAATTGGACGCTTAGTGGAAGAAGGCCCAGATTTGACACGCTTTTTAGGTGATGAACTCAAGTTACCAGCCATTTACTTCCTGTCTGGTGAAAAAACTCAATACATTTAGTGTTAGCCAAATGTCATGATATATAGGGTCTAGAGATTTGATTAGCAAGATCATCCTATCTCAATAAATGAATAAATAATTTATAAATTAATGTAATTATTAACCTCATTTTACACTAGATTTCTTCATATGTTGAAAATAACACACAATACAAAATGGGTTTTTATAGAATCTAAAAAATTATATTTAACTGACGGTTGAACTCCATTATTGTTAAGGCTAACTCATGTTCAAAAACTGTGAATTGTATTCTTGATAAAAACAGTACAATAATAACATGACCTGGGTAAAAGATGAGAATACGTACATATTTACATCCCAATATTTCATACATCAGTTTGTAACTGCACACAATTCACATACCAAAAGTTCACCTAATGTAAGTGTTCACGTATAGAAAGAAATAATGCATAATCTGTAAAAGAGATCTCTCATCCCTCATACCTTCATTATCTAAAATCATAAAAGTAAATTCATGGAAGCAAAAAATAAGCATTTCAACCTTCTGGAAATAAATCCCATGAAGGCCAAGCTCCAAGCAAATATATTGTTAAATATTATGTTCAAGCATTAAACATGGTGGCGCAGTTATGACTCCCCCTACATCTGTTCAATATTGTTCTTGCACAACATTCAATATGAGTAACTATGTTATGAGTACCTACATATTTTTTCTTTTAGATGTTTTATCATAAGGCACAGTCGTCCACCAAAAGATATGCATATCATTTTCTTATGGATTGTGTTTATACAATTTCACCTAGGACAACTAAGTCCATAGAACAATGCTTTTTTCATGACTTGCATAAGTATTGACTTGCTAAGTTTTAATGGAACTTTGATTACTGTATCAAATTAAGGTTAGAGTTTTAAGAATAGGAATTGATACGACTAAAACAATAAACCAAATTGGATTATTTGATATGCAATGCAATTTTATTAGCATTTTGGTGATGTTACCTAATTGAATTTAATGAGGTTTTTGGTATAGAGTTTGAACCATGATTAAAATTTCAAATAAAGAAAAAAGATGGCATCCATTTCATTAACGAAAGGCAAAATAGCAAATCTCATTTTATTGTTATATTGTGCCTTTAGAATGCGATCAATGATATTTATGCATGAAGACTTATAAGCATTGTTGCGTATGGTCCTCCAAGATATTTTAACAACATTTTTAATATACAAGTATTTAAAGAAGCATCCATAAGTGCAACAAAGATTATATTCATGATTGAAAATTTTCCATTAGTAGAAGTTTTTTTTTTTTTTTTGAAGTCTCGGATATCCGGTCCAAGGACCGACTAATCCCGGGGGACCAATCCCACCGCCCACTTGCGGGGGTCCCGTTTAAAGCCAGAGCTTTGCGCTCTGTATGGACATGGCCCCATAGAAATTCCATTAGTAGAAGTATATCCGAGGTAAATGATTAACCTAATCAAAAAGGATAAATGAAAAGGGTACAAGGAATGAAGAATGAAGAATGAAGTGTGCCTCAAGGCAGCTATCTGTAGACTTCATTTAAGTCGTAAAGGCTGCTACAAGAAGATAATAAACCATGATCCGGACTAGAGCCAGTAGATTCAAGACTGAAGGTTGTTAGTAGCTGAGCCATCGAGGAGATGACATGTGGCTGTTGACAGGCATTTTCAAGCAACGATTACAGCTACAGACTGAAATGGTGCTAAAAAACGGCTATTATGGTACATTGCATTAATAGCAATGTAGAAACAAAAGAGAGTTGGTCTTTTGGAGGCATGCAAGGACTTAGGGTTTTCCTTCTCCAATGGGAAAACACTAAACCTAGCAGGCTAGCATTATAAATAGAGAGGAAGAAAGTTGAGAGAGTACACCATGCATACAAGCAACCAAGAGCAAAATTTGAATCTTTCAAGCAAGCAGGCAACTACTCAAGCTGCTTCTTAGTTGGGGAACCTTGTTAATTTTTGCACCTAAGTAATTCTTCTTTAGAGTAGTGAGGGAACAAGGAGTGAACTCTTGCTTACAAGGTTCCACTACTTGAGTGAATAGTCTAAGTGAGTTCATCATGTCAGGGGAATGATTTCCAACTAGACGATAGGATTTTTGTAATCTGTAAATCTGCTCTAGTGGATTTGATACCTTGAGTGGGTGTAACGGAAGATGTAGAAGGATTACACACACATTCGAACCTTCGATTAAGGAACCAGATAAATGAGGAATGAGGTTTTTTCCCTCTAAAATGAGCCCTCGATATATATGCATGAAAAAAAGGGTAATCAATTGATGCTACAATGAGGGATCACATTAAATGCCCCACAACTATTCAAGGAAACGAGAGCATGTGGTATTTGCTTTGTCAGCACTATAAAATTCAAAATAAAGTGTGATTATAAAGTGTGATTCGTGTTGCAAATTACTTGTCCTTTTAGCTTTTAGCTATAATTCAACTTTGCTTTCAATTCCCTATCCAAAAAAAAAAACTTTTCCAACTTAGCATTAATCTTATTCTTTTTCATCCTCTTTATTGAAGGTGTAATAGTCATATTTTTGGCAAATTCTTGTATGCACAAGTTGCACCTCATGCAACTGGTGCAGTTTTTAATACCACTACGCTGATAAACTAATAAACATTTTTCCACATAGTTCAATGTGTTTGTGTGTGTAAAATGTTGTGGTGTTAGTTTATAAGTGTAGTGATAACAGTTGATAAGTGATTTAGTTTAAAAAATTGCATCAGTTGCACCGTGCAACTGTTGCGCGCAAGTATAACTCCATATTTTTAGTTGTTTCTTAATTTTGACAACAACTCCATAACGTCACTTATTTAGAATCAGAAAGAGATTCAATATTTACTAAGAAGAAATGAATTAAAGAACCTTTCTCATACTCTTAATTGCGATGTAATTTGTAACTAAGGGCCACCTAGTATATGATAAGGCAAGATATTGGCTTTCATGAAAACAATTAGTAATCATTATATTGTACAAACTTAAATTACACAATACACATTTATATACACTATTAATAAGTTGGTATCTACATTTTTTTTATAAGAAACAGGCTTTTTATTACTATTCATAAAATAATTACAAGGGATGGGGATCCCTACATAATGCAATCAGTCCAAAAACATAAGTTGGTATCTAAATATAACGTAGCATATGTATATTTTTCTTGAACTAATAGACACACACCCACAAACAATACATACACAACTCCAAATGAGAGTGCACGTCTTGTGCGTGAATGTGAATGCTTGAAAATGAAAATTTTAGGCGGTAATAGCGGATGTTGTAGCACGTGTTTAGATTTTTTCTAACTATGGTTGTTCCTTAGTTTTCACTCTACTTCACACTTTGTAGTACATTTCTTAGTTCCTGTTTTAGTTACTAGTTTATTTGCACTTTATAGTCCAATTTACCAAGATTAAGACATGGTATATCACCCAACACATTTGAAAAGAAAACTGCATCTTTACAATTTAGGTGTCAATTTTTGTTTAGACCACAAAAGAATTTCAGTCAAGAAGAAAATCAAGCATAAAAATTGCAAACACTTTATCAAATAAAGAAGTTCAATGCAATACACCTGCATTCTATTACCTGAAGATTCAAATTTGACACTCATTAATCTCCCATCACTTCTTAAAAATTTATTGAAGTTGGGCATAATGATATAATAAAACATTTTTAGCATCCAAATCATAATTCCTTGTTTTATGCACTTATTAAGAGCATTGCCAAATACACGTTCAAGAAAATATTTCCTTACATGGAAACCTAACACACAACCTGCAATAGTATTTTGGGAATAAGTAATAACCATAAATGATATCAATCAAGTATTTCACTGATTCCTATCACGGAATACATATAAAATAGTAAAACAAAGATTATGCACATCATATCAAATAGCAGACTTAGGTTTTTTTTTCCCTTTCTGTTGACAGTTATTTCAGTATAAATTATGTCCTTTCAAAGATTTAACGGAGCCATATCCATAATTTGATTTCTGTGGGATTTATTAAACCACCACCTGAATTGTTCATTTCTGGAGAAATCTTTATGCTATAATTTGAACACATATTCAATGCTTGGCTTTCACAGGATAAAGTTTCTAGCCACTTTACACATTAATTGACAGTATATATATATATATATATATATATATATATATATATATATATATAATTAATAAGTTAATAAGCGAGAGAGAATCAAGCGAATTTGTTTCCATGGATTGACATTAAAACATTAATAGACGTCTGTAATTTTTTATGTAAACAAATAAAAGTATTCAAAACACTACAAACAAAAGCTTGCAAGAATTCAAATTACATAACGAGATATGCAGACAACAGACATTGGTTGAATAAAGTCTAAAAACGAGAGACTAAAGAATGTAAGTATCAATCAATCTCCTACAGAAAGTAAAGAAGCTTGAAATAAGAAGGCACCTTTGGCAAACTTGAACAGTCACGGTAGGGAAAGCAAAGTGTACTAACACGTCTTGGAGAAACTTCACTAGGAAAAGTAGCAAGAACCCAGGTACAGCCTAAGTGTATCATGAAAAAAGATTCGTTCAAGACCAATTAAATAAGGTTAATAGATGATGACTAACAAGAATTTACATTCAGGTACATTTAAAATGAGTAAATTGGCTGCAAGTGACTCTTCCTTAACAAAAACGAAAAGTGGGGCAAAAAATTGATGATATAAGGAAATTCAATTAACTAAACACAAGTGATTTCAAGGAATGAGAGCATGTGTTAGCTCTCTAAAATTCCAAATTTTAAACTAATCCAAGCGGAATCGTATAATGTGAATTGCGGTAACTTGAAGGAAACGATATAGGCCCAGATTATTTGCACCCCCCAGAATTAGTAATTTTCTATATATGAAACACCTACATTATCCTTTAACAATTTAATTTTAATATATTCAAACCCTAACCCTAATTGAAAGATTAATAGCAGATTCACACATCCTAACAGAAATGCACACACTCGAATAAAAGTGTATAGATTGTCATGATGTATCTTCAATTAAACCAAAAAAAAATCATTTGCAATCAAATTGATCGAAAAAACATTATAATACTCGGCCAAAGTAATTGTAAACCACCACATTTTGTGACTTACTGGTCAAACAACAAGAGGAAAAAAAAAATTGGAAAACACTGATAGAAAACCACCTCAATTTTGGTAAAATCGATCGAAAAACAACAAAATCATCTGTCAAAACAACCTAATATCACTACATTTTTTTAACTGTGTTGGCCGAATAAAAACAAACGTCACAACCGAGAGCCAGGTTTTTATGTATGACTCCAGGGAGCAGTCAGATGGTACCTTGTCTGAAGCAGACTCCGGTGAGCCCTAGAAGAAGCTATGAAGCGAGAGCGGAGAAAAAAATGCCCTTAACACCAACCTTCCATTGTTTTCGGCTATGGAGAAAATTTCAACAACAAAGAGAGAGGGGGGGAAGTGGCGGGGCAGCACAGCAGCACAGGGGAGGCGGTGGCTTGTGGGGGTGGTGTGATGTGATGTGGGCAGCGGGGAGTGGGAGGCACTGCAAAATGTGGGCAGAGAAGAAAAGAGGGTGGTATAGCTGCATCCCAAGATTTAGGGTTTGTATAGGAAGGGGTATTATAGGTAGTTTAATGTGCCAGCGTGCTCTAATCATTTCGATAAAATCGATGATGTACTAATCTTGAAGGTGTATTTACTAGTTAAGGGGGTTTGAATAACCTAGGCCAATAATATATTGCAAAGTAACTAAAATAAGCAAAATTATAATGCAAATAAAGACAAAACTAATTATTACAGAATCCAACAGGAAAAGCTGTATTTAAATTATTTAGTAACTAAAGGCCACCCTAATTATTACAGAATCCAACAGGAAAAGACTGTATTTAAATTATTTGAACCTTGTTCCACCTATGTGCCCAAACATCCTCTGAAAAACCCAATTAACCTAATAAAAAAAACAAAAAGTGAAAAGGGTAATGACGGACTTCAGCATACCCTTGATTACTGAACCTTAAGAGGCAAGATAGAAGGCCCCTTGTAAAATCGAGGTAATGGCTCTTTGCCCTCTATGAATTTATGGATATTTATGCACAGATAAAAGAGAAGGTTAAGCACAAGGAATTTCACATAAAGATGCAGATATACACCCCCGGTCTTTTCTCGATACACCCACCTCTAATTACACCCCCTCCCATTTTTTAACTAATTAAAATTATTACAGAATATAATTATAATTGCTATAACAGGAAATGAAACAATATGATGCAAAATAACCAAATTAAGCAAAACATATAATGCAAATAACCAAGAAGATATGAATTAATGTACCTTCCTTATGACTCTTTAAAATAATAAGTAACCAATGGTCGTTTTACTTAATGCTGCAAGGTATTTCACATTGGGGCACAGATATTCCCACACCCTTTTTCCCCCTCCTTCCTAAGATACTATTTTACCCCATTAACTGCTCATTTTACCCTTCTCCGGGAAAAACTCTACCTACTTCATCCACTCCTTCATTCCCCTCTGCCATCAACCCCCACCCCAGGATAGCAGCAGTTCTTCCTCCCCCTCGCAGCCCTCTTCCCTAACCCTCGCCCCCACCTCTCTTCCCCCAAAGCTGGTCAAAGCTAACAAGTTTCTTAGAAATTTAATACTACTACATCATGGATGGTGGAAGGAGTATCTATATCTTACAATTATTATCTTATACGCAAAACCTGATAGGCTTATCATCTTTTCCCAAAGCTGTTTTGAACCACCCACTTGATGTAATTTCTTCGGAAATCTTCAACTAAACGGGACATACAAAAGACAACAATCAAACTGAAGTGATATCTATTATAAAGTTTTACTGAAGAAAAAGAAATGTCATTAGAGTGACAAGTTCCTTGAATACAAAGGAGCTAGGCAACTATTCTTATCCCACTGAAACATTTTTTTTTAATCAAGAAAATCGGCTACATTCTTCGCGGTATATGGGGAATAATGAATCATTCCCCATGAAATTCAATTTAGTTTCTCATGCAAAGATTATTACCAATTAACCCTGTCCTCAGTAATTTCAACTTCCCAAAGAATATGCCACGTTGCATTAATTTGATCAAACCTAACTATTTCCATAGGAGTGTCGCGACACCTTGTCTTAAATGTAATACGCTTCACAACTAATTTGCGATGTTAGAAATTTAAAACCAGTGGACCTTGCATGGTGGAAAGAGTATCTGTGTCTTACCCTTATTATCTTGTATGGAAAACATGATAAGTTTAGCATCTTCTCCCACATTTGTTTTGATGTGCCAACTTGATGTAATTTCTTCTGGAGAAACATGATGGTACTGAATAATCTTCAACTGAGAGGGAACATACAAAAGACAACAATTAAATTAGATCTAAACACATAAGCAAAAAAAAGGGCAAAAAATTATTAGGCTAGTTACTTCTAATTAACTGCAACAACTGTGAGGTTGTTCATGTTAGCCTTCAGCTGAGATAATACTATACATGCTCCCACAAATGAGAAGGCCATCATAGTTTTAAGCAACTGGTTGGCATCATACTTCTATTAGCATGTGGAAAAGAAAAAATTTCTACAGGAAAATTTAATTATTAAAGTGCAGTTTCACAGATTGAAATTATGTTTATTGTGAGTGAGCTTTTGCTTAACAACTTCATCATTGTAGGGCCAAAACGATGCCAGAAAATGCATACAAATGCAGCTGCCATTTCATCTTAACAAGAACACACAGTAGAAGAAAATATGACCATATTACATTTGCTGACCTGGGCACATCTTTAAATTTATTGAGAATTGCCACGGGCGTGAGGCCTGAACAGTTGGCATTCCTTTTATATCTGAAACCAGCATTTCCTGTAAACAGAATTCTTGTTTATAATAGAGTAAACCAGAGTACTTACTCTTCCAATCTTAATACAAAGACCACAATTCAAATCCAAAAAAGTCCACTCAATTTCTTTCAGAGTTTTGATTTTCAGATTTCTCCATCGTCTAATCAAAATGTAGAAAGGACAACAGAGTTCCAGATTGATCCATCAGTTTCCTTCACTTTCTTTATCCATATTACTCCCTATGTCCCTCATTCAATTTGACATTTGTCAAAACGGTTCGTCCCTCACTTAATTTGACATTTCCTAAAAAGGAAATAAAGTAACATTTTTCCTTTCAACCATCCGCTCAGATATCTTAATATTACACCACATGTCATTACTTTTCCCTCATAAGGCATCTTTTTTTGTGATCATCTAACCCCCATCAAAAAGCAATTTTATCCCTTTAAATACCAATAAACAACTTCTACCTTAAATATGTGCAAAAACAGTAAATGCCAAATTGAGTGGGGGATGGAGTATCTTTTTTTTTTTCTTTTTGAACATGGAAAGCTCTGTAGGGTATTGCATAATTCCCCAGAGGCATTCATCCACGTGGAATTAAGAAAAAGTCGGCTATTACTGAACCAACATCAAATTTCTCAAATGTAATGTCAAAAGTTGAATGCAGCCCAATAAAAAGAAGCATTGATGAAATGCAGTTTCCCTAAATTCAAAGTAATAAAAATATTAAGGTGCTATATGGGCCATTGACGAAAGATGGTTTTCGAGATACACTACCATTTTGGAGGGTACGCAGCTTTGCATCATTGTACTATGGTAAGAGATCATGATCCAACTGCTCGATACAATGGTCTATTCCTCCACGGCAATTGGCAAAGCCGAAGTTGTTCTCACAACCTGGGCATGGAAGCCGCAAGTTTGATGATGCGGGTTTGGGATCCATGCCCCCACATGTGCATCTATGATTGAGAAGTTAGATGAGCAAATTAGGAAAAAATTAATATTGTTCTGACAAATTAAGGATCAATTCAAACAAAAATAATGTTTGACAAATTTACAATCGAACCCTAAAGAAGATGAATGGTTATATATTTTGAATGAAGAATTAACCTGTTGCATATTGTTGAATCGGTTGAAAGTTCCTGTCCAACAAGAATTTGAGGTCCAATAATGGTGGGGTTATTTCACTAGGGCTTCTTTGATCCAACTGCGCCGACAACAAGGCCTATCATGATAAATCACATGAGTATTTTATTATTTTTTGTATTTCTTACTCCTTCGAGAGCCGAGATTATTAATAATAAGTTAAAAGGGTATAATAATGAATGAAGTTTTGAGAGATAATTTTATAAAATTTTATGTATAAGTAAATAAATTAATTGACTTTTGTGTATGTGTACTGGTAAAACAAAATGACATTTATTTTAAATTGAACATATTGTGAGAATAAAGTTTATAACGAGTATTTAATAATTCATACTTAAAATAGTAAAAAAAAAAGGAACATTTAAATTATTCCCTCAACATTACATCAAATGTCATCACTTTATTCACATTAAAAAAATATTTTTATTTCTAATAAAATTTAAAAGTTTTTACTTTCTCACTTTTATCTTCTATAATATTAAAAACTTATGTTAAAAAAATTGTAGGTCTTTTAAGTAAGGGAGGGGAAGTAATACTTTAGGCAAGGTATGAATTTTAAATTCATTGTCTAATTTTTTGATTAAAAAGTAACTTGAATGGATTTCAAATATATTTTTAGTTAAAATTTAGAGGATTTTAATCTCACTAAATACTTGTCATTTGAAATTTATCTATTTTTAAATCATTTCATTTAAAATACCTCCTCAAATTAAATTCTATCGTCTAAATACATTCTAATAAAAGGGCAATAACTTTTTTTTGAATAACATTAAATACCCATCTCTTTTTCCCCTCCCCGTGACTCGAACCCAGGATTTTAGGCCTAGGTAGTAGTGCTCTAACCACTTGAGCGGAGTACAATATTTTACAATAGTCTTATTGTGAAAAATGCTCAAATACTTATTTGGATGTGACCCACCATATTTAAAAAAAAAAAAAAGACATGCGACGACTCTTTTATTGGGTGGCCACGGTTATTTGCCCCCTATTTTATAAGTTCACCACCCCCTATTAAGTCGAAAGAACCATCTTTAGAGTTAGAACCATTTTTCTAAAACTTAAACTAGCATTTGATATTTGTTTAACTTTTTTTTTTTTTTTTTTTTTTTTAATACAAAAATATAAAACTAAGAAGTGAATAAGATAAAATAAAATAATATGTGGATTTGTTTTGATTAACAATTGATTATTATGTATTTTGTAATTTTAGGGATGAACTATTCAACATGTGTGAATCTAAATCTATATTTTTTATTTTGGGGTGAACTGAGTATTTCATTCGCGCAGTAATGACATTTTATTTACACGGGAACACATCTTTCTCCATAAAGTAATACACTTGTATTTATATAGTAACACAATTTTCAATACATTACATGTGTTACTTTAAGGACAAATATGTGTTACTTGTCCGTACAGTAACATATAATTGTATTTATAGTAAAACAAGTTTTTTTGTTTGTCTTTTGGGCGATTTTTTTTTTTTTAAGATTTGTATGATTTAATATAACTTTTGTATGACTTGCAAAAAATATGTGAGTTTTTTATCCTTAATTTAATTGCACTACTCCATCTATCCCGTGATTACTTGCACACTTTCTTTATTTTCTTTATTGGGACGTCCCAAAATTACTTGCACACTCTTAATATGAAAATATCCCACAAAATTAATAATCTCACAATATCATTTTATTTTCAAATTTGTCACTCCTTTTTTTCATACATTTCACTTTACACATCATCAAATCCACTTTACACATCATCAAATTACCTAAAATACCCCTCATTTATCTTACATCATCAACCACTAAATCCACTTTTCTTAAACAACGTGCCGGTCAAACTATGCAAGTAATTCTGGGACAGAGGGAGTAATATTTAATGCGAAAAGTCAATTTATGTGTTATTTATACTTATATTAACATATATTTGTTCTTTAATGTATAATTACCTTCATAGTAATACTGATTTGGAACCCATTTCTCTGTTAGCCTTATGCGCGACTTTTGTGCGATTTGTTTAATCTGATCAAACCCGTAAAAGATTAGTAAATTTCTTGCTCTTTCTTAAATATACTAATATTTCACATGAAATATTCCATATAAGTGTCTGAGGGGGTGTATTGGTTGTGGATTCTGTAGGATTTTTTTAGACTTTCAAAGTTTGGGGGTATTCAATTCGGATTTTCAAAAGTCTTTAAAAATCTTGAGGTATTCAATACGAATTTTAAAAAGTCTTTAAAAATCTGTAGATATTCAACAATATATGGATTTTAATGCTCTATTGATTTTGTTGGATTCTCTTCAAAAAAATATAAATAAATTTCACTATCCAAAATCTCTTATAAGTACCAGAGATTTCAACGGATTCTCTCAGAGAACTCTGAAGACAAAAGATCAGAAGTAGGGATGACAATATTGACTCGATCCGCGGGTACCCACCCACCACGCGAGCTTTGGATCAGATCGGATCCGCACCGTATTGAGTATGGGTCGGGTTTGGATCTTATGTCCGACCCGTGGATATCCGACCCGTCTTAAATTAATATATAAATTTTATATAGTATATATCCAATAGAATCTCAATTGAATACACCTCCTAAGTGTCCCTCCAACAAAAGTAGATGTTAATTAAAGTTGTTGGTGGACTTTATTTACGTGTATATAAAAAAAATATTGGACTCTTAATTGGAGTTTTCATTTTCAATTCCTTATATTGGACTCTTATTTGGAGTTTCCTTTTCCTTAAAAGCTCTTTGATTATTTATGGCTACTTCATTGGACTTGGAGAGGTAATGGGAGTTTCATAGTCTCCACAACCATAAGCCTCCAGTCTATACAAAATGGTATTCTACCACAGTATATATTTATGTGATTCTCTATTTTCATACATAACTAGTGGAATACCCGTATTTTACGTGGGCTTAAAATAAATTTATACTTTGTAATATATTACTCCCTCCGTCCCACAAGTGTTTGCACCACAAGATGGACACACTTTTTAAGAAAAAAGTGTAATGAGTGGAGTATTGAGGGGTAATTTCGTAAAGTTATATGGATAAAGTAAAAAGGTGATTGGAGAGAGAGTAAAAGTAATGACATCTTGTGTAAATATGTGAATATTGTGATGGTGGAGTTTATGAGAGAGTTTCCTTTTATGGGTATGCAAACAATTGTGGGACGGACAAATAAGGTAAGTGTGCAAACACTTGTGGGACGGAGGGAGTATAATTTATTAACTAAAAAAAGTACTCCCTTCGTCCATGAAATGTAGTCCCATTTGCCTTATATTCCTTGTCCACCAAATGTAGTCTCATACACTTTATGAAAACTATTACCTTTCAACCATCACTTAATTACTCAATTTGTCATCAACTTTATTCACAAACAATTATTTTATTTACAATGGACCCCACAATACCCTATAATACCCTTATTTTATCTACCTTTTTCTTAAAACTTGTGCCCCACCCCAATGAGATTACATTTGGTGGATGGAGGGAGTAATATTTAAATATGTATAAATTTATTATATTAAAAAATAAATATTGTAGCAAAAATATCTCAAAAAAAAAAAAAAGAAAAAAAAAGGGTCATTAAGTTGGGAAAAGGAAGAATATATTTTAGATATGGGTCATTAAGTAATGAACACCCAAAATGGTAAAATGAGTCATTAAGTAGAGAACAGATAGAGTATATTTTAGAATTAAGATTAGAGCATCCACAATGACCAATAGGGGTGAGAAGTCTCATGTGGATTACTACCACTAACTCAAAATAAGGGTAGGAATTGTTGGACTTGTGCTAAAATAAAAGAAGTTTTTTAAAGGAGCTTTTGTCCCACATTGGAACTTGAAAATAAGGTTTGACGATGCTAGGCGGATACGGGAGGAGATCAAGAAGATATGGTTACATGGAGAATTCAGTCTTCAAGTGGGAGATTGTTGGAGTGTGGAGTCTGAATTGATCCTAACGGGCTTGGAGTGTAGGTCAAGTTTGATTCTAATGGGCCTGGAGTGTGGAGCACTCTTGGCCAAACACAAACGCACTGTGCTTGCAGCCCTCAAATCCAAATCCTCCCAATTTTCATCACTCATACTAGAATCTTTGTTGGTGTTACCTTCAGCGGAACCTGACCTTCCTCTCAAAACCTTGTGTACACCAGATTGTATCAGCACATTCTTAACTTGCACTTGCCACGAGCTAAAATTGATTCTTCCATCAAATTTCTCCACGTCAAACCTCTTTGCACTCGAAGTCTTTGACATACCGTTTCTCCGCCCTTAATGAACAATCGTCTCCCAAAAGAGACCCCCGAACCTTTCTCTAAAAAATCTTTTATGATGTGGAAGATTAGACTACGCTGCAACCACCGAGCATACTAAGAATAAAAAGAGACTAAACCCGGGCTCTGATACCACTTGTTGGGAAATTAATTCCCCCAAGGGCAGACGAAAAAATAAACAAGAAATAAAATGAAGAAATAACACAAACACCAACATAAGAATTTAACTTGGAAACTCCAAAACCCGAGAAAAATCACGACCCACCAAAGAGATCACTATATGATAATTTTTTACAATCACACAGAATTCCTCTCTCTTGACACTCAACCCTCGTACACACTTTCAAGTCTAGAATGACTCTCACCTTTTTCATGAGACCCTGTTACAAGAGAATATAAGAAAGGACTTTAAACTAGAATCAAATACAAGACTAAAGTGTATTGATTAGTGCGCTTGTAATAAAGACCTAAGGACTCCTTATATAGATTTAAGAAATCATCCCTTCTTTGCTCACATCCGATGTGGACAAAAACTCATTTTATTTTAACACAAGTCCAAGCCCAAGTCCAACATTTTTTCCATTCCACTCCATTTTTCGAGATGAATCCGATGGTGCAATCTTTTCTTCAGTCCAGTGAGATATGGTATTTTTTTGCTCTCAAAATCCTCGTTTTTACTACAAAAATGATAAAGACACTACCTTTCTCTCAATCCGACCAAAGTATCCATAGTTGATCAATAAATCAATGAATTCACAAGCAAAATGAGCTTCAAATGTGCATTAAAATCACTCAAATTCCACTTGAATCACTTTGGCAGTCCACTGTTATCTCGACAATGGCTTCAGTAGTTGGCACGTTTGTGAAGATGGACGGTCACACCTCCACAATAACAATGACACAATACGCCAGAATCTTGATTGAGGTGGATATAAAATAGCCAATTTTGGAGTGTTTGGTGTTGGAATACGGTGATCAGTCTGTGAGTATGAAAGTGCATTATGAGAGACTTCTGGAGTATTGCAACCATTGTGCGATTGTTGGGCACATGATTGCCCACTACAATAAGGGTAAAGTACAACCGCCTCGTGATTCGGACAAACGTGGTAGGAGTTCTCCCCGTCATACCGAACAGGTCCCCTCGGACCCTCGCTCGACGCAGACTCGCACGCCCCCTCCGAATTATACATCGGTTATTGTGCTAGTGAGCAGCCTTTTCTTAAGCCTCTCTGACGACTACATGGATAAGTGCTCGGACAACACCCAGGTGCTAGTGGCTGCTGCATTAATGGAGTCGTCTGTTGATGACGCCCTTGATCTAGCTTTTGCGGTTTCTCCCCGTTCTACGGATAAGCTCATATGCCCTAGTTTTTCCAGTGTGGGTGTATCACAACGAAAACCACTGAAAAATGTTATCAATAAGTTAGAGGCTATCGTCTCGAAGGTCTTCGTTGTCGATCCATCGACGGACTTTGCCAATGAAATGAACTTTGTCGCCTCTATGTGGGACGATAAGGCGATGCTTTTGATCTCTCACGAGTCATTTTTCTGTTTGGTTAATTTTTGCGGATTTTTATCGTATTAATTGGTTGGTTTAGAGGGGTGTACCTTTTTCTCTTAACCATAGTTTTATCCCTGATGAGAATTTTTCTGGGCAAGGTAATTTTAATAACGCCCCGGCCTCTGATTTGGCTTGTGAACTTATGTCTCTACGTCTTTTTTTTTTCTTTTTCCTCTTAATATATAACCTTTATTCTCCTATATTTTTTTACTTTGCAGTCGCAATAACGTATTTGAATTTTACTCGAATGCTTATAATTTTTTATTTTAATTTTTTTAGTTTTGAAATGTGTGATATAGAATGATTAGGACCGATCCTACTAATTATTTGGTTAATTAGAGCTAAATTTTAAAATTAGGTCTTTATTTTTTCTTATAAAATTCAAAATATAATATAAAATATTGAATAATGCAAAATATAAAAAATATGGCAAACATGTATAAAATAATTACTATTTATATACAACTTTTACAAGTTAATTCAATCGTGTTTATATTATACACAAAGCAGTGTCTTTTGACTAATATTTAATGCAAAGTCAAAATTTCGAAATAAAATTTTTATTATGAAATTTGCAATTTTTTTTTAAAGGTTTACAAGATCAAGATCAACACATGATAGATAAAACAGTTATAAGCTCTAAATTTTCGGCATCGTTGACCCTTCCAATCGTGAGAAAAAAAAAAAACGAGTGAAATCTTTGTCCATCAAAAGGACACATGTCTTCATTTTTCAATACAAGACACCCCATGTCAACATATCAAAAAAATTAAAGATAAAAACATAAAGCCAAAGGACCGAGCACCAAGATTCTCTAGGAACATCCAAATTACAAGCACTAAGAAAAAATAGGTCCAATAAAAGGAAAGCAGCACCAAGATTCTCCAGGAATATCCAAATCTCAAGCACCAACAGATCCCAAAAGAGAAAAAAACAGGTCCCATAAAAGGGAAGCAGGTCGCATAAAGCGCAGAGGAATTGGAAAAAATAGAGTCAATCAACGGCAACAGAAAGTAAAAACCATAATCTGGGAACAAAACACTAAAAAAATAGAAAAAATAAACGGAATCAACGGAAAACTCGCTCGATCGACCACGGTAACGTCATCAGAGAGGATATACATGTTGATCCCACCTAAAACCTAAAAAGAAACTCTAACTCCACTGAAAAGTAAAAAAAAAAAGAGATTTACGAGGCAGAGCAGCGGCGGTAGCACTTCAGATCGAAAATATTTTCCTCCGATTCGTCGGATCTGGTTTTCTCGCTCGGTGGTGGAGGAGGTGGTCAGAGACTGGTGGTCTTGGTGCTAATTTACTAAGCTACCGAAAGAGATATTATTTTATTATGAAATTTGCAATTATCACTATTGAAACTACATGACTTAAGCTATGTGACCGAGTATATAAAAAAAAAAATGATAATGCAAATAACAAATTTTAAAGTTAAAAACTGGTCGGTCCAAAAAAAAACAAAAAACTGAATAGATAAAAAGAAAAAAAAAATAAAGGAGGGAGAATGAAATTTAATTCAAAATGGTGGCTGATTAAGGGAGTTTATTGATTGTGGAGTTTGTAGGATTTTTTTACACTTTTAAAGTTTAGAAGTATACAATTCGAATTTTAAAAAATATTTAAAAAATATTATGTATTCAAAATTGTATGGATTTAATACTCTATGAATTTTCTTTAATTTTCTTTAAAAATATAAATAGATTTCACTCTTCAAAATCTCTTCTAAAATTAAAAATTTCAATGTATTCTATCAAAGAACTCTGAAAACAAAAAGTCAAAAGAAAAAAAATCTCTCAGAGAACTTTAAAAATGAAAGATTGATCAAAAGAAAAAAATACTTTTGTTGTTCTTCTAACCAAGGCACTACACATATCTTTTGTTGCTCTTTGTTTTGGATTTTGAGTATGAATTTGTTGAAGTTGTTTGCTATTAATTTATCATTTTGTTTTGGGTGATTTTGAGGTAGGGGTGTGTGTGGAGGGATGTAGGTGAAAAATGTTTAATGTGTTGCAGTTGATTTAGGTTATTTAACATTATTCTCGTTAATAAATATTTTTTTATTTATAAATATTTTTAGTGATTTTTCTTGCAAGCTAAGGAAATAATATGGCTTCGTAGATTTTTGTTTGTTCTGCAATGGTGACACGACTGCTAACTTTCTGCATTATGGAGGCCCGACTGCTAACCTACTGCATTTTTCGACGCCATCAATTGTACAAAGATGATTAGAAATATAATATTAACAAGATTTGTATATATCTTTTAATATTATGTTCATTCTTATCTCTTAAATATTCCATAAATATTTGATGTATATCTTCATTTCGTAGCGTGAGATATGCATAAACTATTAATGTCTGAAATCTATAAAAATTCATGTAAATCAATAAAAAAAAATTCATGTAAATCAAAAAAAAATTCATAACACCCCTTGGGTTTTCTTAGAGTCGTCTCTTGGATTAATTTTTAATCTCACTAACGCCTTAATTAATCAGCAAGGTAAAAATATTTTTTTTCTGCATTAGCGTTGAACTATATTGAAGATAAGCTAATTTTTCGGCTTAAACAGCGCGGATTAATTATTAATCCTTCCTTCTTATCCTATTGGAATCTTATTATTTCGAGGCGCTAATTATTTTTTAAAATGAAATACAAAACACATAAACTGTGTTCCAAGTTTATGGGATTATAGGGAGAGTTCAATTTTAGTGGCTTGCGAAAGTAAAGGAACAATAAATTAAGCCAATATAAGTCAACTCTACTCCCTTAAAAAAGTCAAAGAAACCCTACTTAAAAAAAGCGTACTCTAATCTTTTTCAGCTTCTTTTTTTCATTTTTTTTTTGGTAATCCAACTTTTTAGGTGAATTCTTCTCGACATATTTGCCTATAAATAGCACGTGCGTTCACTTCCATTTTCACAAACAAATCAAAACTGAAGCAAAATTAATCAATATGGCTAAGTCCCAAGCTTTCTCCGTTGCCCTCTTCTTTTGCTTTCTCCTCATAGCATCAAATGGTTTCTACTTTTTCTCTCCCTCCATATGTTTATACTTTATATGTACTTACTTATATGTATGCATACAAATTTGATTGGAATATTTTAATTTATGGAGCTCAACATAAGCATGAAATGTTTGTACTAACATTGTACAAATATTTTGTGCGGATGTTGCATCCATTTTAATTTATTTATTTGTAACTGATTAAAAATATTTCAGTTAAATGAAAAACCGTCCTATTTTTTGATGGTGAGTACTTGTGTTTGTGCAGAAATGCAAGTAGAGGCGATTTGCTCGAAGAGGAGCAAAACTTGGTCAGGGATGTGCGTGAACACGGGCAACTGTAACCGCCAGTGCCGTGGCTGGGAGAAGGCTGAGCATGGAGCTTGCCACCAGGACGGCTGGGGCTTTGCCTGCTTCTGCTACTTCAAAAAATGCTAGCCTACCTGCATTCCATCGCCTTCTCGTTTTTCGTCTACTAATGAAATGTAGCTTATTTGTATCCATGCTTTCGTATCGTGTTTTGTCAGCACCTTATAATGCAACTATTTATGTATAATAGTTGCATTGCATTGGTTGTGGAAATAAGTTTGTTCACTTGCATATGTAAGTGAATAATGTGATTTCTTCTTCTGGTTGTATTGTTATAGTAATTGTTTTTGTACTTGGAAAAAATCTTAATAAAAAACCTCTTTCATTTACTATATTATATAACTATGAACAATACAATTATATTTAAAAGAGAATATATATGATTCAAATTATAATAATTAAATGAGACTGTTCTGCGTAAGACTAACTTTTTTTTGTATACTTAATAATTATAGTTTGCTTAATTAATATGAATGGAGTTGAAATTTATTATATAGCAGTATATAATTATGAGATCAGAATTTAAGAATCTAATCTCAAATTTGATGGGTAAGTCTACTAATTATGTGCAATGAAATCTATTTGTATAAGTTAGATCATAGAGGACATGAAAATTTTCACCTATGCACTTAACTTTTTTTTTTGGAAAGAAAACGTGTAGTGTTAAATCCTTATAAGTCAACTTCTCAACCCACAAAGGTGATGAGGAGGCAACCCAAGGTGTATTTTATTGAGATTCTATTGAATATTTTTGAATTTTAAAAAGTATGTGCATTTATAAAAGACAATTACTTGTGTGTACTAGTTACATACATGTAACTTGTTTTTTTTTTTTAATACAATTTTCTAAATAGATTAATTTTACTCATGAGTTATGGTAAATACAGTTTAATATTAATTTAAATACCGTATAGTATTAGTTCAAATACCGTATAGTATTAGTTTAAATACAATATAGTATTAGTTTAAATATTAAAAATGAACCAATTACATGTATGTAACTAGTACACAAGAGTGTAACCCTTTATAAAATTCAAAGAGTTCATACAGAGTTTGACTAACTTTTTTTATTAATTTATATGAATTTTTATAATCTTGAAAGGATTTCTTTTTTTATTAATTTATATGAATTTTTATAATCTTGAAAGGATTTATGCGAAGACTTTTTTTTAATGTGAATTGTTTTTTTTAAATTAATATTATATATATATATATATATATATATTTAAAGTATTTTACGAATAAAAAAAAAATATATATATACTATATAAAGTCTATATTTTAATTCGGGGCGAGTCGAATACTCGCGGGTCATAAGACCCAGACCCGACCCATACTCAATACGGGGTGAATCCGACCTGGTCCAAAGCTCGCGGGGTGGGGTGGGTACCTGCGGGTCGGGTCAATATTGCCATCCCTACTTCTGATCTTTCGTCTTCAGAGTTTTCTGAGAGAATTCGTTGAAATCTCTAGTTTTTAGAATAAATTTTGGATAGTGAAATTTATTTATATTTTTGGAGGAGAATCCAACAAAATTCATAGAGTATTAAAATTCATAGACGGTTCAATATCTAAAGATTTTTAAAGACTTTTTAAAATCCGTATTTAATATCTCAAAATTTTTAAAGACTTTTAAAAATTCGAATTGAATACCCCAAACTTTAAAAGTTCAAAAAAATCCTACAAAATCCACGACCAATACATCCCCTTAGTTAAAACATATGCAATTTCATTCTTATATCGGGGCAAATGACAATTATCTCCCACCCATACTCAATACGGGGTGAATCCGACCTGATCCAAAGCTCGCGGGGTGGGGTGGGTACCCGCGGGTCGGATTAATATTGCCATCCCTACTTCTGATCTTTCGTCTTCATAGTTTTTTGAGAGAATTCGTTGAAATCTCTAGTTTTTAGAATAAATCTTGGATAGTGAAATTTATTTATATTTTTTGAGGAGAATTCAACAAAATTCATAGACGGTTGAATATCTAAAGACTTTTTAAAATTCGTATTTAATACCTCAAAATTTTTAAAGACTTTTAAAAATTCGAATTGAATACCCCAAACTTTGAAAGTTCAAAAAAATCCTACAAAATTCACAACCAATACATCCCCTTAGTTAAAACATATGCAATTTCATTCTTATGTCGGGGCAAATGACAATTATCTCCCACTAAGACACCTTTAATCGTTCGAAACCCTTAAGGTGCAAACAATTTCTATGGGGTCATGTTCATACAGAGCGTAAAACTCTGATTTTAAACGGGACCTCCATAACTGGGCGGTGGGATTGGTCCCCCAAGATTAGTCGGCCCTTGGACCTCCGCAAGTGGGCGGTGGGATTGGTCCCCCGAGATTTGTCGGCTCTTAGACCGGATACCTGAGACTTTAAAAAAAAAAAAAAAAAGACACCTTTAATCATTGGACCAGTCTCGTCCAATATTGATTTAAAGTTGTCAAATCTTATTAGTTGCATTAATGGGGATAAAAGTCAATTTAGTTCTAGTAATTTTTTTATCTTTTTTGAAATGGCCAAAAGTTAAATGTACTAATTTGATTAGTTCTATATTTTTGTAATTTGTTCTGTTTTGATCCTAATAAAGTTTAATGTATAAATTTAGTTCCATTTTTTTACAATTTATTTTGTTTTAGTTCCAAAAAAAATTAAATGTGATTGTGAAAAATGAGACTAAAGTGATACATTTAATTTTTTTGGACCAAAACAAAATAAATTGCAACAATTGGACCTCCGCAAGTGGGCGGTGGGATTGGTCCCCCGAGATTAGTCGTCCCTTGGACCGGATACCTGAGACTTTAAAAAAAAAAAGACACCTTTAATCATTGGATCAGTGTCGTCCAATATTGATTTAAAGTTGTCAAATCTTATTAGTTCTAGTAATTTTTTATCTTTTTTGAAATGGCCAAAAGTTAAATGTACTAATTTGATTAGTTCTATGTTTTTGTAATTTGTTCTGTTTTGATCCTAATAAAGTTTAATGTATAAATTTAGTCCCATTTTTTTACAATTTAGTTTGTTTTAGTTCAAAAAAAAATTAAATGTGATTGTGAAAAATGAGACTAAAGTGATACAAAAAATTTAATTTTTTTGGACCAAAACAAAATAAATTGCAACAAAATGAGATTAAATTGACACATTCAACTTTTTAAAACTAAAACAGAACAAATTGCAAAATAAAATTAGGACATTTAATAATTTTTTTGACCATTTTTTAAAAAATAAATAATTGTGAAACTAAATTGACTTCAATCACGCATTAACAACCTCATCATAGCTGCATCTACCTCTAATGTTGTAATGTAAAAGTAATGTAAAATATCCTCCACAGATTTTTGTTCAAGTTTCAAAGGATTAGCACAACCGTTAGCTGAAATCCAAGTTAAAGCATTTCTAAAATATATTACACCCAATCCACCGAGAATTTGGTGTTGGTCGACCCTAATCCCTATGTTCGAATGTTAGAGGTTGATGTAACACGGGTACATTGTAATTTTTGAAGAAACGAAGTTTTGAGAGCTGGATCCCGATTTTGGCAAGTTTGCACACTTTTTTCGCGTGGAAACAATGCTACGAGTCAAATCCGTGGCTTTTCCGTGATGTTTGACACTTTTTGGCCAAATTCTATCGTTTGAGGGTAGGAGTGTTCAAAAAAAAAAAAGATCGGAACCGGACCGACCGGTTAGATTTCGGTCCAACAAATTTTGGATTCCGGTCTTCCGGTCCGGACCGGAAATTTTTATTTTTTTTACTAATGCACTCTCAATTATTTTTCAAAACCAAGTAATTGGTGAAAATGTGTTGAGATCTATTACATTTTTTGCAAATATATAATTTAACAAACATATTTAATTTATTTTTAGGGTCAAAAGATAATTAATAATAATGTAAATAAAATTCACATTGGCGTAATGAAGAGCAAACACTTTAATTTTCATATACAAATTCACCAATCTTGTTCTTGCTTCCATAAAATTTTTTAAAAAAAATCCGGTCCAACCGGTCCAAACCCGGACCGGACCGGAATTTACCGGTCTGGATCAGATTACTTCTGGTCCGGTCTCCGGTCCGCCATTTAGCACACATTCCGGTTCCGGTCCGGTTTTGGACCGGTGCACACCCCTAATTGAGGGGTCAAAATCGTGTATTATTATTATTTTTGTGTTATTTTTGCACTTTTTAATTTATTTTGGGGCTTTTGTGTAATTTTCGGTTCTTATGACTTTAGGGTTTCATATTTAAGCATTTTTCCAACTTTGTGGGAGAAGCTTTGGAAATTTTAATATTATTGAAGACGTGTTTTTCCTTTTATCAAGATTCGGGTATTCTTTAAATCAACGATTCTTGTTTGTTTGTTTTTCATTCATGCACGCTGTATCAAAGTGGTATTCGAAGATTAGTCGGACTGAGTTTGCTCACAATCATATTGTCAATCGCACTATTGATTTTAGCCCTTTTTGTTAGAAAATAAACACACGCACACGATAACGAAAAAGAAAATAACACGCGAATTGTTTACCCAGTTCGTCTTGCGACTACGTCTGGGAGCGATGCCAAGCCAGATATTTCACTATATTTTTCGGAAATAAACACTTTTTAGATTGTTTATGGTGTTGTGCCTCGTGGTCTGCTTGATTTTCGATCCTGTCTCCATAATGCCCCTGTGTTTGAAGTACTGTGCCTAAAATAATTTTGAAACAAGAGAATCTGGCCGGAGAACAAATCAAAAGAATTTGTATAACTTTAAAATTTAAGAATAAGAGAAATCATGAAGGTCATCTACCATAATTGGAGTTCGATCCAACAATTTAGTTTTGGAAAAGATTCAACCATCCTAGTAAAATGATTAGTCAAATTATTATCATTTAAAAAATAAAAACTTATAAATTATCGTGTTGTTGAAATATAATTTGAAAACTCATAGGACTAGTTTGGTTTGTTTGATTAGGTTGCATTAGGCTTGATTGACTTTTTATTCCCAACGAATCAAACGTTTGATTTGATTGATTATGACCCGGAATTAATGCAAGATCCGATAATTTTATACTATTTTTTATACATACGTAGAATTATTAATCATAGAGAAGGAGTGAGTTAATTTATCCAATATTACCTGATCCATCAATCCAAACTAACCCATAGTATATCCCTCTATTTTCCTATTTTGCGTGCATTAAAAGGGTAGATTGATACGTATTGGAATCTTGTACTACGAGTCAAACTATCAACTTGCACGCATCTCGAAAGAATTGATTAATTTAATTTAGGCTCCGTTTGGATAGAGGGATTTGATCAATGGATTTCAAATCCTCCATTCAAATTCACTCCACTTGTTTGGATTAAAAAACAAATGAATGAATTTAAAATCCTTAGCATATTTTTTTAGTTAAAATTGAGATGATTTTAAATCCTCCCTAAAACCATGTCATTTGAAATCCATCTATTTTCAAAACCTTCCATTTGAAATACCTTCCCAAATCAAATCCCTCCATCCAAACACAACCTTAGGGATTTCTGATGAGTCGTCTCTTGGATTAATTTCAAAGAAGGCAGCATTATTTTTTTAATCCCACTAACGCCTTATTCAACAATGTAAAAATATATTATCAGCTGCATTAGCGTTGAATAATTGAGGATAAGCTAATTTTTCGGCTTAAACAGCGTGGTTAATTAATCCTTCCTGCTTATCTTACTGGAATCTTAATTCATAATTAATCAGAAAATTCAGCATACGATCTGCTATTGAACGATTTCTGATACTGTTGTCTAACTATCATAATCACTCCCTTCCTCCTCTATAAACTTTTTATTTTATCATTTTGGTTTATTCGCCTATAAATTTTCCATACTTTTTTTGTGGTAAATATTTTTTCTTGCACTCCACTTTATATTTTACTTTTTCTCTCTATCTCTCATTCTTCCAATCATATCATTTGTAATTTTTGTACCAAAAAGTAGCAGGGAAGCTTATAGGGCGGAAGGAGGGAGTACAAGTTACACAAATTAATGAGTCCTATTTAATTTAAAGGAATTAAAGTTTTTTTAGTCCTTTAAATTGGACTAATTTTAAATTTGGTTCTAATGGAATACACATTTTGATTTATGTCCTATAAGTTGGCCCGGTAGTTAATTGGACTGGATTTAAAATTTGGGCCAATTTATGGAACAAAAATCAAAATGTGTATTTCATTGGACCAAATTCAAAATTAGTCAAATTTAAAGGATTGCAAAAATTTTAATCCCTAATTTAAATTATAAGAGGGTAATACAGTCTTCTTACATGTATTTTTTTATAAAAAGAATTGTAGGGGTGAAGTCATAATGTATAGGGTGGGGGGTGGGGAAATTTATCCGTGGCCCAACTAAAGACCCATGACCCATAAGATTTTAATGGACCTAGCCTACTTAAAGCCCAATAACCCATAGTTGCACAAAAATAAAATCACTCATGCTATTAACATTAAATTTTACAACATTTGTAATCTCAGGTGATATTATTTACTTGTCTAAATTACATAGATACAAATAATATGAACGGTTCGTGTAACATATTAGACTCGACCGGGTAAGGCTGAAATAATGCATTTTTAAAATGGCCTTAATTTGTCCGACTCGATGGGTAAATAATTAAGTATTTACTTCTTTCCATTAAAATCTGTTCACTTCTTTTAATACATGTAACATATTTTTAAAAAAATTATATTTCAATTATAAAAAATATATGTAGAATAACAAGTAAAAAATATTTTTGATAATAGAGTAAAAAAATATTCAAAAATTAATTATTTAAATAGAATAAACATATATTTTATGTACTAAAAAATAGGTTTGAGCAAAATTTATTAGAACGATGGGAGTACTATATTAAGGTGGATTGGTGTGACGCGCTAACCCCAAATTAGGAAGAATAAGAAAGAATAATTAATCCTCCATTCGATTTTTTTTTAATATATTCATCAAATGTCAATTTAACCAACAGCCACAGAGAATCAATCGAATCAATCTCAACACTTTGTTTTCATCAAGTGCGTGGGCTTTAGAGGGTGTGAACGAGGGGAAGTTGGGGTTTGTAATTATATGGGAGCGTGAATCGCATGGTCTTCGGCTTCTTATGCTTTATTAATTTCTGCCACTTTTTTTTTTAACTATTATTATAAATAAATCATTTTAGATCATTTATCTACACAATACATATAGCATGCACATATATTAATTATTTCATCATTATCCACATACTGTAACATTTAATGGTAACACGAAATATGTGAGTATGCACTGAAAATGTGTATTTTAATAAAGAGTCCAAAGAAAAGGAATTACGACTAATTCATTTATAAATAAATCACTGCATTTTTTTAAAATATAAAAGTTGTTAGTACTACTATTTAAAAAAGGTAAAAGGTATAAAAGTTTTTTAATAATAAAATATTGATATGTGTAGTAAACCTATATATAAATAAGCAAGGAGGGAGCCATAAATTTGGTAGTACACATATTCCCTCCAATTTAAAAATGTTGCGTAAGCTGATCGCTCGATGCTTCCTTCCTTTGTGGGAAGAAACACATGATCCTACTAACGCCGTCACTCATCATCATCACCACCACCTTTCCTTAACCCTACATCACCCTTCTTCTTCTTCTTCCGATTTCGAGCAACGAGATATCATGTCCGCCACAAATAACGTGGTGGACGATCAATTGGTCGATCCTGGCCATCCACCTCTTTCATTCCCCCAACATCATAGTTTACTCGTCAATGACCCGAAAATCGCACACGGGTCGAATCATCCTCTTTTGCACACTCATACTAGTACTACTAGTAATGTTTGTGTTATGCCAAAAAATCAGCACTTTACTAATTCCAAGGATAGCGATTTAGCCGTGCAAAAGGATCGAAGGGTGATCATCAAGGATGATAATACCACAATTAGTCGTCATGATTTCCCTCATGATTTTATTTTTGGAACTGCCACATCTTCCTATCAGGTTTATTTAATTTTCAACTACTTTTTAATAAATAAAATTATATCAAATTCAAAGTAATTATATAACTTTATCAGAATGAAGGAGCTGCTGCTCAAGGAGGCAGAGGCCTCAGCATATGGGATGTATTCACCATGGAGACTCCTGGTATTTTACTTTATGTTTCATCTTCTGAATCAGTCAATCCATTAATTTCTTTTTTATCATATGCCACCCAGTATATGGAATACAAAAAATAGCAATAGTATGCTTTCACACACTTGCTCAATTCTAAAAATGGATTTCTCAAGTCTAAAATGCTAAGATTTCAGTTAAAGTTGATGTCACATTTCCTTTATTCATAACTATTTTATATAACCTAATATTATTTACTTATAGCATTGTTTTTAAATGTTTCTATTAAAATTAATATTGCGTTTGAGTTACAGAGAGAATCCACGATGGATCAAATGGAATTCTTGCGGTTGATATGTATAATAGATACAAGGTGCGTAAATAGTAATGAGTCAATAAGTTATATAGAAATAATATTATTAAAAACAGAGTTTATTATCGTAGAATTAATTTTGGTATAGAATTCTAGCTCATTAATCAATTAACTGTGTGTATTGCAGGAAGACATTCAAATGATGAAGAAAGTGGGGTTTAAAGCTTGTAGAATCTCCATTTCATGGTCAAGAATACTGCCCGGTAACAATATAATTTTCTCTACTATACCAAAATATTTTAATCGTGTCTTCTTATTAATAAAAAGTGAGGTTTATGCATATTATTTGATGGTCACTTAAAATAAGCCGTTTAAATGTTAATTGTTGAAACTAAATTCGGGTTCTAAATAAATATAAATGAATAGGTGGAAGATGCAGAGCTGGGATCAACAGAGAAGGAATCAATTATTACAATGATCTCATCAACACATTTCTGGCTCATGGTAATCATATAATCTTCTCTTTTCTTTTTTTAAATGCAATTATATGAATTCTTCTTTATTTTATACATTAGTTTTTTTTTTTTTTTTTTATGGAAGTTAAATACTCATCCCTTTTTTTCCCTTCCCATACCTCGAACCCAGGACCCAAGGGCCTAGGTATTGGTGCTCTAACCACTTGAGCTGTCATTAATTCTATATTATTATTATTTCAAATTGAAAAAATAATTAGCAATTTAATCGTGAATTAATATAAATGACATATATTTTGCAGGCATCGAGCCCTACGTAACTCTATTTCACTGGGATCTTCCATATTGCTTACAACAAGAGTACGATGGCTTTCTAAGCCCCAAAATAGTGTAAGTCACTCAATTTTTCTTTAAATTATATATACAGAGTGTTTCAACTTTAGAAAGAGTACTTTTAAAGAGTTGGACTCAGGGGCGGACGCACGCATTACATGGGGTGGCCATGGCCCCCTCAACTTTTTTCATTTTATTACTATTGTATGTAGTGTATCAATATTTTATTACTATTTTCATTTTATTACTATTGTATGTAGTGTATCAATATTTTATTACTATTGTATAACTCTGAAAAATTCTGATCAAACAAAGTAATGAGGCTGCTACGCAACATGCATTGTAATTTAATTAATTTGAGGTAGCCATATATTTTTAGCCTCAATTAATTTTTTAAAATTACATAAATATTTAAAAATTAAATAAAGGGATACAGAATAAAAATATAGGAGTAAAAAAGGTTTTTTTTAGTCTAATATTTGTCTACGATACAATTTTAATTAAAAAATATTTACCTTTATAAATAAATTTTAATATTAAAAAATTTATCCAATTTTAACATTAAAAAAAGAAGACTTAATCTCAATTTTATTCTAGACAAACTATCCATTATTAACGATTTTCATGATAGGCGTGAAAGAATTCTAGATTTTAACATATTGAGGATATAATTATGTATTTTGAGATATTTAACTATATATACTAATATATCTAGATTTAATTATAAAATACCAAATTTTATTTTATCAGCCCCCCTAACCTACAATCCTGGGTCCGTCCCTGGTTGGACTATTGGGTAATAGTTACATAGAATATAGTAATAATAATACTATGGAGTATGTTATATTAATATGAAAATTTTATAAAATAACTAGGGATGATTTTCGTGAGTTTGTGGAAGTATGCTTTTGGGAATTTGGTGATCGGGTCAAATCATGGATCACCGTAAACGAGCCATGGAGCTTCTGCATAAACGCATACGTTACGGGCAACCATCCGCCCACCAACATTCAAAATTTAACCCGACCCGCAAACCATAGTAATCCAGCAAAAGATGCATACACTGTTGCACGAAATTTGCTCCTCGCTCATGCAGCTGCAATTCACTCCTACAGAACCAAATTCCAGGTTCCCATTTCATCACTATATATTTATTACCAGCTTTAATTTCGTAAAAAAATTATTTAATTGGAGATTTTTTTTAATAGATCGAATTTGGATAAAAATTATTGGGCAAGTGTGCACAAGTTGCTATGGCGTAACTGGGCACTGGATAAAAACGTGTCACTAGCTTAATTTAACTGAAAAGTGTAATTTAAATAATTATAAATAAATAAAACGTGACACTAACTTTAACTGAAACTTGTTAATGGTACACCAGATGCATGCTATATGTCATAATTTAAATTAAAATGTGATCAGGAATTTCAAGAGGGCAAGATTGGAATAGTGTTATGCTGCCAATGGTTCGAGCCTTTGGACCAAAACTCCAAGGAAGATATTGCAGCCTCGAAAAGAGCCATCGATTTTATGTTGGGATGGTAAATTTAATTTACTCATTTACTTACTACTCCCTCCCTCCGTCCCAAGATTTTTTACACACTTTGACCGGCACGAAAATTAAGAAAATGGAATAAAGTGATGTGTAAAGTAAAATAAAGGAGGGGTATTATTGGTAATTCATTGATTAAAGTTGAGTGATTTGACTAAAGGGAAGGAAAAGTAAAATAAAAGAGAGGTATTATTGATAATTCATTATGTAAGTTGTTTCCTTTTTTGGAGTGTGTAAAAAATGTTGGGACGCCCATTAAGGAAAGTGTGTAAAAAATCATGGGACGGAGGGAGTAATTCATAATTACTTTTCTAGTAAGAATTTGGCCTATATATCCATCCATCGATCTTTATATTTGAATGCTTTGGGAATTTCAACTGAATTTTTTCTTAATTACTTATTTATGTAAATTATTAATTAACTAATTAATTTTCAGGTTTTTGGAGCCTGTATTAACAGGCAAATACCCACAAAGTATGGTTGACCGTGTTCCTCCAGAAAATTTCGAACAATTTTCAGAAGAAGAATCTGAAATGCTCAAAGGATCAATCGATTTTCTGGGCTTGAACTATTATACTGCCAATTATGTGAGGAATGATATCAACCCTAATTTCAAGAAACCCTATTTTAATGATCAACAAGTTGCATTTCATAGTAAGTACTGTCCAACAACCTTTTATGAACCCTAATTCTAGTTTGTTTTTTCCTAATTACGTTTTTTCGTTGTTGTTAAGAATTGAGACTAAAATCTGAATAAATTGTTATCTAACATGTTATCTCTGTCTCTAGCTGAAAAAGATGGCAAGCCAATTGGACCCTTGGTACGATTCTCTAACTTTGATCTTATTTGCAATTTATTGAAAAGTTCTCACTACAAGAAAATTCTTTTAATGACATAAATTCTATCATTCATTAATTATAAATTCTCTAACTAATTTTTTTTAATTATAGATAAATTATATAATAAGATAATTTTGTCACATATTTGGTTATAAGATCTCTACATCTGGCGATTTGCAGGCTGCCTCAACATGGTTATACATAGTTCCATGGGGAATTTACAAGGTCTTGAAACACATACAAGAAAATTATCAAGATATTCCTATATACATCACCGAGAATGGTAATTCTTAGTTTAATTCGAAGTAGTATTAAATTCAATTTTTCCATGAAAAAATGTAAATAATTAAATTTACAATTATATTACATTTTCAGGGGTGGACGAAAAGAATGACTGCAAGCTTACTGCTTTTGAGGCGTGTGCAGACACAATAAGGATCAAGTATCACCAAGACCATCTTGCATACCTAATCAAAGCTATCAAGTAAGTTTCTAGCTAAAATATTAGACAATAATATCTTTATTTTAATTTATTGTAAAATAAGATTAATTATACTCTTACTTTAAGTTTGTAATGGTAAAATGTGTGTTTAATTTTGTGGTTGCAGTGAAAAGGTGAATGTAAAAGGGTATTTTGCATGGTCATGGTGCGACAATTTTGAATGGGATGAAGGGTACACTGTTAGATTTGGGCTCATCTACATAGACTTCCTCAATAATCTAACAAGATATCCCAAAAATTCAGCCTTGTGGTTTGCCAAATTCTTGCACAAAAATCCCATGAATAAGATTAGTGATACTACCAAAATTTTCAAAGATTATTCTATTCAGTGAGTATAATGGTTTTTGTTGATCATCCATGTAATATGATCATTTTTAGTTTTGAAATGAATAAATTATCGAGTCTAGTATTTATTAATATTCAATATAATTTACTATTTTACACATACGAAAATAGTACTCTGTAAGACATTTTTGTTGTTGTGGGGAAAGTGGAGCCCAAACAGTACTTGTCCATCATATGTATGAACCTTTTTAATTTATTTATTTTAAGTATTATTGTTTTTATTCGCATGCTCTATTTTACCAATAGGATTAGATAGCGCGATTAATTAATATATTGAAACTATTTTAAGAGGATCCTTGGTTGGAATTTCCCAATAGGATTAAGAATGAGAAATATTGAATAGTGAATTACAATTTGAAAATGATTGTTAGTTGAAGAATAATGACAAATTATATTGAACATGAAATGATAGAAGAGAAAATAATTAAAATGGGGGTAATCATGATTTTGACCTGATCATGTAAAGTTGAAAAACGTAAATAGATCATCTTTTATTCTCACGAAACAACATAAGTATCTTATATTTATTCTCATTTTCATTGTCATTTGAAGAATTTTTTACTAAGTACTGAAATTTCTATAATGCACCACAATATAAGATTGATTCACGTATTCTACAACACTAGAATAAACGATCGCAAGTATACGGTGTCTATCGTAGCGAAGTAAGTACGAGGTCGATCCCACGAGGAGGTATAATATAAAAGTGTAGTTTGTTAACGGAATTCTAAATAGACGCGATTGAGTAATTGAAGATAGTGGATTACCCTAAGATTGCCTACCAATTTGTCACAAGTAAACAATTAAGAGTAATGTAAAATCGATCAAATAACATGCAACTCAAGAAAACGAGAAGTAAAACGAATGAAAACTCTAATGTGAGAGGTAGGTTCCAAGGCATTTGCAACATTTAGAAATCCATTTATGTTTCGTAACTCATTCAAATGGAAATTAAGGTTGTTCTCTTATAGGGTTGATCACTAAAGAAGGATTAATCAATCTCTCGATACAACTAATCCAAAGGAGCATGCAACATAGGTTCGTATTTCTACATCACAAACATCACACCGCCTAAAATAGCCCCTAAGATCATTCAATTCCCTCTCCGATAACTAATCCTCTCTCGAGATCATAATAATATCGGGTTGCATGCTTGCATACAATTAATGGAATAAATTTTTCAATATTATCCCAATTAACAATGAATTAAGCAAATCATCATGGCCAATAACAACATGCTTCCAAATGAGAATTAAGCATACAAATAAGAGACAAACACCATTTAAAGCAAGAAACTAGTTCATAAACTTCAATCCAAATATTTACAAAGCCCTAGAACCAAAAGTGTTCTAGCCAATCAACAACATAATCCAACTACAAATAAAACTAAGATAAAAACAATAAAAAGTGAAGAGAAAAGAAAGCTTATATTATTGTATGGTGATGAATCAAATTCCAAAGCTAATGGTGGCCTCCTTGCATGAATTGATGAAGAATTGAAGAAGTAGATGATGAAAACCTCCAAGTGTGTGTGATTGTGTGTGAGACTTCTTGAGGGAGAGGTAATGAAAGAATAAGAGAAAATATATTTTACCTCAATTGAGAATTTTGATTTAATCTATTCAATATATATAAAGATTACAATTAGGGTTTACGGAGTAACCTACAAGTAATTACAGATATGGAAAATATATACAAATCTCTAAAGATCTTTGACTAAATCAATTATGGACTAAATCATTATTCCTATTAGGTAAGATGGTTTTGAGTTTAAGAATGGAGGTATTTATAGTGTTGGGGTAGGGTTTGGGTGTAAGAATTGCAAGTTGGTCCCTTGAAAATGGAGAAAATATGAGTTTGGCACCGAAAATGGGTTGTCCCGGCCGGGTGGGAATGTTGCTCGCCCGGGCGGGTATGTTGGCCGAAAAATTTGGGAACAGGGGGTAAGTGGCCCGGCCGGGCCAAACCTTCGTCTTTGGCCAAAAATTCAACATTTTATCGCCCGGTCGGGCGGGTAATGTGGCTCGCCCGGGCGGGTATGTTGGCCGAAAAAATTGGGAACAGGGGGTAAGTGGCCCGACCGGGTGGGAATGTGGCCCGGGCGGGCCAAACTTTCGTATTGGCCACTTTTAAATGACTCGGCCGCCCGCCCGAGCGAGTATAGTGGCCCGGCCGGGCCAAACTTTCGTTTTGGCTCCGTCCTTCGTTTTCGTCCTCCAACTTCGTCCCTCCGTATCTTGAGCTTCCGACCTCCGATCGACTCGATTCTTTTTGCTATTCCACTCCATTTTTCGAGCCGGATCAAATGGTTCACTCCTATTTCCGATCCAATCACTTGTGGTATGTGTTTTGCTCCCAAATTTCATCGTTTTACCTACAAAATCGACAAAACACTACCTTTCTCTTATTTCGACCAAAACAATGATAATCACCCCATAAATCAATGGAATCAACATCAAAATGAGCTTCACATGTGCATCTAAAGTGCGTAAATTCCACCCGAATCAAACCCCCCCAAATTTAAAATGTTGTTTGTCCTCAAACAACTAAGCACTTAAAGCAATGAAGGTGGAATGATCACAATGAAATATTCAATGCAAATCACACATGCAAAGTAGAGTGTAGTGATATCTCTTTCTCAAAGTGCTTTCTCAATGAAGATCATAGGCTCATTATTGCAATTCACATTCATAGATCTAGGAATGCACAAGTACACAACACATTGTGATGGGAAACATAATCCAAATGCTCAAGTCCTCTACTCACATGATAAAGTGTTTCTTTTCTCTCAAACACACAAACAAATTGAGGATATTAATGCACTCATAAACCAAGTTATGCTATGCAATCACTATATGCTTGCCCACATTCTACTTTCTACAACATTCAAGTGTTCAACAATGTGATCAATAGGACTTAATCAAGGATGTAACATTGGCTCTTTGGACAAGGTAGGATGAATTTGGGAATTTGTGACTCTTCTAGTGGAGGACAAAGCTTGTTGTGTTTACAATTTGTGCTTTTACTTTCAAAGTTTACAAACTACCTCCTCACTTTTCCTTTTCTTTTCTTTTTCAAGCATTCATCACCTCATCTTTTTAACCATTTTTTTCTTTTCAAGCTTTTGAGCCTCTTTGTCCCTCTTTTCTTTTTCATTGATTTTCTTTTCATCTTTCTCTTTTTCTTTCAACTTTTCCAATTTCTCCTTTCACCAAAGATATTCAAGCACATGTTTTTCCACTTTGTCTTTTATCCCCCACTAGATATAGGTATCAAAGGCTCAAAAAGGCTAAGTGTTTAACATTGTAGTTTGCCAAGAAAATGAGGAATTAAGCTCAAAGGGGCTAACTACGGAAGACTACTTCGGTTTTAGGAAATTTTGGCTAAGTGACTCTTTAGAACAAGATGGCCTATATCATATCACAAAGTTTCACACAATCATGCTTTCAAACAAGAACTTAGGCAAGTTCTAGGATCACTAGCAATAACCTAATCCACTCTCAAATGAACTAAACCGGATTACATGTTCGATTTAGGGCTCAATTCTCACCGGTTTATTCAATAGGACTCTCACATTCATCAAATGTCCCCAAACAACAACGCATCATGCATTCATGCCATCAAATATCAACTAATATGAACACAACATGATACTACTACTCATCACCAATCATGCATACATTCAAAGAAAATAGGCATCACCACAACTACTCAACTATGTATTCCAAAGATTATTCATGCTCACATTTCACCATAAATCCACTACCCAACAAATAAACAAAATCGACTCAAACAATATAAGCATATGAAAGCTAAGTGTGCGCTGGTGCAAAATGTAACACAAGTAGAATGACGAACCGGTGCAAGGGTAACAACTAGTAGAAAAATAAAAGAAAAATAACTCCCCCAAACTTAGAATTTTACTATGTAAAAATTCTAAGTTTGGGGCTACAAGTTGTTACCTCCCTCCTTGCACATCCAATGCTCTTCAAAGATCACCATTGCACCACTTGCTCTCTCTTTCCAAAGTTGGCTTTGCATCTTCTTCATTCTCCAAGATATGGTGTCCACAATGCTCCTCATCCATACCTACAAAGAAACCAAGCTATCAAAAATATCAAAGCAATAAAAACATGAAAGCAATAAAACCTTGGGTTGCCTCCCAAGAAGCGCTATTTTTAACGTCCTATGCCGGACGGTTCTTTTTTGAGGGGAATATCAAGTCACCCCCTTGTCATCCTTGTTCTTGACCTTCTTTGCCCAATCAACTTTCTTAAATCCATGGAAACACCCACTCGCTAGCCCATCCGGCTCTTCAATCATATCATAGGAAGTTGATGCCTCATTTAACCCCAAGCTTGTACAAGTAGCTTTTCTTGATTTGGGGTTGGCCTTCTTGCCCATCTTCAATTCACTTTCTTCCACTTTGGGGTCTTCTTTCACAAAATTTACCTTCAATTCTTCTCCCACCTCCTCTTTCACGGGCATTGGAGGGTGATCTCCCTTGGGGCTCCCATTTTCTTCATTCTCATCATCCCAGAATTTGGCATTTCTTTGAATGTCAAACACAACTATCTCTTGGTTCATTCGAAGCTCCAACTCTCCATTCCTCACATCAATTATGGCCCCTCCGGTTGCTAAAAATGGCCTTCCCAATATCAATGAGATGTTTTTGTCCTCCTCCATATCCAAAACCACAAAGTCTATCGGAAAGATAAACTTGTCGATTTTGACTAATACATCCTCCGCTATACCCAAAGGGTATGTCATAGACCTATCCGCCAATTGGAGGTTCATTGTGGTTGGTGTGAGCTCTCCTAAACCAAGTGATTTGAAGAGTGATAATGGCATGAGGTTTATGCTTGCTCCCGAATCACATAATGCTCTTAATGTACCTCCATCTCCAATGGTGCATGACAAAGTGAAGGATCCGGGATCCCTAAGCTTTGGAGGTAGCTTAGCTTGAATTATGGAGCTACATTGTTCGGTTAAGTGCACCGTCTCATACGCCTCCATTTCCCTCTTGTTTGACATTATTTCCTTCAGGAATTTGAAGTAATGTGGTATTTGTTCAAGAGCTTCGGCGAAAGGGATATTAATATGGAGCTTCTTGAACATCTCCGCAAACTTGGCAAACTTTCTATCCAAGCTCTTCTTCTTCATCCTTTGAGGATAGGGGAGAGGCACTACATTCTTTCCTTTGTCTTGTGGAGGGGTTGCCTCCTCATTCTTCTTCTCCCCTTCTTTCTTTTGACCTTCTTCTTTGTCAACACCCTCGGGTGCCATTACCATTTCCTCCTCTTGTGGCATCTTGGGCCCTCGTAGCTTGTCTCACTTCTTAGTTTTATGGTCTTGCATTGCTCCTTGGGATTGAGCTCCGTGTTAGAGGGGAATTGCCCCGGAACGTGTTGCTTTCCAATGATGTTGGCAAACTGGCCTATTTGCTTCTCCACAGCTTTCATATGGGTAGTCACATTTTTGATCATTTCACCATGCTCATCAAGTCTTTGCCATGTCTTTGCCACATTATTCTTAGTCTCTCTCATGAAATTTTTAGTTTCTCCCATGAATGCACCAAACATCTCTTCCAATGATGGCTTTGGTGAGGGGTCAATGATCATCTCATCCCTCACATTGAAGTTTGGTGGTGGTTGAATGGCATTCATTGGGTTAGTATAGGAAAAATTCTCATGATGCCTCAAATTCGGATGATATTGGTTTGGATTGGAAGGACTCTCACGGGCTTGCCTCTCGTTCCAACCTCTCTCTCTAAATTGTCTATCTCTTTGATTGTTCATGTAGTGGACTTCTTCATATTGCTCATCACGTGGCCCCACTAAAGCTTTAGCCGTCATAAGAGATATCAATTTATCCACCTTGTTGGATAGTTTAGCATTCTCATCCAAATCTTGGGTTGAGGCAATCTTTCGATTTTGTCTTCTCTCGGATGGCCATTGGTTCCCGTTTTTCGCCATCTCCTCCAAGAGCATATAACCTTCTTCCGTCGTCTTTCCCAACAATGACCCTCCGCCGGCCGAAGCATCTACCATCCCTCTCGTACGGTGATCCATACCGTTGTAGAAGTAGCATATTAATTGGTCTCTTGAAAAACCATGTTGAGGGCAACTTCTAATGAGGTCTTTGAAACGCTCTCATGCTTCGGCCAATGACTCATCATCATCTTGCATAAATGAAGATATCTCCCCTCGGATTTGGATAGTCTTGCTCGTAGGGAAATACTTCATTAGGAATGCATCAACAGGGTCGGCCCAATTTTCAATGGTCCTCAAATTAAGAGAGATATACCATTGTTTTGCTCGGTCCCGGAGTGAGAATGGGAAAAGTTGCAAACGGATGTAGTCTTGAGGAACACGATTGATCTTAACCGTCCCACTTATCTCGAGAAATTGAGACAAGTGGAGGTTAGGACCCTCCTTGGAAAGCCCACCAAATTGGTTATTTTGGACCATGACTATCAATGCCGGTTTGAGCTCGAAGTTGTGTGCATCTACGGGTTCTCGACCCGCTCCTCCATAAGGTCTTGGGATAGGACGGAAGTGGTCTCTCAAGACTCTTTGTGGTTCCTCATCCTCCCTTGGTCTTCCATTTCTTTCCACACCAACATTTTCTTCAACTCCCTGGTGAAAGTTGTCCCTTAACACTCTTTGAGGTCGGTTACCTCCATTCCCATTCGGTTCCTCAACTCCTTCGACCCCTTGATTCTCGACTTCCTCCTCTACCTCTTCTACAATCAGATTTTCCCTTCGATTCATTTCTTCCAACTCAATCCTTCACCTTTCGGCGTTCCTTCTTCGACAATTGGCTTCGATCTTCGGGTCTAAAGGTAACACTTTTTGTTGGTTCCTTCTAGATCGTGTGATCATAAACCATGTCTATCAAAAGAGCAAACGAGAGTGAGATTTGCAAGAAAGATCAAGATAACAAACACAAATATTTTTGGATTTTTTGCAATTAAAGAAAGCAAGTAAAATGTCTAAACTAAAATTCTATTAACCTACACTCTAGAACTATAAAACCTCCCCGACAGCGGCGCCATAAACTTGATTCACGTATTCTACAGCACTAGAATAAGCGACCGCAAGTATACGGTGTCTATCGTAGCGAAGTAAGTACGAGGTCGATCCCACGAGGAGGTATAATGTAAAAGTGTAGTTTGTTAACAGAATTCTAAATAGACGCGATCGAGTAATTGAAGATAGTGGATTACCCTAAGATTGCCTACCAATTTGTCACAAGTAAACAATTAAGAGTAATGTAAAATCGATCAAATAACATGCAACTCAAGAAAACGAGAAGTAAAACTAATGAAAACTCTAATGTGAGAGGTAGGTTCCAAGGCATTTGCAACATTTAGAAATCCATTTATGTTTCGTAACTCATTCAAATGGAAATTAAGGTTGTTCTCTTATAGGGCTGATCACTAAAGAATGATTAATCAATCTCTCGATACAACTAATCCAAAGGAGCATGCAACATAGGTTCATATTTTTACATCACAAACATCACACCGCCTAAAATAGCCCCTAAGATCATTCAATTCCCTCTCCGATAACTAATCCTCTCTCGAGATCATAATAATATCGGGTTGCATGCTTGCATACAATTAATGGAATAAATCTTTCAATATTATCTCAATTAACAATGAATTAAGCAAATCATCATGGCCAATAACAACATGCTTCCAAATGAGAATTAAGCATACAAATAAGAGACAAACACCATTTAAAGCAAGAAACTAGTTCATAAACTTCAATCCAAATATTTACAAAGCCCTAGAACCAAAAGTGTTCTAGCCAATCAACAACATAATCCAACTACAAATAAAACTAAGATAAAAGCAATAAAAAGTGAAGAGAAAAGAAAGCTTAGACTATTGTATGGTGAGGAATCAAATTTCAAAGCTAATGGTGGCCTCCTTGCATGAATTGATGAAGAATTGAAGAAGTAGATGATGAAAACCTCCAAGTGTGTGTGATTGTGTGTGAGACTTCTTGAGGGAGAGGTAAGATGGTTTTGAATTTAAGAATGGAGGTATTTATAGTGTTGGGGTAGGGTTTGGGTGTAAGAATTGCAAGTTGGTCCCTTGAAAATGGAGAAAATATGAGTTTGGCACCGAAAATTTGTTGGTCCGGCCGGGTGGGAATGTTGCTCGCCCGGGCGGGTATGTTGGCCGAAAAAATTGGGAACAGGGGGTAAGTGGCCCGGCCGGGCCAAACTTTCATATTGGCCACTTTTAAATGACTCGGCCGGCTGCCCGGGCGGGTATAGTGGCCCGGCCGGGCCAAACTTTCGTTTTGGCTCCGTCCTTCGTTTTCGTCCTCCAACTTCGTCCCTCCGTATCTTGAGCTTCCGACCTCCAATCGATTCGATTCTTTTTGCTATTCCACTCCAATTTTCAATACGGATCCAATGGTTCACTCCTCTTTCCGATCCAATCACTTGTGGTATGTGTTTTGCTCCCAAATTTCATCATTTTACCTACAAAATCGACAAAACACTACCTTTCTCTTATTTATACCAAAACAATGATAATCACCCCATAAATCAATGGAATCAACATCAAAATGAGTTTCACATGTGCATCTAAAGTGCGTAAACTCCACCCGAATCAAAGATATAGTACGTGTTTGGAGGTGTCCAATAATGTATGGCATGTTGGTAATAATCTACAATAATAGACACTCTCCCATGCATTATTGATGCTCACAAGCATCTGGTTCTTATCTACTCTCATCATTTACTTGCGACTCTTTTCCTAGAGAATAAATGTCTTCTTGTTTCATTTCAAGATTAATGACTTCAACTCGTAGCTTTTGATTCCAATTTCCACATATATGCTTTCTATATGTAGTTCTAATTTCTAAGTCATACATGATTCCATGTAATTAATTATTAATAATTAATTATTAATGATTAAATGGCCCTAAATTCCTATGTAAGATAAGCCTTGAAAATTGGACAAGTTATTTGTTACGTACTATGATCCTGTAATCTTTAACACGTGTTGTCACCGTTATTTTAATTAATATTGATCATTTTTTAACAGGACATGTGTCAATAAACCAAATAGTGAAACACAATGTAGAACAATAAAATTAAACTAGCACATGATCTCATACCATGATTTGGTACTCTCATGAAATATATAGTGTATCTAAAATTGATTGTAAAAAAATAAACAAAAGGTGAAGTGATCGATTGGGGACAAAGTTGAGTGATTTCATTAACAATTCAACACTTTTTGCACCATACATTGAAGTGACATATATATATATATATCCTTGTTGGTGTTTGAAGAAGTGAAGAGTGCCACCCTAAACCAGTCACCTAGCAAGCAACTTATAAAGCTTACTAATAAGTTTAAAAATTAAAAGTCCTAGAAAAAAAAAAAAAAAGGAGTTGCAGAATGGGTCACTGATTTGATCTAATTGCAACTCTCACATTGGCGCTCCTGAAAAAATTAAACAATAAGATTGAATAAATTAATTAAATATACAAGATTGAATATATATGTTGCAAAATTAAGGCAGTAGAGATTGATTAATGAATGAATGAATTAATCTTACCAAAATCTCTAGTAGTTTGACATTTGTAGCACTCCATTCTGCTAGCATAATTATGCATGCCACATCCTAATCTGTTCATATATATACATACCAAAGTGTCAGAGTTTATGTCATTAAATGTCAATTTTCTTGTAGTGTGTATAAATAGAAACTGACCTGTTGCAAATCCAATCGCCGGATTTCCAGCCAGGAATAGCATCATAAGTACAACCAGCAGAGGCCATGATTCCGGCTCCATAGCCACAGTAATCCTTAAGAGCGCAGCATCGATAGCAGTTCGTTCGACTGGCGTAGTTGTGGGCCCCACAGTTGATGGCAGCACAGTACCAATCTCCGGCTAACTTCTCAGTCTTGTTAATTGCATTTGCATATGAAGAGATATCAGATGCCCCTGCATATTTGGGACACCCACACCGTTGGCATGACTCTCTTTTTTGGAAGTTTAGGTGTTGGCATGCACCGCACATCCAATCTCCATACCTACTCATTTTCTATCTATATGTGTATATATAATCTTAATTTCTTACTTGCTAATATAGAAGAAATGAGAGAGTAGAAGTGGTGTTGTTTGAAGTTGGTGATTTTGGAGAATGAGTTGATATGAAGTTTATATACTACTAAAAAAATACTTTTTGTGGGGGCCCTAATGTGTGCTTCGTCCAATGGGAGGATTCTTTGGGATTTCCTGTTACACCGAGTCTTGCAAGGCTTCGTTTGGTAGATATATGATATAGATTCGGATATTTTAATTTGCTAATTCAAATTAAATCACAAACAATATGTCTTTCAATCATTTGATATACACATAATTAAGTATGTTTTTTTTTTTTGTTGAATATAAATTTTATTTTATATTTGATTATCCATCTATTTTGGACTAATCTACCCTACCAAACTGAGTCTAAATGTTTTAGAAGAATGACACACGAGACAAGAAAAAGAAGAGCAATATTAGACAAAAATGTGTATGCACCAAGTGCAATGTGCAACTATGAGTGTAATTTTAATGAAATTGCCTTAGTTGTTTTACTAAAATATACTACTAGTTAATTAATTTGTTAGTATATATTAGTTGTTTTCAATGAAAAATATTACTACTGTTTTTTTTTACTGAAAAATATTTAGTTGGGTACAATTGTATCATACAACTACTTTTAATTAATTTGATCTTGCATGTCATATTCATAGGGGAGGTTTGAACCATATATGTTGATCAAAAAGTGTTTTAAGAGTGAAGAGATGTTTTAAATTTGAATGAGACGACACGAAATGAAGTAATGGGTAAAGTGGTGAAAAGATTGTTATTTAACTTGGTTCCCCAAAATAAGTCAATTGTGAGATATGCCACTTTATTTTTGCATGATTATTCCGATATGCATTATTGCTCAAAAGTGTTTTAAAATGCTATATTCTTTGCCCATTTCTAGTAAGGTGTTATGAGGGGAAGATGTTATTTGCAAGGCAGGCCAGGGGTACTCATCCATGCTCATTTCACTTCCCTAGCTACCTATTTTTTCTCTTACTCGAAATATCAAGAATTGGGCCCGGTCGTTTGCCAACGTGGAGTCCACGTCAGCTGTCGATATATAGATGAGTAGGCTCCTATTGTTCCATTTTAAAATGGTCACGTTAATTTTGACATGAGAATCAATTCCTTATATAATGCACATCCAGTGACAAATTCCATTCTTTTTACTTCCATTTGTTATAATTCTATCATTCTCTATATACTATATGCAATAATTCAATGTCCAATTTGAAGGTGGGTGGGTGGATTTGCAATAATGCAAAAGATGTCAGATTCTTTGGAGGCCATCACATGCATGTCACGCTTTGGAGCTCTTACAATACAGGATCATGTAAGAGAAGATAATTAGCCTGCCCTTTTCGATTGGGGATGGATAGAGTATATTCTGCACAAACTTTTCATGCCTCAAACATGTGATTGAAGTTAACCCGCATATACACTGGATAACTATGTTCTTGCAAACGCGCAAACTACACGATGGAGGTAAATCACACTGATCGAGTTGAATCATATGCATGTGTGACGGACTAACTCAAATAATATGATTGTCTTATGTAAACTAAGGGGATGTATTGGTTGTGAAATCTGTATGATTTTTTTAGACTTTTAAAGTGTGGAGTATTCAATTCGAATTTTTAAAAGTCTTTAAAAAAAAAATTATGAAGTATTCAATTCGAATTTTTAAAAGTCTTTAAAAAAAAATTATGAAGTATTCAATACGGATTTTAAAAAGTTTTAAAAAATGTTCACTACAAAATTTAGCTCAGATCGCAAGGGAAATTATCGAGGAAAATAAATCCCTTACAAATGGCAAGAGATTTGTCTAGGGATTGAATGGGCAAGGGAAAATACCTAGGGAAGAAAAAATTATTGCTAAATGTCAAGGGAAACTAAATCCCTTGCCATTCCCAAGAATATTGGCAAGGGAATTTAAAAATTAAAATTTCGGAGGGTTAGTGGGCCCTCGGTAAAATCCTCGGCGAATGGAATATATAATTGAGTGAATGGAATATATAATTAATATTTAATATTTTAAAGTATACGAAATAAGATAACATATTTATAATATTTGTATTGAAAAAATATAAAATGTATGTTTGTTACCAATTATCAAATAAGTAATCAAGTGTAAATTAAATAAATTAAGGAAGAAAAAATTGGAAATATAACACACATATACATTAATTGCATTCAAAACATAATTATTGATAACAAGATATTTTATAATATTTGTATTGAAAAAATATAAAATGTATGTGTGTTATCAATTATCAAATAAGAAATCAAGTTTAAATTAAATAAATTAAAGAAAAAAAATTAAAAATATAACACATATATTAATTACATTTAAAATATAACGACTCCTAGCCCAATGACAAAAGGAGCGCCCACACATTGTTCCCAGTAGGTCGCGAGTTCAAATAAAAAAATGTAGTCTATACGTACTTGTACTTTTTAAAAAGTAAAAAAAAAAAATTAATAGAATCTCAATTAATATATCCCTAATTTTTATACAATTGGTTAACATTCTGTATGTATTTTTAAACAATAGTATTGATTATTTCATAAAAAATTATAAATTGCATTAGTATAAAATACTAGTTATATAGTATTAAAATTAACATTAAATTTAATTTAAACGTTTAAATTAATAATATGGGGCGAATGCACGGGTTGACTTGGCAAAAGGAAAAACTTGATCCATTTAATTCCCTAAAAATACTAATAGAAAATATTACTCCGTACTACTATTAAGTTGAAATTAATCGATTTTAATTCCTTAGAAAGTAAAGATCATAAATCCTTTGCTCCAAACCCTCGCTGCGCAAAGTCACTGCGAGTGATCTGGAATAATCATCTCTTCAATTCTCTGAATCGGTAATAGGAATGGCAATGTTGTTCAAAAGACTGGCAAAAGTTGCACCGATCGCTTTCGGAGGCCAAACAAAGTCTGCTTCTCGCCTCCGTTTTGGAGCTCTCACCGCCATTTCCGGCGGAATAGCCTCTTACTACTATGTTTCTTCCCAAAATGTGGTAATTTCTCATTTTGAATCGACAATGTTGTGCGATGCACTGTGCTTTACTGTCCTTTCATCCGGAGACTTCTGATAAACGATGAATTATGTCTTTGAGTAACTAAAAAAAAAACTTTTCTTTGGGTGTGCTGCTATGCTGAATTTGAGTAAATTCTGAGTTTGATATCCGGCTGATACCTTGTTCTTTTGATTTAAGATTGTACGGAGCTACAGTTGCCCTAATAGCTCGGGGTTTCTGAAGTTTATGAATGTGAAGAAATACTTTTTTTTTTTTAAACAATGTGAAGAAATACTTGCTTATGCTCTTTCTGGCTATGACTGTAGTGATGAATTATTATATATGTGTACATCAACTGTCTTAGCATGATAGTTTTTTGAAGTGTGACCTGGTAATGATTAGACAAAGGAAATAAAATGAGCACATTGTGCTCCTTCTGCTTTCTGTTAACTTCATGTAGTATGTGAAAGCATATCCTATGGAAAAAAAATCTTCTTTTTGTATATGGCTTTCATGTGCATATTTATATATATTCAAGTATATTGAGGGGTACCTTAAGCATGTTTCCCGGTTTCTTGCTAAGATTATGTTGTTGTCCAAGACCGTGATATATTCGTAATCAAGTGATATTTGTGATACACTCTCTTTATACTTATGTTGTTTAACAACATATATTAATATTTTATACAGTAGATGATATTGTCATGTATTACTCAGGTTTATTTAGATCAACTCAACGAAGATGCTGCACCGAAAACTGGTATGTGTATCTCCCCCTAGTGTATCTACTAACTAATAAAATCTTGTTTCTGGCCTCAATAATTTATTTTGGTCATTTCTTCTGCATCTCATCAAATTAAGCTTCTCTAAGGTTGCATCTGTACAGAAAGATTTGGGGTTAAATAACACCATATGAAATGGATATCATAGCCAGAAACATCACACGAGTTAAAATGTAAGTAAGGGTTTAAGATGTAGAAGTTGTTCCAACAAGTTCATTGGATTTGAAATCATATCCCTAAAACCATCAATCAAAGTAGAGCCTAACAGTCTCATGTATGTCATAGCAAACAACTGAGAAAATTAGTCTTCTGTCAACTTATACTTTACATGGATAGTGTTTATTCTCCTACTATTCTTAGAGTCCAAGTAATGTAATTAGGAATTATTCAAGGTGAAGCTAAGCCTATAATTGTTTCATTATATACTATCAAGTCTCAAGGTGAGACCTATAGAGCTGCATTGTGTGTGGAAGTTGATGCTTTATTGCTATGACCTAATTAGACATCAGAAACTTAATCAAAGAGATGAACATAAGTTTGAAAATCATTATTTAATCAAGTTGTTTCATTTCAATGGCTTCCATTGATTTGGATGAAGATAGCAACACTTGCCAGGGCATAAAACAAGGCTTCTTTTAATTATTATCACCCTAATCAACATGCAGCACTGTTATATACCTCTGACTCATGGTGGAAGCTGATTCTGAATATAATTCATTCAGGACCTATGCTGATAAGTTTCTCTCTTAGATTAATTGATTCTTTTCTTTCTTTTCAGCCCTAAATCCGGATAAATGGATTGAATTCAAGCTCCAAGACAGGGTGCAAGCCAGTCATAATAGTCAGTTATTTAGGTCAGATTATCTCATGTCTCTTCCAATAGCTATTATACACATGATTTGTCTTTCCTTCCCCTGATATCAAATTTATTTGTTTGTACTTGAATTATTGGATGGTGCATGAATGCAGCTTATAACTATTTGAGCTTTAGTTGCTGCACAAAAGTGTGAAATTTTAAGAGGGAAGCAGCGTGATTGGTTAATTATAAAGAGCTCAAGCATTTAGTACTGTTCAATATGATATTGTCTGGCACTTAGGGTGGGTTTGATCCTTTTCTGTTGTCATTACCCTAAGGAGGTTTTCTTACAAGATTTAGCTCTTCCGAACATGAAACATCATGAATATAGGACTCTTAGCATGGCAGTTTAGGTTCAGAAAAACATAATTGAGATGAAAAGTAGTTAGACTCATGTTTCGTGAAGCACACTGGTGGAAAACGAAGAGAGATCTTTTCATTTGGATTTTTTTTATTAATTATGTTGATTTCAAGTCTAGATTATTTGGGCTTAAGGCTCCTTTATAGAAATAAAAATGATTGTGGCACTTGGAATAATCTGATTTTAGAGGTCACTTTGAACTAATGTTGACATTTTATTAATTACTTTACTGCAAAGGTGGTATTCAAAAATAGGTTATACGATGGCTTTTGCTTTCTGAAGTTGACTACTTTTCCATTGTAAATGGCAGGTTTTCATTTGATCCTGATGTGAAGTTAGGTCTTCATGTTGCATCTTGCCTTGTTACGAGGTATTTTACAGAAACTTGTTATCTACTTTGTTGCATGCATGAACTTGGATATTTCAATTTACCCTGATCTACGATTTGCTATGCATGCACGAAATAACCACCTATTATTGATTTCTTTGTAGGGCTCCACAAGGCCAAAATGCTGAGGGAAAAACCAAATATGTGATTCGCCCGTAAGTCGTGTTTATTTAAATGTTATGCTAAGGCCATGGATATTTCAAATGTTTGATTTTTGTAAAAGTTTGAGTCTATGATCAATAATCCCCTGCGTGCGTTTGGATTTTGATTCTATTATGCATCCCTATTTTATCCTGATTGAAATTTATAGTACTGTTAGGAAATGAAGAAAGCCTCAAAGCTGACATATATGGCATTATGTGCTTGACTTAAGTATTTCTATAGCTGTTGTATAATTGTAAATCACAGGTAGGGCCATTCTTGACTAGAAAATAAACTAAAAGCAATTACGTTCTTCAAACCATTTCAAACCCCAAACTTCCGAAAAAGCTGGGCCTGTTGAACCTAAATATGCAAGATATCTGCATTCATGAGATGCACCAATTTTTTATTTATTACTATGCTCTGTTATAAAATAGTATTAGAAAAATTCTTCTGAAGCTCGCTTTTGTGCAGCTACACTCCAATATCAGATCCAGACGCTAAGGGTTACTTCGATTTGCTTATTAAGGTAGTCATTCAGATATCTTTCTTTTGATTCATATATATGCTTGTAATATAATCATACTTTGAGCTTTTATCTTACATACATATCAATCTATTTTGGCATTTTGCAGGTCTACCCAGATGGTAAAATGAGTCAGCATTTTGCTAGCTTAAAGCCAGGAGACGTACTAGAAGTGAAAGGGTAAAGATTATACCATTAGTTATAAGTTAAGATCTGCACAGGCTATTCACTTATAAATATGCTTTTTTCCATCTAGGCCTATTGAAAAACTCAAGTACAGTCCAAACATGAAGAAACATATTGGCATGGTAAGACCACTAACTGTAATTTAATTTTACGCGTGTAAATGTAGATTAAATTAATCCAGTGCAAACAGGATTGTTCTTTTATCTTATTGTTGTAGAATTAAAATTTCTTAGTAATGTGTAATTTGATGCCAACTTGTTAAATGTGACTATGATTTTCAAATGATTTCATTTTTGCTTACTCACTCCATAAGGATATACAAGTAATGAAGGAAGCTGCGTAGGAAAAAGAAAATGCACAATACACTAATTTACTTCATTTCCTTTTAGAAAATAAGCATGCATCAAATGCTTTTGCTGTGCAGTTGACAATGATTAAAAGAAAAATAAACATATAAGAGATCACTATTTTTAAGGTCTACCAATAAAGAAATGTACATCTTAAAACCCTTGTTTTGTGGTTTATTCACTAGCTCAAATGTTTATATTCAGATTGCTGGAGGATCTGGAATAACTCCAATGCTTCAGATAATAGATGCTGTTCTTAAGAACCCTGATGATAATACCCAGGTGAGCCAGTAAATCGGGCCTGGACATTTTTTTTTTAACTGACAACAGCATTATGAAACTCGTCCAATTTATATAGGCTCGGATATTAAGCCCTTGCATTTTTAGGTCTCGCTGATCTATGCGAATGTATCTCCTGATGATATACTTCTCAAAAAGAAGCTTGATGTACTTGCTGCAAGCAACCCAAACTTGAAGGTGCACCAGAGCAAACACTATCTTAAGCTCTTTACTGTTGTGCTGAAATTTATTTTCTTTCACATTGTTTTCCATTAAATAAATATCTTTGTGAATTTGTAGATTTTCTATACTGTCGATAAGCCAACGAATGATTGGGTTGGAGGTACGGGTTTCATATCAAAAGACATGGCAGTGAAAGGTTTGCCAGCCCCCAGTGATGATGCACTTATTCTTGTAAGTTTAATCTGCCATGAATTCCACACTATTCTAATTGCCTCAAACTAGGTTGTCAAGTTTTCGTCTCGAATGCATTTGCATTAGGGGTGTAAATGAGCCGAGTAGTGTCAAGCTCGATCTCAACTTGATTAAAAAACTCGAAGCTCAAACTCGACTCAAACTCATGGGCCGGCCCAATTCACTTACACCCCTAATCTGCATGGAAGATGGACTGTGATATTCTAATGCTGAAGCCAATTTTGCGTATTGCATGCATGTAATTTGTGTGTATCACTATATTGGAGAGAGAAAGGGGTGGGGAAAGCCGCCCTTCCCAGAGAAACAAAGCAAAGGAATACATTTGTGATTTGTTCATTGTCAAGAATTGCATTTTCTTTTCATTTTCTTCAAAAAAAAAAAAAGAAGAAGAAAGTCACCTGTATGGCAGAAGGTTAAGGCACCACCAATAAATAAAATTGACAAAAACTTAATGTATCTTATTATGTTGGTTTGCAAGGTTTGTGGGCCGCCTGGAATGATGGGACATGTATCTGGTGACAAGGCAAAGGATTATTCGCAAGGAGAGGTACATTTGTGGAAATTATTACTCTCTCTAATGTTTCTCATTGATTCGAAATTCTATGTATTTACTATCCTACCCCTGGGTTGCCTGTGTTATTTGCAGCTATCTGGGATACTGAAGGAACTTGGATACACAGAGGACATGGTTTACAAATTTTAAGTGACAGCCCAATTTTTTATGTAGATGAGCAATTCAATAAAATGACCCGAGAAGAGCATATTCTCAAATTTTAGAACAGTAGTAATATTATGCCGATGAATTATTTGTCTCACATCTATATGATATACCCAGATTTTAACTGGAGACGAATCAAAATGCTATTGTAGGCTGGATCATTGTGGTGTTTCAAATTGCGAATTCTGTTTTGCACTAGCTTTAAAATATTGCTATCCAGTCTCTTCTTCGTTCCTGTTATTAGGGATGTGTTCTGTTGACGTGCAACAAATAATTTATACAACTTCATAGCATCATCAATTCTAGTTAGAAATTTAAAGTAAGAAATTTGCCACCTCAAAAGAAGAAAATAAACCTCACAATGCATCAAGTAACTAGGTTTCACTATTAAATCAACAGTGTATTTTATTCTCCTCATATTTATTCGTGAACTAATTTTAATTATAATTACACCTCTACAATTAAATATTGTAATAAATATAAAACATTGACTAATATTTAAGTTATAAATATAAATTAATGTTAAATATTTTTTGACAAAATACTATTAAAAATTTATTTAGAAATGAAAAAAAAGGAGTACAACGTAAAAAGAATACTAACATTGTAAATACAAATTAAAATAACAACTAAATACTTTATAATTTGCTATTTTTTTCCGTATTGGGTCCGTACATGCTCAATTGAAAAAGAAAAATGCCATACTAAAAATAAATAAAAAAATTCTCTTTCTCAATTTTTTAGTGTTGAACTGATTTTGTAGGTATGATTTTAAATTTTTAATGATGCAATTGTACGAGATCATAATGATACAGTATTTGTTTTAAAAAATATCCAATTCACTCTTGAGCGATAAACTATAATTGAATAATTTTAATTCAAATGCTCAATAAAAAAAATTTGAACATACTTCCAAATAATTTTATGGGACTGTTATTCAGGAATCAAGATTACGTTTGCAAAGGATACTTGATTTTGTTATTTAATCCAATAAACATATTTCCTCTTCGAGAACCCAACAATAACATTTGGCCCTACGATGCCAAATTTATACAACAGCACTTGAAATTACCACCGCCATCGTACGATAGCAATGAAAGCCACCACCTCCGGCGCCGCCGCCGCCTCCACTTCCTCTCCTTCATCAGAGTCAATCCTATCGAGCCTCATTACCAGAGGCTGGCATTTCAGAGACCCGGACCAAATTCAGTTACTCATCACAGCTCAGTTATCCCCCAATTGCACCGTCGATTCAATTGAATCAGAGCTCCTCAACATGGATTTGCGATCAATTGGTGGCAAATGCTTGCCTCAACCTTCTTCTCTTGCCAAAGTTTCTCATCTTCAGGGCCCGATTGTCCTTCAGGTACTTTTTCCCAGCTATGTTGATTCTGGAGCTGTTGAAGTTCACAGTACCGATATCATAATGGCTTTTAACCTAATTTCTGTTATTTTTTCCCTTCTCCAATTACTCGTGGATTTCTAATACTGTATTAAACAGGTATGCTCAAGTAGGGATATATCTAGAAGTAGTATAGCTGATGTTTCAGAGAATTCAGGAAACCGGCGGCTGTTACGACTGAAGCTCACTGATGGACATTCTGAAATAACTGCTGTAGAGTACCATCACGTGCCATCAATTCCTGATGATATTAGCCCTGGGACTAAGGTTTCTGATTTTTCCACCCTTTAATTATGTTTTAGTCACCTTATTGAGAAAGTAAAACATTTAGTTGATTGTTCAAATAGCTAACCCCAACTTTTGGGGTAAATTTCAAGTGAATTGTATAATATGGAAAAGCTTCTAAGAATCTCAGAGAAGTTAATTCGTGCTGTCAAAATGAAGTTGAATAACCTGTCTACTACTGAAAGCATTATCAAAATTGTTTTGGATTAATTATGTCATGCTATAACTGGAAATTAATGGTGGAATCTTCAATATCTCTTGGATTATAACTGATGACCATTTGTGTTTGTGTTATCAAAGTTGATGTGTATGAACTCATTAGAAATCGTATACAATGTCATGCTAATGAGCTAATCTCCATTATATATGTTTGGTTTATCATAGTATCTTGACTAGCGGACTATTACAGTTCACATGCATCTGTACCTATGTCATTTAATTTGCTTGCTGCTTGAATTTCCAGGTGAGGCTGCAGTATAAGTCTGATATATGTAGTGGTATTTTGTGTTTGAACAAAGAGGTCATTTCCGTTATAGGGGGTCTTGTTCAGTCCCTTTATGAAGAATGGCAACTGAAGCGCAAGTATATGAATGTCTCCCGCCAAAACTTAAGACTGTCACAAGAAAATGCATCAAGCTATCCTCCACCATTTGAAAAGCTCCAAATTCATGCATCTGGACGGAGAGCTGCATCTGTTTTACACACATCTGCTACTAAAGGAATTCATTCTTCGTTAGATACTTCAGGTGCACTATCAAATTGCATATAATTTCTGATAATTTATTAACTTGTCTTTCTGTCAGACACTACAAATGCCTTTTAGCATTTAGGATCAGAAATTATATCAAACAAGAGTATTTTGGTTTCAGGAAAATAGTTTTTTTAGACCTATAAGTTATTCCTATTTTGGTTCTAGTCCTGTCGACTTTCACAAATTGGAAATAGTCTTATAACTTCAAACTCCATATTTTGGTCCGATAACCGGTTGTAGGAGGTCAAACGTCCGGTTGACGGTGAAGTGGAAGCATCTGATTTGTCCACGTGGCAAAGTCTGATTGGCCAACCGGATGTTTCACCTTTTACAACCAGTCACTGGAGTTACGGGGCTATTTTCAATTCATGAAAGTCGACTGGACTAAAATCAAAATAAGGAACTTACGAAACCAAAAACGACTATTTTCCCTTCCCTGTAAATCTGAATTTTGCTGATTTGAATATGATATCCCTTAGTTGAAACATGATCATCTTTTCCTTAGTGAGAGTGTCTTTGATATGAGTAGAAGGTCCTGCAACAACATGGCTATTTCCATTTGTTAAAGCATTCCTTTTACACCTATACCCTTTTTCTGAGTCTCAGGGGCTTCTGGTACATCCTTAAATGATCGTGCACAAAGTTTGGCTGCAAAAGGCGAACCCTCCATTTTAAGTCATACTGTCCAGCCCCAGAAAAATAAGGCAACCGTGGCTAGCGTAACTGATGAAGTGAAGCTTCTTAACACAGTCGATGAAAATACTGAGAAGGCATCTAGCTCCTCGTCAAGACCAAAAGGTACAGGTATCATTGTCTATGGGTCTTTGATGCTGTTCTGCTCGTTAAAATCTAATTTTCATTTTTCTCTGTATAAACACTTCGTCAAGATTACCTGTGTTCCAGTTATGCAATAATGAGCTGTAAAACTTTGCCTCTAAGATGGTTATTTCTGGTATTTATGGCTGAAGTAACATATCTAATTAACTGCAGTTACTGCGTCAGTGCCTGTCCAAAATCAAATGGCTGCTCAGAAACTTCTCCAGAAGACAAGTCAGCCTAATTATACTGATCGCAATTTTAGAAGTCATAGGCGTAGGGGAAAGTATGAAGAGGATGATTCATCTGTACTCACTCTGGAGGAATGGGAACGGAGGAAAACTGGAATTGATGTTCCAACACCACACGAGCATTCCCATTTCAGTCGAGATGAGGATCTTGCAAGACAACTCCAGGAGCAATTTGATTTGGAGGATAATCATGTAATCATTTTTTGCTGAACAATATGCCATACAGAGTACTTTTATTATGGTGATAGGCTCACCAAGTTTTGTTTCTGTTTCTAAAGTCACCATCAGCATAGCACGAGCATTTCGTGATCTGCTAATATTGATATACATATTTTTACTGCTTTATTTGATACTTTGTGTGATGGTCGTATTAATTGATATTATTTATATTATTTGCAGGCACAAAATGATCCTCATATGGTGGACGCCAAAAATATAACGATGAGCATGTTTAATTTTGAAAGAGACGATGCCAGTAGAACTGAGTTCAGGGGAAGGGGCAGAGGAAGGGGAAGGGGAAGGAGAGGTGGAGGCAGAGGTAGAGGTAGATTTTAATTCTGATTGAATATTCAGTTTATTTTCACTTTTTCAATTGTTGGTACACTACAGTTATCTTTGAATCTATGATTTGATTTTTTTTTTTTTTTAAATTGTCCTGAATTTGTGTTTCATGTTGGGAGAGGATTTTGATGTTTCTGTGATGTTTGTTGTTCAGTAAGTGTTGTATGTGCATCTTTTATTTTCTAGTCTGTTCAAACAATTTGTGTTGTTGCAATTGGCTTCCTTGCATACTTATATAAATTTTATGGTAAACTACGAAAATAACAAGATTTTGGTCTATTTACAAAAGATATAGAATTACAATTACCCTATTATGAGGCTGTAAATTCTACCTTGAAGTTTGTTGTTTTCTTATGAATACCTTCTTTAGTTGTTGGATGTGTAAAATAGAAGCAAATGTGATTGGAGGTATTTGTATTTTATGGGTTTATTCTGTTGGGATATTTTTGTTAGTAGGTCAAACCTTAAGAAGTGTAATTATCTCTATATTATATGAGTGTGTGTGTGGCCACTCATTCTCTCTATCGTTTTCTTAACATGTATGTGTAGCTATATGCCAATAAAAGGAATCCAACCACACAGATGGCACAGTAATATACCAATTCTTTTTGGATGAGTTCCGAGCATTGTTAATTTGTTAGCATCACATTTTTTTTCATTAAGTAGTTAGACCCATAAATTCTGTTATCAAATTTAAGTTGTTTTTATTGTGTGTGTGTGTGTGTGAGAGAGAGAGAGAGTTTAAATGATGAGAAGCTTATCTTGAATTATATTGCAAGACATACCTTTTTTGTTTGTAGATTGTTTTAAATCCATTTACTCTAATCCCTCTATAAAGATCTGTATTAGAATTTGAATTTTAGCCAGTCCAAATTTAATTGGTGAACTAGCTAGTATTTTAAGAAACTTGAAAAACTTGTATGTTCTTCCCTGCACTTTCATTTTCTTTTTATTTTTTGCCCCATGCACTTATTTTACACTCCTACATTTATGCACCATATATAGTAAAGAGTGAAATAAAAATGTAGGGCCTAGAATTGTGTTGGTCTTGAAACAAAAAAAAGGGGTAAATTTAAGGGGTTTTCCATAGTGAGTGAAATTGTGTTTAATTTGTGTATGGTCGTAGAGCTTAGCTTAGCTTAGGATCCAACAACTTTAGAACAAGTCCCTGTCGCGATGAGGGGAATCTTCATTTGTGGGCCATTGTAATTTTAGTTGTATAGCTATCTTCCACCTAAGCGCTGTTTGGAATCATTTTAACGACTATATTGTCTGTCTTTCACTTCACGCCTTCTTTTCTTTATTTATTTTGGAATGAAAACTGGCTTTATTTGTGTCTGAAATTGCAAACTCCATCACACATTTCATAAAAGTATTTCTACCATCACTAAATATGTTTACAAAAAATAAAATTCTGCTGGAGTAGATTAGAGTATAAATAATCAATTTGAACAAGTCATTTGAGAAGTTATGATTTTTTAATGAATAAACCCTAAAATAAAATCCACATAGAGAGTAGGAGTTTGGTGAGAAACACAAGGAAGAGCCAAATACAAGAAGCGAATTACTTCTGATGAATTAATAATATTCCCAAAAGAATCAAAGAGAGTAAACACTTGAATCCCCGACATAAACAATTCCGACACGATCACAAATTTCCCCAACAAACAACTCTAATATGCAGCTATTTATACTCTACAGAGAGAAAGAAAAAAATAATAACATACAATAATATTGCACAAACAAAAAACAGAAGGAAAACGGCCTTCCAAAAGAATAATAATGTAAGAACCACCTGCAGTTTGTAAGTCGACTTATTTCTCCCTGCCTTCTCATTCTCCCCAATAACTCTACTTTTATCAAACCATGGTTTATGGTGTGATACTCGGAGGCGAAGCCCTCGATTCTGTCGGAGGTGTTTGACTATCTGATCCCCCTCTCAACGCATCGTCTGACGATTGGCGTAGCCCATCATCCGTATCCCCCCGGTTCATATCTTCAATCATTCTCAACACTTCTTGCATTGCCGGCCTTTGATCAGGTACCATGGCAACGCACGCCATCCCTATCTGGAGTAGCTGCACCATCTCTTCCTCTACGTTATGATACCTCATTAGCTCCACATCGAACACCTCAGCTGTCCATTCCTCCCTTACTACACTATGCACCCATCTAGGCAAATCTATCCCTTCTTCACCTAAAGAAGCTTGATTTGGTGCTTTGCCTGTTAGGAGCTCTAAGAGGAGTACCCCAAAGCTGTAGACATCCGATTTGAATGTGACTCTTCGGGTTTCAAGAACCTCAGGGGCACGGTACCCCATGATGCGATGATTGGGAGAGGAGGAGTTCATGAAGAGGGAGGTAAGACCATAATCGGATACGCAAGCATCGATGTTGTTGTCTTGTTTGAGAAGGACATTGGACGACTTTATGTTTCCGTGGACTATGTTTCCCGATACGTGGAGATGTGCGAGACCTCTTGCGGTGTTTAGTGCGATTCTCAATCTGTTGTCCCATTCTAGTGGGGTACGACCTGAGCCTCGACTACCTGTACAACATACACGTGAAGTCAGAGAGTAAGTTTCTTGAGTTGCATGGTACATCCGGTGCATACAAGACTTTGTCAACAATATGCAATAGAGATGATAACAGAGAAACTAAAAAAGAAACTCTTACACAAAGACGTCACATGGAATCCTACACATGTGTGCAGAGAAAGATGGAAAACAGAGCATGGCCTACGAAATAATGCTTATATATTTATATAGTACAGATAATCCGGCACATGCAAACAGCCTTACTGTACTATAATTAATTAATCATTTTCTTTAACCTATTCATTTAATGAGAATGGAATGTATGTCACTGTGTCTGCATGTGATTAGCCAAAATAGGTATGTTTATGCAAAAGTTTAATTGTATGATTAAAAAATTAGGCAAAGGGTCAAATGCATGTGACATCAATGGCGTAATATAGGGGCAAGGAATTTTTCATTGAAAAGAAAAGAAAAAGTTAAGCAAACAATTAATAAAGAAACAAAAGAGGAAAAAGTAAGCATCATTTGGTTTATTCTTTTCACTTATTGTTAATTATTATTATTTTTTATTTATATATTACATCATAAAGGAGGAACAGTCTGTGGGCAGAGAGCTAAAATCATTGTAAAAGTGGCTCAGGGGCACGCTCATATAGAGTATGGACTTTGTTTGAAAAATAATCCATCAATGTAATCATATACTGTATAATAATACTACTCAAAAGCAAAAATAAAGCTTGAAATCTCTGTTTCACACACTACCACAGATAATAATCATAAATTCAAAATACTTCAATTACTTCACCAAATGTAAGCAGCAAGGGGGCCACATTAATCTTGTCAAATTAAAGAAAATAATCATAATTAAAGGCCGGCTAAGAACAGAAAAGTAGAATTAGCAACACAAATGCCAGTATGACTTTTTCATTCATCCCATTGTTTAATAATTGCAGGTCCTTATTACTAAGATTAGGAGACACAGAAGAAAAAATGACACAACTTTTACCAAACAAGGTAAAAAAAAGATTCAAATATTGCATGCTATTCTTGTAATCTTAAAATTTACTCCATCTTTTTTAGTAGTGGAGTTGCAATAACTCTTCACAAGCCTAATTACTACAATAAATCTTGGCCAAAATCTTGTATGAAACCCTTGTACAGATCTGGATTTCACTCAAACAACAAATTACAATTCAGTGACCGTAACTATTGACCTCTCAAAAGAGACCATTTCTATTACTTATGTATAAGCACCGTTTGATTGATTGGCATACCCCCATGAATACGGAAAAGTGAAGAACAAAAGTGAAAAACAAAGATAGGTGGGTGAACAACTCCAATTATTGATAAAGGAAATCCACCCTTTTGACGGTGGAGAAAAATTCCAACCAAGAATTTGACAAGAAAATAATTTCCACATGCATTGCATTGCAGATGGATCCAACTAAAATGCACATCAAATTCTCACAACCACCTTCCTAATCCTAGTCAAATTGTCATAAATTTGCATTAATGCAGGCAACTGTATGTGTTGTTAGATGTAAATGAACATAAATGAAAGCAAGAATTGAGAAATTGATAATGGAAGCAATATTTTTAATAAGGAGATAAAGAAGATTACCATGAAGAAGTGCAGATAAGCTACCAGAAGGCATGTAATCAGAAACCAACAATTTCTCATCCTTTGAATAATAATAAGCTCTGAATGGCAACACATTTTGATGTTTGATATTTCCCAAAACCTCCATTTGTTGCTCAAACTCTTTCTTCGCAGCTGCAACATCTTTAAGCCTTTTCACCACCACAGTTGTACCTTCCTCCAGCACCGCTTTGTAGCTTGTACCTACGCTCCCTTTCCCCAAAACTTCTGCTGAAGCTCTCAACAAATCCTCCAAATCAAAACTGTATCCCCCACCTTGGAAGAAAACCAGCTTGTTCCTCTCCGCCCCTTCAGCTGAGCCAGTGACGTCATCTTTCGACGACGACGTTCCGATGTCTCCGACGGCGGTTGCCGTCGCGACAGTCGGCGGTTTGATCGTTTTTGTGGTCTCTGTTCTTTTCCGTCTCTTGATGAGGAAGAAAAGGATGACGAGTAGGAGGAGGAGCGCTAGTATCCCGCCGGCGACTGATATTCCGACAATGGCGGCGGTTGAGAGTTTCCGATTCTTTTTGCGAGATGCGACGGGAGTTAAGGGTAATGTGGGTGACGGAGCAGGGGAAGGGAAGAAAGGATTGCACGGCGGGAGAGGTCCGCCGCACAAATCGAGATTATTTGCAAACGCCGTCGACGGAAATTTCGCGAGGGCGGCGGGGATCGAACCGTTGAGACGGTTATTGGCGACGTTGAAATCGACGAGACCTGGTGAAGCAATGCTCGGGATTTTACCGGAGAAGCCATTGTTCTCTAGAAAGAGGCCCGTCAAATGGGTGAGATTGCTGAGGGAAAATGGGATGGGACCGGTGAAGTTGTTCGACGAAATGTCAAGCCGAGTAATGCGAGTCAACTCGGTGAGACTCGCGGGGAACTCACCGGCGAATTCGTTAACCTGGAGGTAGACGTTGCGGAGGAGCTTCAGTTGGGAGAAGTCAGGCGGAATTGGACCGGAGAGGCGGTTGGAGCGGAGGCTGAGAACTCGGAGCTGACTGAGGCGGCCGAGTGTGTTAGGTGGAATCTGGCCAACGAGTCCGACACCGGGAAGGCGGAGAGAGTAGACGGAGGAATTGGAAGCGTCGCAGCCGACGCCGATCCAAGTACAAGCGGAGGCATTAGCGTTCCATTGGAGGCGATTCTCATGGGGAACCTTGGAGAGGAAAGCGAGCAGCGCTTGCTTGTCCTGAGTCGGCTCGGAAGCAACTCGGTGGAGACTCAGCAACAATGCTACGAATCCGAGAAACGGCAGTGGGTGTTTCTTCATCCTCTGTTACTGAATTGCAATAGAATGAAGAGGGTGGGTTCAATGGTGGGGGTAGCGGCGAGAAGCCATGGGAATATGAAGGAGCATGTGGGTGGGGAGGAAGAAAAAGGAGATAGACAGCTACAGAGGGGAATTTGTAAAGAAAAAGAAGAAAAGGGGGAAATTAAAGGTGAGTGTGTGTGGGGGTGATGAGTGAGAGAGTGATGAAGGAAGGTAGGCAGATGTTTTTGTCCTGTGGTGTGGTGCTGCTTATCAATTACGCTTCCAATTATCAAACTCTAATAATAATACTAATATTAATAGACTAGGTTTTATTATGAATTTGAATTCATCCAAATTAGTTAAGATATTAATTTATGTTTTGGCTATATTCAAATTAATTTTCACATCTGTTTCGTATTAATGTTTACATTCAAAAAAAAAAAATGAACGTTTCCCACAATTTTACCTTATATAGTAGTATCATTTTTTCTAGTACAATATATTTATTCTATTATTTTAATAAAGTTGAAATAGTAAAAAATAACTTTATTTTATCCATTTTACTTAATTTATGTGTTCACATTGGTCCAGGAGACCAAGACATAATTCAAATAAAATTTGAATTAGATTCACATTAAGGACCATGAACCATGTTCATGAAATACTTTGTCATAATAATAATCGTTTTTTTTTTAAGTGTTAATATCAATTTGCAACATTTAGTATAGTTTCTCAATTTGCAATTTATATATATATTGCAAATGAAATTGAATGATTGTATTTTAAACTCTATTTTTCTTATTATTTTTCAGTCACTCTAACTTGCACGGTTATCACCAATGTTATATTTGTATATTATTTTAAAATAAATGTTTAATTTATAGTTCTAATGGTGTGGATTGACGAAGTTGGATAGCTCAAGTGAGTTAGAGCACCACTAACTAGGCTTTAGATCCTGAGTTCGAGTCATGGAAAGGAAAAAAGTGATGGGTATTTAATGTAATTAAAAAAAAAAATGGTGTGGATTGACAATTAACAAATACCACAAATATATTACATAAACGGTCATAAATAAAATGTTTAGGTGTGCAAGACATGCTTGGACTATTACTCCCTCTATTCCATAATAACTTTCACATTTTTTTTTTTTTAAGTATGTTCACAGTAATTTTTACACTTTTAAAATGAAAAATATTTATAAATTTCACATTCACAATATTCTCAATTTTACACAAATGTCATTATTTTTCTTTACACATACATAAATGTTTACAAAATTATTCCTCAAAAGTGTCCATCTACCTATGAAAATTATAATGGGATGAATGGAGTAAAAAATGAAATTTATGATGCAATTGGACAAATAAATCTATCAATTTCTTATACAAAATGTTGTAGTCAGATAAAGAAATATGGTAGCAAGTTGAAAAAAACACTCATAATATAAATTGAAAATTCATATTTTTAATCTAATAATAATAATTTTGTGGAAAAGAAGCAATAATAATGTAGGGGGGTGTGGTGGGTGCTTGGGGTGAGTTTTACGCGAATTTTGAAGCGTGAGTGGTGGGCCGGTGGAGGGGGGTCCTTTTGTCGTGAATGGTCATTTTTCTGTTTGAGCATTGCAGTGCCAGTAAGTGACATAGTTCTGTGGGATAATTTGTTTTGGCTTGGACTTTTTCTTGGACCTTTTTTTTTTTTTTTTCTACTACGACAAAAATAAATGTACATCAAATTCACTGAAGTATTACAATAAATTCAATAATTAATGGCATAACAAGTCACGGTACTTTTATTCACAAAAATTTATGTAATATCGTATTATGAAACGCATATTTATTGATCCATATTTCAGTTTGCACTCATTGTATGATCCCTCGACGATCCATGTATGGATGAGTCCTCGGACATTTTTCTGAAGCATGTGGTTGAGGCGGTCAGCAACACTCAGAATTTGGAGGCTGGTGCATCATTGAAGCCGTCGGCCAACGACGCTCCCGTCCCTGCTCAGGCGGCCTCAAACCGCCCCACAGAAAAACTCAGACGCCACAAGATGCCTGGAGGAGCGTATCCCATCAACAAATCTCAGACAACGCTATCGATAATTTCGAGGCTAGAGCCTATGCGGACTATACTGTCAGCTCTTCGACAGGGCTCGACAATGATATGATCTGTGTCTCCATGTTCAAGGACAGATGTGGCTATACTTTTGACCCATCATAGATCCTTCATCCTGTCTCAAGTTCTCATTTTGATTAGTTCTCTCGGACTCTTTAATCGTTTTACTTAGTAGGTGATTTTCAGGGGAATACCAATTTCGATGCACCCCCGCCTCTAGTTCGGCTTGTGAACTTATGGCTTCTAACTTTTATTTTTCCCTTTTAATTCACAACCTTCTATTGTCATAGGCTCAACTGAGAGTTTCAAAATGATACTTCTTCCGATCATGAAATGTAATCTCATATACCTTATGTTTTCCGTTAACAAAATGTAGTTTCATACATTTTATTAAACCATTACTTTATTATTACCTTCAATCATCACTTAATTGTTTAAATTATTATCAATTTATTTACAAACAATACCCTTATTTATAAAAAAAAAAAACATGTGCCCCTTTTTTTTCATGTGACTACTCTTTATTTATTTTGTTTCTACCATCATCTTAAACTCTATTTTAAACTCTATTGAAGATATGTTGCGGCTCTTAATTTATAACAAGATTAATTGAAATTCATTAGGTCCACAATTTTCAGATTTGATCTTAAAAAAATGTATATTGGTTAGATAGAATAACTAATTATGGGAAAATTATTTAATTTGAATGTTAATTTCATGTTGTGGAAATGGAGAGAAACTAAAATGAGCGTTAATAATATATATTGGGTTATTACTAAGGCATTTTATCATAAAAACATTAAGTCTCACTCTGTCTCACTCTCATACAAAATACAGTATACAATACTTCATCTAGTATTAATAGAGAAAGTGTGCCATCATAATTAAATTAATTAATTTTTTTTGAACCCAATTAAATTAATTAATTAAACAATGTAATATCATTCTTTCAAATTATAAGGATAGTTTGGTTACTTTAGTGTATTTCTTAATTTGTACATAACATTTTTATATTAGTAAAAAATAGTATATGGAAATTGAATGAGGCCCCAAAATGGAATTAAAGTGATGACAGAGAAGCCAAATAAATAAATCTTGAAAAGGGAAGTGCCAACTCCACATAAATCAGACATTTGGTGCAGAAAATCTCCCCATTATTTAATTTTTCCTTTTACTATTCAGATAATCTGAGTCCCACTCATTTAATATTAAAACAGAACAATCGTCCCTCAAAATTTAGACAGAAACCTCATGTACCGTAGTTGTTAAATCGTGACATCGTGCAACTACTATAATTTTTAATTTAATTTCAAATCTTAATTGTAATAAGTCATGATATGATTTACAAAAATAAATATATAATAAAAAGTACTCTTTCGGTTCAATTTCATTATTTCACTTTTTTTTTTCCAATTTTATTATGTACATTCCCTCTTTATAGAAATAATATATTACTTTTTTTTAACCCTCCAATCATCCCTTATTTACTCAAATTGCCACTAATTTTATTCATAAACAATTACTTTACCTATAAATGGACACAACAACATCCCATGATCCCATCATACTCACAACGTATCCACTTTATATATAAATTAATCAATATTAACTCGTGTCCTGATAAATGTACATAATAAAATTGGACGAAGGGAGTATTAGTTTTTATAGGGACGTATTAATTTATATTTTGACCAGGCAGTATTAGTATTTTAATATGAAAATTAATTAAAATAAATTATCATATAGAGTTCAACAAAAATTCATTCCTTTAATTGTACGAAAAAAACTAATTTTTTTTATAAAAACTAAAGAAACGGTGTAAAAGAATGAAGATGAAGAGTACTAAATTTACTTATTTTGTTAAATAAAAAACTCTAAATGTCCAATATGTATGGTTGAAACTTGAAACTCCTCATTTTAAACTTAAACTCACCATTTTTTTTTATTTCACTATGATTTTTCTGTTTCGTTAGTAGATAATGTTTTTTTCTTTTTTTTAGAATTGAGTTATAATTAACTAAAATTAAGCTGTGGATATTAATATTAAAAAATTTATATTTTATGTAGGGTGTGTTTAGTAATTGAAATCGGGTGGGTAGTGGCCGTAAAAAAAAATCACCTAATTGTCCTTTTCCAATCTTGTTGTGATTTGCGAGTTACGAGTCTTGTGACTTGTATCCGTGGCTTATAGCACTTCTTCATCTCAAATATTGTTTCCACTTAATTAAATAATCACTTTCACAGAAGTGGTCGTATTCGTATACCAACACAAAAGTATGTGCCAATGGAGTAATAAAATGAAATTGATTTTTAGCATATACTGTATTTTCAATTTTATAAAAACACTTTTATTCTCAAACGTCACCGCATGCTTTTAATTTTTCTACATAAATCGATTAACTAATTTTTTTTTCAAAAGCACGATTCACCTTCAACTACTCTTTTTAGTTATTTATTCTGATGTTCATTCTTTAAAAACAATAAAAAAGAAGATTAATAAATATCGTATTTATTGGGCACCAATTCCAATCACCTTGCCGACATCAATGTTTACAATCACCCCCACCCGTTGACCACATTTCCCTTCAAATTAAAACGAATTACTACAACCCAAATGGAGATACTAAAAATTTCTAAGAAAAAAAACTTAAAATAGTGAATATATTTGATAGAAGAATAGACGATATATTCTTAATTCGATGCACAAATGGAGGAATAAAAGAAGAATAACCAATTGGAATAAAGAGAGAGTGTAGTAAGTAGTAGTAGCAAAGTCAAAGATAGATTATGGGTGGAAGACAGCCTCGCTGTTTCTCAGACTCTGACAATTGGCGGATAAAAATACAAAATTCCTTATTTGAAATAGTATTGAATAAAATTACATACATGTCCAAAACTCATGATTTAACAATAATCAGACAGTCACAAAATTATCAAAGACAGAGACTGAGTTGCATTAGAGTTCACTAATTTCGGCTCATTACATATTACGATGCATATCGCAAGTGACTATTCGAATTTTTTATTTTTCGTGTTCAATCACATGTTTCATTTTTTTGGATTACGTGCATATATACACATTTACATATCATTACACTGCTTATGCATCTCTATGTATGTAAACGCATTCTATTTTGCGGTTGATAACGTTTCATTCACATGTGAACATATGCTACATCATTCCCAAAGAGTCCATCATAGTCCGGATAGCTCATTAAATTTTGATTGTCAAGTTTTACTGGTCATTACTTTTAATAATGACTATTTTTAACGTTAATTTACTTATTCAGTAAATTAATATTGCCCCTCATTTTGGATTCAAGACTCGTCTCAATGGACCGATCTGCACGGAATGTGATAAAAAAAAAAGTAATAATGAACTAATTTTTTTTAATCTGTTTGATTAGGATGTTATTCAACTAGCTGAATAAACCATTTAGGATGTTAAATGTATTTTAAAGTAATTTATTTAGGGTTTTTTTAATTTAAATATTAGCACTTATATCCTCCCATAGTCCCATTCCTTTCCAAATAACTCGAACTCAGAAAACTTTAGAATTTTAATAAAATAAATCACTCATTATATCACGATGAAAGGCTGAAAGCTATCAATAATCATGGGCCTTTGGCAGTTTAATGGGCCTTGACCGAATCCATAATAGCCCACTCCAAGTCAATAATCATGGGCCCGGCCCCGTAAACCTCAGCCATATCACTTGGGTGCCCTTAACCACCCCATCAGTAGCTCAATTAAGGTTGCGTATACAAACTCTATTAAAGTTTTAAAAATGTTTATTCTTATAGCGAAAAAATCATATACTACTATATATTTGATTTATGAAGAGTTGTTTTTGAAAAGAGAAAAAAAAAACCTTTTTCTTTTGATGGAATTTTCAAATACCACCTTAGAAACTTTACTCACACTTTGAATAAGACGAAGAAATAAACCACAAAACACATAAACATCACAATGGCCCTCGTTACCATCATTGGTAGTTTTTTTTTTTTTTTTTGGTTTGTTGGTGTACAGTCCAGAAGCAAAAAAAATTCAAAGTAGGTAGTACTTCTGAAACTCCAACGACTACTCCATCTCATCCTTCTGACATGGTAGAGTCAATTCCAGCTTGGGCAATGGCGTGTGCCTCTTCAAGCTCATTTCGGGGGCAGTATTTGAATTTGCACACTACAAATTCACTAGTAATGTCAATGATTTCCCGAATGACATATTTCTCCGGCCCTTCCACTTTTACCCGCTGGGTGCATAGTGATATTGCTCTTTGGGAGTCAGTTCTTATTTCCACCGGCTCTCAATACCATAATCTTGCATTCTTGAGTCCTTTGAGGATCGCCATAAGCTCCGCGCCTAAAGGGCTTTTTTGGGGTCTAATTCTTTCCGAGAAAGTAGCTACTCTTCTCCCATTATTCTTTCGGAACACTCCTCCTATTCCATACCGTCTATTCTCCATTTTGAAAGCTCCATCCACTTCAATAATAGAGGTCCTGGGCATCTGAGTGTCAGTTTGATGGTTCGTGCTCTTATTCTTGTTTATCCGGCTTTTTGAAACCATATTTTGGGTCTGGAAGGCATCCAGATATAATAGGACCCGACTACCCGTCATACTATCAATCTCCCTAGTTATATTCTTTGTAGAGTGTAAGATTGTACACCATCATTTGTAGTTACATTTGCATGATCACCATTATTTGTAGTTACATTTGCATGATCAACTTGATACTTTTTAAGATCAGTGCAATAATTAATTTTGTAACCAAGTTCACCACAGTTATAAAACTTTCTCACATACTACTACTACTAGATTAATCTATTTCTACCCTATTTATTTTTAAATCCATTTTGTTCTTAATACTTGGATATATAATAGTTGATGTTTCAGCTCTGATTTAAAACTTTTATCATTCCGCTTTGGAAGTTGAATTTTGATTGATATGATATGAATTAACCCACATCACTTGCGAATAATCTGCACAATCCAAATCCCTAATTCAGCTCCACGATGCCTGCCTGCATAGAACATAAAACATTATTGTAAAAATTAAATATTTGCGATACAGACTTTAATGACTAATGAGTCAAGTATTTTCCACAATTGGAATTTTGGTGATTGGTGCCCTAGCGGCTGAATTGTTTTAGTGTAGAGCCCGAAAGCGATTGCAAAACATTCATCGAATTTCGCGGCTATCACCATATGACATGTCATCTCTAAATCACTCCACGTTTCTCCTCCGCAGCTCCGCCTCTACGCCTCCGGCGAATTCACTTTTTCCTGCACGATTATCATCTCCTCCTTCATCGCTTCGGTGCTTTGCTCTTCGGTCCAACTTCGAAATGTCATCCGGAATTCCTGCGCCTACAGTTTCAACGGTTACTATTTCCTACGATGAATTGAAGGTCAGTTTACCTCCTTCCGTTCTCGATTTTATTCCTCAATTGTTCAATTCTATATGCTAGTTTTGAAGAGTATGTATATTATTATTCTGATGCTTTTCTGTTATGGTCCGGCGATGTATAGGATTCAAGTGCTGATTTATCGGAGAAAATAGAGCTCGGATTTGGCCCTAACGGTCTCGGAATCCTATCCATAACGGATGTACGGAGTAATTTTCCTCTCTTTTATGTGCTATATTTCATTCATACTACCCCCTGCGCGCTTGAGTAATCAAATGCTATCGTGAAGGCATACACGTTCAATCAGTCCTCCTTTTTTTGTTGAACCTACAACTAAACATGCGCATATCCACAACCACATGTTTCACTCATTGTATTAGTAGTATTAATTATTCACACACACACACGTCTATGTATGTGTACTGAAGAGTAATAAGTTGTTTATCTGTTGTAACATTACGTGATGACCTGCCCTTCAACAAAAGTCCCTTTACTTTTAGTTCTTTTCAAATAAAGCACAATCGACTCCATGCTATTTTTTGGTTATTCGTATTTTGATATTAATTGTACTTATCTAAGGGAATAATTGTATATTACTGATGAATAAGTAAGAGTCATTCAGGGCTCAAAAAAGAAGGTAAGAGTCATTCTCGTGTGCATTAGTTGTATGTGCAACTAATACAATAAAAAATACACGTAATTACACTAGTTACATGGCATGGTGCATACAAGAATTTGCCAATATGTAATTGGCAATTTTGATTATCTGTAAAAAATAGTAAAATACCACACCAATTTGTTAATGTCAAAAATTTCAAAATACTCATTAATAAAATGATTAATCATATTTCTATTAAATCTGAATGAAAAACTATTTATCCATTTTACATTCTAACAGTAACAGGAGAATAATATTTTAATCAAATAAGGAATGTATTTCCACATGTATATTAAAATTAAAATTTAACAAAAAATTATAGTACTCCATCCATCCACCAAATGTAGTCCCATTAGGGTGGGGCACAAGTTTTAAGGAAAAGGTAGATAAAGTAGATAAAGTAAGGGTATTATGGGGTCCATTGTGAATAAAGTGATTGTTTGAGAATAAAGTTGATGACAAATTGAGTAATTAAGTGATGGTTGAAGGGTGATGATTTCCAAAAAGTGTATAAGACTACATTTGTTGGACAAATAATATAAAGCAAATGAGACTACATTTCATGGACATTTTTTAGACTCAATACTAGTTGGAGTATCTTCAATTTATACAGAAACATTACATCATAATTTTATATTTTCCATTAGTTAGATCAAATATTCAAATAGGACTTTTGTGCATGGTACATGTAAACGAAGTCCATCCGTCACATAAGCTTTCCACTTACCTATTTTGGAGGTTCCACCATAAGTCTCTCATTTCCTTAATGGAAAATTTGACTCTCTCTCTCTCTCTACCTTTTCTGTGCCAAAAGCAAAGGAAAAAGCTTATGGCAGGACGGCGGGAGTATATTGTTTTGACAGGTTTGTAAAAAGTGGCAAATGAATGCCTTTATTTTAGCAAGGTAGTCAACTTAGAAAGTTCACTCGTAGCACAAAGCAAGATTATAGTCCTAGTTCTTTAAGCAAAAAAAATCGTAGCACAAAGTGTGCTTTATGACTGGCAAGAATGCCTTCAGAAGTGAAACTCCTTTTTTTTCAATATAAACCATGCTTTTTACCACTTTTCTCCATCTCTACTCAGGGGATTCTGCAAGTGGCGTCCAGCCTGCCAACTAAGTAATTACAGTCCTTAGATGCTGCACTTCTAATGGATTTTTCTTGGACAGCATTGTGGCATGTTACTCTAACATGGTAACATGCAACAGTTGCTTTGAACAGGTGCTGCAGCCTTTGAAGTTGATGTTTTTCTTAAGCCTTAATTTATAAAAGGAATTAATTATGGCAGACAAAGGGTTCATTCCCTATGCTATCGATCTTATCATCCATGAAGCAAAATGTTCTTCTTCATGTGCCATCTATTACTTGATTTCCAGAATTAATGTAATCAAAATTTATAGGACTCCTCATCCACGTACGAATTATTTTGCTTTAGCAATTATTTCCACTGGAGCAAATTGCTCTGATAGGTTAAACTAAAGAAAAATCTCATCTTGCTACTGTAGCAGTTCTAGAATAATTAGGACCCCAATTGGCTTTCAAGAACAAATTGCCTTTTCTAATCCCTCTAATGTAGGGCATGCCGTGCCATTTCTTTTTAAGGATATTTAGTCTACGGATTTTTGGGATATTGCATTTGTTGTACTGCCTAAGGATCTCTTTAGTGGTTTTAGGGTTGAGGTTTACAACATCTAATGACTTGTGAGTGTTTTAGGTAAAAATAGCAAGTAACTTCAAAGTTATGGTCGATGTCAATACAATGGAAACAGTTGCACGTAATCAACAATTTTGTAATTCCATTTTTGTTTTACTTGTTATAGGTACCAGGTTATCCTTTACTGCGTCAAAATCTTCTTCAGCTTGCACCTAGGTATGAACTTTAGCCATCTGATTGTGTCTGCTACATGATTTACTCCAACTCGGAGTCTTCAATTTCTTTAATTTTTGATGCACTTATATTATCCATATGTTTTTTTTTGCCTCTCAACTGCCTAGTGATTTTTGCAAATCAGATTAGCAAGCCTTCCAGAGGACTTAAAGCGGGAACTTGAAGACCCTAGCAGTAGGTAAGTCAATCATTTCTTCATTACCATCCTATCAATTTGTCTTTCTTTCGCAGTTTAGTACGAAACCTTTAATGCTTTAATTCAGCTTGCCAGTATTTTGCAACTATATGCTTTTCCTGCTTGTTTGAGGGCTTTGAAATTTTGAATTGTTAACTCTAGATTTCGGGGATTATATTTAGGTACAACTTTGGATGGAGTCATGGAAAAGAAAAGCTTGAATCTGGAAAACCTGGTAATAGATTGGTCCCTTTGTAACCAAGATATATGGGAAATGAGCTGCCATCTGTCCTCTTATATTGTCCCCTCACATTTTTAAATTCATGTATTTTCCTTGTGTTACATTTTGTTTTGTTGTTTATTTATATGTTCCTTGCTCTCTCTAATCAACAACTTGTTTTCCATTGCACAGATATGCTGAAAGGCTCCTTCTATGCCAACCCAATACTTGACGTACCTACAACTGAACAAGCACTTATTACACGGTATTAATTGCCGGTACCATGTTTATGAGCAGTAAACTCAGAGATATCATGAATGTTGTGTAATGAATAGCTAAAAGAGATAGCTAAATGGACTGGCATAGATTCACAAAATTAGGCTAAATTAGAGATTTTATTTCCTATGCCCCTAAGCTCATATGTGAATTTCGGGTTGTACATAAGTGTGTTTGCTTTGCATAAAAAATCAAAGATTAATTCATTTAATTTCTTAATATGCGCCTCCTACAATTTGAATGATAAGAAATAAGCAATGGATGTCTAACTGTTTAAATTTGAAGGACTAGATTCAGGATATTAATTGCATATTACTCACCTCAGCATGTTAAAAAAATTTGTAGATTAATATCTTTGAGAGCTTTGTTAATTCAATATATTTCGCGTGGAATATAATTGTTTCTAAGGTCCATTTTTATGACAAAAAGTTAAGCCATTCAATTTATTTCTAGTTAATATGTGGTTAACTTTCCCTCATGGAGTATGCAACTATAAGCAACATTACCATCTCTCAGAAACTCCTTTTGATTTTTGCCAATTAGGTACCCTTCTTACTGTGGAACAAACATTTGGCCTCGTGGGGTATTGCCAGAACTTGAATTGGGTACGAGCACCCCCTACCCCCCCCGGCCTTTGCTAGTTTGCATGAGTCTGATGAACGCTTTTCATATTCTCTACATTTATTGTCCCTCATTTTAGTGTACTTCGCTTCAGCTTTAAGTGAGTGTGTGTGTTTCTAATTTACTTTGGTTTGTTTATTCGGAAGACAACTAATATGTATAGTGTGCAACCTGAAAAAGCTGCTGAATATTGCTTCTGAATTGGAGCTCTATTTTCGACTTCTAAGTTCTAACACGTATCTCATCCTGCATCTCCTTGTTCCAATTTTTTTGGTTGCTGCTTGAAATAGTTGTCTATGTATCAACTGACATTAAGTCTTTTCCACTAAAACTATATATTATTGGTTTATTTTCATGCGAGTTGAACTTTTGTTCTCTCATATATTGTGGCACTTATTGAGTTGCGACAGTGATACACTTGGGAAGCTCATGGGTTTCCTTCATTATCATGTGAAATCTTCTTTGCTCCGAACTCACAACTTCTTTTCTTTGTCTTCCCTCCTATCACGTTTAGCCTTTAAAGCTCTTGGAAAGTTGATTCTGGATGTTGGGTTGCTGTTGGCATGTCACTGTGATCGCTATGGTAAGTTCATCTTAAATTCAAGTTTATGTTGATATTTTCTTTGAGTACTCCACTGTAGATTAGAATTTATTCGATATCATCTAGCTTTTTGTTCACTACAATGTTTGAGTTGGTGATGCTTTCTACAAACAGAGCCTTGCAGGATGTATGTAAAAGTTGTACTATATGTTTGTCTCAATAATTTATTTTGGTAATGTAATTCAAGTTCATAGTTTTGTCTCTTAATCATAAAATTACATTCAAATGTGTTGGGTCTTCAAAGTTAAGACTTCTGGCTTAATGAGCTAGCATCAGCATCTAAATTCTTATACAAAAAATGCCTGTTAGTGACTAACAATAAATTTTCTTACATATGAGGTATATAATCAAGCACACTGAAAGAATAAAAATTAAGAAACTCTGTTTGTATCCTTAATCGTGGGTTGAAGAGCAGCTGATCCTTGATAGGCACCTATACTGAAACTTGCTTCAGATTCTGTATCAGAAATTAATCTGGTTAAGTAGGCATTTAGCTTCATTTTAAAGTTGCAAAACAGACAAACATCCAGTGACATGTAGCGAATATGGTATTCTAATGTTAATACTTTATGAACTTGTATGCCGTCTTTGTGCCTGACTACCCTAAGAAGGGAGCTTATTCCTTTGCTGCCCAAGGGCATGACCTTGCCTTTTGGTTTGATACAGTAGGTTGATTTATCATATCTAATTTATTGCTTCTTGATTTGGCCTTGTATAGAATCAAATGGATTCATTACACATGGAAATGGAAGTCTAGAACAAATACTTCTTCGTTCTCGATGTCACAAAGGCCGTCTCCTTTATTATTTTCCTGCCCATCAGTGGTACATTGCTTTCCTTTTCAAATTTATCCAGTGTTTTTCTTAAAGGGCATCAATATGTTTATTTTCTTTTAATGATTCTACTATTCCTCTGCTTATATGAACAGTGCTCATAACTGTGATGCTATACCTCTCTTTTTTGCTGCAAACATGGGGCAGTAGTTTATGTGTAGTTGAAGTAAAATATTTAATCTGAATATTACTATACTTGCCATTATTCTAAAAGCCATTAAATCATACATTCCTGGACAAGGTATAGGTTGGGTTGTTATGGTTTGTTGGCAAAGTCTTAGATAACTTCTATTTTAATGAGCTTTTAATAATATCAACTTGACGGTTTTTATCACATAGTGGGATAAAGGCTTATTTAATAAGCTCAAAAGGGGCTCATTGTTAATAATGGTATCCATTCATGAGGTTTGCCTCTATTATACCAATTGTGCCTTTATCTTGAAAATGATGTATAGAATGTGCAATCTGCAAAATAGAAACAAATATTAAGGTGGTATTTTTAAATGCATGAACTTAAGGATTAGTGTAAGTTGGCCTAATTTTATAGGTGGCTATATAAAACTTACATCTTTCTTCAATCTACTATACACTATAGAAACAAATATTAAGATGGCATTTTTAATGCATGAACTAAGGGTTAGTCTAAGTAGGCTGCATTTTACAGGTGGTTATATAACGGTTACATATTTTTTCAGACCACCACTTTTTCCTTGACTGTCATTCCTATTGTTGTATATGGATTACCCTAACATGAATTTTAGAAGGATTAGTGTTAGTTGCGATAGGGAAAAATGAGCTATGATTTGATGTCCTCTTTATCAAATTACCATTGATAAATGACTTTCTTTCAGCTCTTCTGATGAAGATGTAGAGGCTATGTCATCGTGGTGTGGATGGCACACAGATCATGGCTCTCTCACAGGTGAACAAATATTTTTAGATCTTGAACCACTATTACGCTTTTGTAATTAGATGGCACATATGGATTGTCAATAAATAAGAGTTATGTTAGAAAATCAATGTAAATTCACCTTGTCCTTTATTTTTTTACTAGCCAAAACCCAAGTACGTAACTTCAGAATTTCTCCATAGATTCACTACAAATAGTGCAATCTTATGTTGCATATAACTATTCTTAATTTTATGTTTTACCCTCTATAGGATCTGCAACACATTTAGTGCTGATATTACAATTTTATGTTTTCCATTCTTTTCTTTACTTTACTTTTTTGTTCTTTAAAATTTCTGAAAAAAAAAACACATTCAGTGCAGATATTCCGTTATCAAAATCCTTTAACTCGCTTCTGGAAATCATAGCCAATTATATAATCTAGAAACAAAATGAACTTTATTAACGTTGTCTTGCGTGCTTAAGATAATTTATCATGTTATCTGGCTAATTAATCCTCAGTGAAGATATAATTACTAATTAGTAAGTGTAATGGTGGTAAGAAGATTAAATGCAGAATTTCAATTTATTTGTAGGTCATTGATATCTGAAAAATGGATGAACTTACACATATGTACATATGTGATATTAAGCACCTGTCAGCCCGTAGAAGCATAGGCAAACAACATGGTCAGGGTTATTTATGTGCTTCTTCAGCTACAATACAATATGAATTATTGGCTTATGTTCCGGTGTATCAAGTCTTGTGTTTCTAGCGAACCCATTCCCTTCCAAGATTTTTCTGTTATTGCTGTCTTATCTAGTTTTGTGATCTTGATACTTGCACACAGGTCTTACCCGTGCCATTTTTACACGAAATGCTGTGGAAATACCTTGTCCTGACAGTGCAGCTGGCCTTTATATAAAAACGCGTTCAGGTCAAATTGTCAAAGTACATATCTTTCTGCTTATGATTATAGTACCATAAGAGGTTTGTGGGTTGGTGTTTCTTTTTTTTTTGACATTTGAGTACTGAATAATTAAAATTTATGTATGTGATGAGTTGATAATAGTTAAAGAGTAATTATTTTGACTTACATGATAAACATCTCTGTTTAGTTTATATGAATGTAAATAATACAAAGAGTGTCATTTACGTATTCAAGAACAATTTGGAAACATTCTACATGGTTATCTTGTATTTTGAGGATCTCTCTCGAGTTATATAATGTCAATGTACAATACTCTATGCTGTGATATTTGTCATTAGATCGAGATAGGTAATATACCATGTTTTTGGTTGCAATGTATAGCTCACCCTTTTTGTTTACTTTTATTTCTCTAGGTGGTGTATGGGGAAAATGAAATAGCATATCAAATAGGTGAAACAACAGAGATATTGTCAAGAGGTCAGCTTTGCGCAACACCACATTGCGTGCGGGTATTTTTTCTATTTAAAATCTCTTAATTTTTGTTTATATTGTTATTGCAGTATATTTAATGTATTATGCAAGCTATGTTGATGGTTCTTTTAGGTCTTTATATATAATCTTGGAGTTGCTTGCTTTATTTTAGGTGCATTCTCTTTTTACTTAATTACCATACTTCAGGATTTGGACGTTCTTTGAGTTATATGTCAAAGTTTAGTCAGTGATAAACTGCTCACACGATCCAGCCTATTGTTGAAATGGCCAACTCCACACACTACTTTTCCAGAAAAGAGTATTACACCAATTATTACACTTGGATGTAGCAATCATGGTCGATTCACTTTCATATTAGACTTTTAGCGTTCAGGAAAGTTGTTGAGAAATACATACAATAACTTATGGTTGCAGTTATTAATCTCTGAAGACAGACACAGTCTATTTTCTCTTCAAGCTTAAGAATATAAACATTTGTTATCCAAGTATGGTGTTGAGTTCTATCCAGTGTGCAAATTATTTATAATTTCACAAGAAAGAGCTCACAAACTGTCTGTTTTTTTCCAAATAAAATCGAGATAAAAAGTTTTATTCAATAACCATGATTCTAGCTTAAGGAGAACAATTTTACTTTGTCATAGCAGAAATAATAGCCACAATGCTCACATGTTGATCATAAAGGCAAAGCTTTGCAACTGCAGAATATCGTGTTTGTAATTCACCACCACATATTATGTATATAACCCGGATTACTTTGGTTTATCTTTGTTTTGTTATTTTTTTAATATATAAAGATTCTAAACTTCTTAGCTTCACTGTTTCTCGTGTCATGGTTAATTTTCTAGGCACCGAAAGGGGAGATGGCAGCTGGTGTTGAGCGTTCAACATTTGCATTATTCATGCAGCCTGACTGGTATGCTGATACCCAGAATCCTTCTATTAAAACTTATATAGGTCCTTAGTTGATCACCTCTAGACTGTCTTTATATATATGCTATTGAAATATGTTATCAAGCCATATTTAAGCCATTTGAAAATGGGCTAATTGCGTAAAATTCACAACATCTTTTTGGATGTTCGTCAATTACAATTTTTTTTTTTTTTTAAATTTGCAATTCGATATCCGATATGCAAATTAATTAATTTTTGCAATTCGATGCACCAGGCAAATTCCAGCATGACTAAAGATGATGCCCCTGGTGCAAGGTTGGCTGCCACATCATCTTTAGTCACGCTGGAAATTTGCCTGGTGCATCAAATTGGAACAATTATATAATTCATGTATCGCATTGCAAGTTTTAGGAGTATATATTTATGATAAAACTAGTAGATGCAGATTCTATTCTTTGTTGATTGTAAAATCCATTTAATATGTAGCTCATCGATTAGTTCGTTGCCATTACACTTGTCATATTCTTTTTTAACCCAATAAAAAAATAGAACTGTGTTTATAGCCCAATAATTTTAAATATTTTTTGAAAGATTGTCACTTGGAATCTGTAGACTATTATTCATTTCAAAATGTAAGCGAGAGTGCGTATGCTTAATGATTGTTTCAATCCCATGGAACCAGTGACCTATTAGCATTTTGTTGTCGATTGTAACAAAATCATGATTTATTTTAGTTACCAAGAGTTGGAGCTTGAAAAATGTTTTTCTCATATCTATTTCCGTGATGCAGTATTTTGATTCATATTTTTATGTTTAGGGATGAAAAACTTATTTTTCCAGAGCCAGTAAATATTCATGAGGTGAGTCCTTTGTGATACTGCATTAGCGAACTGTGTACCAGTTACTTACATCTAAATTGATTAGTTATGTTGATGTTTTCTTGCAGTTCATCATGCCTAATGGGTCTATTTCTTTTGGAGACTATACCGAAAAACTGCTGGACAAGTATTACGGCGTTAATACATAAAACTGGATACTCAGAACTCAGTCGCATTGTTACATAGGTAACTATAGTTTTTGTTTTTTTGTCTCGCATTTGCAATCTGTTCTGGGGAACTAGTACTTATGAGAAATATTGTAGTATAATGTTGGATATTTCAATAATAGCTCTCCAAATTGTGGATGCAGCTGATATATAGTAGTCCACATATGACATATGGCTTGCATATTTAGATCATTTGAAGAAAAAGGTGTTAAACTGTGTATTATCCATGTAGTTTGTCAGGATTTTCTTTTCTTTTTCCCTATGGAAATGAGTCTGGAAGTCTTTCAATCATGTCCAAGTCAAATCAAATACTCCCTCAACTTCTCATTTCTTTAAATACGGAGTAACAAAATTTACTATCTCTACATTTTCTCTTTCACGAGTCTCTACATTTTCTTATTTAAATAACAAAATTTACCTTTTCTTCATATTTCTTCACTTCAACTATCCACTACACATTTATACTATTATATTTTTTAATTTTTGTGCAAAAAGCAAAAGGAAAATTTATGACGGGTAGGTAGAGTATTAAACATTTGAACGGATTGTTCTTTATTTGTGTACTAAAAACTTATCAAATTGAATATTAAACATTAACTAATGAGAAACTTATAGTTGAAGGATCGGTTCTAAATTGATTGCTAAAAATAATCTCTGAAATAGAAGAAGTTATTTTTATATGTACGGATTGTTATTTATTTGTGTACTAAAAACTTATCAAATTGAATATTAAACATTAACTAATGAGAAACTTATAGTTGAAGGATCGGTTCTAAATTGATTGCTAAAAATAATTTCTGAAATAGAAGAAGTTATTTTGATATGTAGACGCGTGATATATGTAGCGCAATGAGTCAATCAGATGTACCGTACCTGCAAACTACCAATCTAAATCCTTTTTCTTTTAATTTTTGATGTATTTTTCTTAAACCAAAGGGTTTTTTTTTTTATTATTATTATTAATTTAGACAATTTTCAAAGTAACTATATAAAACTCTCAAAGCATGAGAATAATTTGCAATTTGAACAACCTGCGATACGTACACATTGAATTCTGCTTATTTGTATCAAATTTGGTATAATTGAACACAAGTTTAAGCCTTAAAATTCAAATAAAATGGAAAATGCAAGAGCACGCTCTTTTACAAATGAAAGGATAGTGCATCAAACAGAATGGAAATTATGAAATGTAGATAAGTACGGGTATGCAGATTTTTTTAGAGAAAGGTCTAGGGATTTAATTCCATTCGTATACACACACACTATATTATAGGAATTTTTGCTTTGAAAAATATAATTCTTATGTCTTCTGTTATATTATTCTTTCAATCACAATTTCCTCTATAGAACAAAAGGAAAATAACTCCACTTCTTGAAAAATAAGGTAAATTGAATAAAATAACTCCTTGACTGAGAACTCTTGCAACCGGTAAGAAATGGAGGAAATAATTTCAGTAGAATTGAAGAAGAATATGACTAGAGAATTTGGATTTTGGAGTAGAGAGAAATAGTCAAATAGAGAGTTCATATGTATTTTCTTATCTTCCTCTGTTCATATAGTTTCCTCTCTCGGCGAATCGTATATTACATTACCCTAATACATGGTCCCGGCCCACTAGCTGAGGTGGTAGCGGTTGGCATCACTTTTAACTGAGATTACCCATGGGTTAACCAATTATGTCCCAATTTGATGGAAACTGCGTGCATTGTTCAACATAGTAGTATTTTTTCTTGCTTGAATTCCTCTAATGATAACACATGATGAAAGATAATGATACAAAAAGAAGCTTCTAAATTCCAACGATCCATATAGTACAAACAATATTACATTCACATCCAAACAACCCATAAAAAAGTTCAAAGCAACAAACCAAGCGTATGTAGTACTATAAAACATGCATGACGAAGCAAATAACCTAATTAATTAAGACCCTAAAATCCTATTAATCACCTCAACAAACTTGAGATGTGCAGTTAATTGAGGAAAATGTCCTTCTGTGTCGATAATATCAACCTCAGTTTCACCCTTGATTTTGTCTTGCATGTACTTGACGACGGAGAGGGGCACGACGACGTCGTTTCTGGTCTGGATGATGTGGCATGGGACCTCAACTTTGTCAAGAATGTCTCTGTAATCTGCTAAAAAGACTGTTTTAGCCAAGGGAAGTGCAACTTGAGGCCCCATTTTCTTCAAAGAGTTGGCGAATTTGTCGACGGAAAGAGGGTCAGAAGCGTCCACCACCATAGAGGCAAAGGTTGAAGCCCATTGATCGAAATTGGATTCAATGCTGTTGAAGAGGTGCTCTATTTGTGCCATTTCGAACCCACCCTCGTACCCTTCTACATTTACAAGCCTGTATGTGTATCAATCGAACTCCAAATAATCAATTTTAGCTCATACGATTCAATATTTATCAATTTTAACACACATATAGTATTTTTTTTTATTTTAACAAACAGTACACATATTGAAAAGTACGAATGTTTTTGGTATGTGACAAATTACCGCCTTTTTTTTCTTTATCATGATCATTAACTAGGAGTATTTTTTAATTAATCAAAATAATCTTATTCAATAAACTTTGTTTTTACAACAAAATTCATTTAAAACATACAATGGTAAATAAGGAAGAAATGAGTAAAATTTAAAGTAACAACCATATATAACTTTTTAGCACATATATACCTTTATGTAACTGTTACACATGTAACTAGATTTATTTTGCATATAGATTTGATATATAAGATGTGAGCTGAATTTTGTATTTGGGTTATAATAGACTTAATGTTTGAATTAAATATAAGTTATCATATGTAACTGTTACACAAGAGTATAATTTCGATGTGTAAGAGTGAAATAAGTGTATCTTAGGAAAAAAGTATTAGTGGGGTGATGTGGTAAATTATGAGACATTGGATATAATGAAGGGTGAAGATTTAAAGAAATTTAATTTTTTTATAATGGTATTAGATAAATAATGAAATAAACGTGGGAGGGTGTGGTTGGTCAAAAGAATAGAAGAAATTAAGGAAGAAAAAATAAAATGTAATGAAGTAAGTAATGATATGATATCGTATAGTTGGGATTCTCTTTCACACTAAAAGACGAAAATGACTTTTTATCAATCATATATTAATGGTCATCACAAGTTGTCAGACTTTTTCCGCCACCAAAATTATCTCCCCTTCTCAACCACAAATAATTAATACCACCTTCGATGCAGACTACAAATTTAATTTTAAATAAAAACCCTTTGAAGTATGTATGTATGTATATATGGGTATAAGTACACATGGCAAACGGTTCAAATCGGCGGTTACAATTTGGTGAAATTTTTAATAGAAATTGAATCAGTTATGGTTACGATTTTTGAACTGTCGGTTTAGACGGTTCTTCCTTTTTCTTTTTTTTTTGGCTCATTTTAACTTCGTTTTAGTTTTTTTTTTCTTTTCATTTTAACTCGTTTTTCAGAAAATACATTACTAGAATTTAATGTAAATTATATAACTTAAATTTATATATAGAAAAAAGAAAAAATGTGTATTAAAAAAAATTGTCAAACTGATTGTTTAACTGAAATCGACAATTTTGAAAATCTGTAACCGAAATCGAACCTGCATTTTCCGGTTACGGTTCGATTTTGCACATGTCTAAGTATAATGTCTCAAAATTGGGAAGAATGTATGTTCAATATTGTCCATGCAATACCCTTTTATTTAAAAAAGAAAAATTTGTTTGTCGAAATTTGGTTAAATGGATCTTTTGACAAAAATTATGCAAATGCAAACATAAAAATTCGCTTTCAGAATTGTGTTATGTAAATGTAAATAACACATACTAGCCCTTTTAGTTAAATATACATGAAAAACCAATATTTTGGTTTGTCTTACCCGAATTTTTCCTAATTTGTGGTAGTATTACACTCGTTCACAAAATATATACTCATATTTTGAAAATAGAGAATAATGAATTACTACACCAAAGCCCTGGCATGGTATAATAGTACTTCCTCAGTTCCTCGGTCCCAACTTAACTTTCATACTTACTGTTCACTCGCTTTTAAAAAAATATTATAATAAATAAAATTTTAAGATATAATTTTATAAAAAAATAAATAAGTGAGTTGACTTATATGTGTATGTATGTACCATAAAAATAATAACATTAAATATAATATTTTAGATATTGTATGAATAGAGTTTTTAAAAACCGAAAAAATAAATATGAAAGTTAACCTGAGACGGAGAGAGTAATTAATTACTGCCCTTGTCCTAGCATGTTATTGGGCTAATGAAAAGTGATAAAAATAGAGAGGAATATGAAAGATATGTTGACATTTAAAAAAAAAAAAAGTGTCAAAATTAAGTTGAGACGATTGAAAAGAAATGATAAAATAGTGGGAGATGGGACCTGGGAGAAGCTCCAACGAGGAGTAGGGTGGTGAAAAGATCAGGCCTTTTGAGAGAAGCAATACATCCAATCATGCCGGACATAGAGTGCCCAACAAACACTGTACTCTTCAATTTCATCTCATCAACCACACTTATTACATCCTCTGCAAACGCATCATATGAACTGTACCTACACACACACACCAATATTATTATTATAAATTAAATTCATCATTTTAAATCTAATTTACCAACACACTAGAGTACTAGGCATATTTAATTAATTAATTTCACATTTTAGGCAAACAATTATTGGGATGGATGGATGGATTTTAGTAAATTTATCATTATTTATATATAATTACCACCATATAAATAAACTAGGAGTAATATTCACTCTCCGTTAAATTGAAATTAATTTTATTACTACTATATAGTCGTCTATATATCTGAATCCGTCATACATAAATATTACTACTACCTGAGGGGGTCGTAGAGGGAGGGATCTTTGACGGCCCCGGAAAAGCACCAGTCGAAAACGAGAACTCGGTAACGAGAAGCCAAGAGCGGAAGAACCTTGTCCCAAACGGACTGATCGCCGCCGTAGCCATGGCCGAGAACTATGGTTTCCTTGCCGGAACCGACGATTTTGGCGTTCATGCCTATCGCCATACCTTCTCTCACCACCATCTTTTTTTTCTTTTGTTGTGACGACAAAAGTGTGCTTTTTGATTAGCTAGCTTTGTGTACCTTGCTTATATAGAAAAGCCAATGGGTGCATCTAGGGGGCGCGCCACCCCTTTCTATTTACTACTACATTTTTTAAAATATTTGTTTATTTATTTAAAATTTTATTTTATAGTACTCCTACATGGAGTATTAAATTTGTAGATCCATCCTGAAGAAGGTGTGGGGGCTGCCGCATGCAATTAAAACTATACTGTATTTTGCTTATTTGTTTCTAATTAATGATGAAAAACCACATTTAAATATGCTTCATAAATTAGAATAGTCAATCCATAATTATTATGACTTAATTTATTGTCATATTCTTATACTATCACAAAAAATAAATGGAGAGGTACAATTGAAATCTAATCTCATTTAAAAAAAAAATGGATACAATTTCTTCTACTGGTATTAATATAAATACTCCACCATATTTGGGTGGTTGGAGTATTTATGATCTCTCAACATTTATGGGGTGGCTTACGGATATATAAATATTGTGTGTAAATCAAACTCCAACTCTTCTAATTTGACTTGGATTCCTCATGTCTCCTTACCAAATTGTATGCACTTGTTTATTAGGAAGTAACAATCCCTCATTTAAATGCAGTGTATATATAATTTCTTCCCCACTAATAATTTGTGTGGTTTTGGAAATCCATTTTTAAAATTCTGAGTTTTTTTAAAATTTTGATAGAGTAATAGGAGTATGTGTGTTTATTTTGGATTCTGAAAATTAATGTGTAAAATTAAATGAAATTGTATTATTGTTGAGTGAGATTATAATGATTAGTTGATTGTGTAATGATTGAATGTATTATATTATTATTAAAAAATATTATAATGATTGAAGTGATATTATATAGGTATAACATAGTATATTTGACAGGGTGGTTTTGAGTGGATTTTGAAAACCAACTTTTAAATCCATATATACTACTCCCTCCACTTTTAATTAAGTGTCATTCTAACAATTTTCAACAAATTAAGATATATAATCGTGGACTATTTTACCCTTCATTAATGATAACTAATTTTAATATTAAATTTATGTTTAGTAATGAATGTGGTCAATATTGTAGGTGATATTCATTATACAATAATTAAAGTTTATCCATGATTTATGTTATAGTACTGTATTCAAAAGGAAAAAAACTTAAATCAAGGTAAAGAAAATGAAGGGAGTATAATGTATAAGGATAAAATTGTCAAAATTCAAGAAAAAGATGTAGAATGACACTTGTTTTAAAAATATTAAAAAAGGCAAAGTGACACTTAATAAAAAATGGAGGGAGTATATAATAACAGAATAGTAGCTTCCTAAGCAAGTTCCCGCCAAAATGTTGAAGTATTAAAATATTATTTATGTGAGCCTCACTCATAAAATATCATCTTTTAAAATTATTTTCTTCTCTCTCTTTATTTTCATTTTCTCTCTTCTCCCTCTTCGGTTCATTATCCTCTTCTCCATCAATTTTCTCTTTTCCGTAATCTTTTTCCCTAACAAATTATGGTCAACCTTTTTAAAAAAAAATTATTATCCTCTCATTCTCTATTCTACTCTCTTTACACCATTTTTCTCCGTAATTTTCTGTTTTTTTTTTTTTTTTTTTCTCATAGTATGTTTTATCAACCGTACTTCTAACAAATTATCCCCAAAATTCCAGATTTTAAAATAAATACTCTCAATGTTGTGCTTTCTCCATTAATTGTTTTCTCTACTCATTTCTTTAGTCCAATTTTTCTAACAAATTATTCTGAGTTTTTAATTTTCGATTTACCTACGATTCAATTCTCACAATTGTTGTTGCCTGAGTTAATTTGTAAATTGATGGTGTATTCATCAGTTTTTATTTTATACTATTAAACATTAGGTCTTTGTCGCGCAAATCAATTATTGAACTAAATTCAATTAGATTAAATATATGATATATTTTTATTATATAAAAGTTTCTTGAGCTTAATGAACAATTATAAATTATTTAAAATTTTAAGTTACATCAACGAAAAACAATACAGTTAAAAAACTCAAATTTTGTTTACTTTATATGTGTAAGTATTAATATTTGTCTTTGCATATACTTTATCAAAGATTATATAAAATTAATATTTATTAATTATGTTCAATTAATTATTTTTTTTATAAATCTTAAATTTATCAAACAATATTGTGACGTTTATTTTTCAAATAAAAATATTAAACTTAATGGTCCTACAAAAAAAATCTTATACTATTGTATGTATATAAAAAATCATTTATTATTTTATATAAGTTTATTAATTTATAGATCGTGCATCGCACGGGAGAAATACTAATTCTAAAGTAAAACGAATTTAGGATCTTAAAATTCAAAACCTGATTTTTAAAACTAAACGTAAACATCACCTATGAATAGATGAAATATACAGTATTAGTTTTTATTAAATCAATATCTTTATTTTACTATGTGATCTAGCTTATACCATATTAATGACTTTATGAGAATGTTGTTTAGTTAGGTTTAAATCAGGCCAGATCCATTTGATTGGGTTTAAATTTGTCTTTTATAAAATGGGTCTATTTCATAACTGAATTAAAACATGACTTTGTCTCTCTTTTTTATCAAACAATTCACATCAATCCCCCAATACCCGCATTTGATCGAGGTCTTCTAAAGAAATAGTATCCAGGTTTAATTAATTTAATAAAGATGCTTAATACAAAATATATGTGAATAAATATTATTTTAGTAAATTTAATCAAATGGTCTCATACTCTCATCTAATCAAGAATTATAGGATATAAAATTAACATTGTCACTCGATATTTGTCCAATTTATCAAACAAAATGTTGTTTGGAGTTTTAATTTTTCTTCAGCCCGCATGCCTCGTTTGATAATTCGAATAAATTAATCTTACAAGGGTATGTAATTGAAACCGCTTGACCAATCTCGAAAGCCACTCTGTCCACGAAATGTAATCTCATTTGTCTTATATTCTCTGTCCATAAAATGTAGTGTTATACTGTTACAAACAATCACTCTATTCACAATGACCCCATAATATCCTACGATACTCCTACATTTTTCTTAAAACATGTTTGGACAGAGTACAATTTACCCATATAATTTAAACAAATTAATCTAAAATAATTTATGATATATAATTATATGACATTAAAGAGGGGCAGGGTTGGCAGTTGACAGTTGAGACTTGAGAGGGACTCGTGAGTCGTGATACATTCATGTAATTACCAATACATATACATGATGCAGCAGCATCCTATAATAAAGTCGTAAAGATTTTTTCTGTTATTCAGCCGATTTAATGATATGTGGTCACACTCACACCCTCACCTTACTAGCTATATGTAATTGTAATTTTTGGTTGTGATTTTATCCCTATTAAATAAAACACCAATATCCATTCTGTCCATCTGAATTTGTAACATTATTCATATACCATATTTTTAGCACATAAATTTTAAAAAATATATAATGAATAGAGTGTTGAAGAGTACTAATTGTGTTAATATGTAAATATTAGTAAAAGAATTACGTCTCATCTAAAAGTTCGATTGGGGAGGAGACCCATCGAATGGACAATTTAAATGGGTGGAGTGCTTTCAACAGGTATCAAACTCAGGTCGTTTGCCCGGTTTGCTTTGATACCATGAAAGAATTCCGTCTCATCTAAAAGTCCAAACTTGTAAAGAGGGTGAGAATTAATTCTTGTATATTAATTCCTAACAATTAGTATGAGTATTGAATTTATAGAAGAATTTTTTCTTTTAAAACGTGCAAACAATTTTTTTTTAAAAGCAGCAAATAACGTAAAATAGCTAGGGTATCAGTAATACTTAAAAAAGGACAGAAGTAGAAAACATAAGAAGAGATCCTCTACCTAATACATATAATGTAGGCTCTCTTATGCAAAAATGTGTGCAAACAATTGTTAGATAGACTAATAAAATAAATATATAAATAATTGTGAGGTGTGTGTATTTTGTCCATCTGAATTGTATGCAACCGAAAATATTGGATAAGGTCCAATTTGGTGATGGAGCTTCATGGTCAACAAAGCTCTAGTTGGTAACATCACCGCCCTGGCCCTTGATAACTCAGCCCTTGACAACATCACCCAATCATACAGTTTCCTCTATTCTCCGGTGCTTCTCACCATGTCACATAACATCTCTCTATCTCTCCTTGCATCGGGGTAACTAAATCATCGAGTATGCAGATAGAGATCGATCAATCCAGTAGACAGAAGACCTAAAAGACTAGAAAATGTTTAAGACATAAGAATTGAAAATAAAAAAAACCAGCGGGTATCTATATCAGGCAACTTGTTACCTAAACTTAAGTTGACTAAAACTCATTTGATAAGTCAAGTGTTTTCTCAGTTATTTTGTTAATCATGATAGTTTATCATGATAAATTCGTTAAAAGACAAGTTAACTTATTCAAGATAAAAGAAATTTCAGTTTAAAAGTGTCAAAAGTATCGTACTTGAAATGAAATCAGGTTTAAAGTTGGATAAAGACAAAAAGGAGTTCAGAGTTGAAAGACAATAACTATACTCATCTTTCGTCACCTAATCGGATGACAATTACTATATAAGTCTGGCACACAAGTTGAACATATCAGACCAACAATGCTAAAGGACATTGAACAACTAAAAGTAAACCAATCTGGTATAATCGATTTCGAAGTACTACTCCCAAGAAATATATGTTTCAACTTGTAAGAGAGATTTCATTTATTTGAAAACTATTTTACAATTAGTCTATCTACCCTTAAAATGATCAAATAAAGTTAGTCTTTATTAATTTATTAGTAACAATTTTTTAATAGAACTTGATCTCATATAAATTCACTATTCATATTCTTACTACATGCATTTGATAATATTCCACAATTTTTTCCCTAGAGTAATTCGAACCGGCCGACAATAATTATATTTAAAGGGATATTGAGTCATCTTAATGTAGATGTTTGTATAAAATAACACTTATAACGACATCAACTCTATAAAGGGTAATATTATTTAATCTCTTACGTACAAAAGAAATAATACATCCTTCTTGTCCACAATGAATGCTCCAATATTTTGCTTTTTGCAATATATATAAAAAGATTCCGAATACATGCCTTTTATTAATGGGTAATAATAAGATTATTATTCGTAAATTAATTACATGAAAATACTTGCTATTGAGCTTGGAAGTGGGATGAATAATTCCAGTTCTCTATGATGATTCGTCTCAAATCGAACGAGGAGCAGTTTAATAAGAGATGAACCAAAATGAAAAATGAACAATCTAATTTTATTTTATTGAAAAATGAGCAATCTAACTAGGAATAAAAAAAAAAACTATTTTATTTAGTCAAGCCGGACTATCTTTCCGATATAATAGAAAAACTTTTTTTTGAGCATATAATAATATCATCATTCACACCCACAACAATTTAGACCTAAATATAAAGATGAGAATAATTCTAAGCAGTACCAAAATACCAAAGCAAATATTTGAAAGTTTATAAATAAATTTCAGACAAAATAAATGATATCTTATTAATTAATTTGTGTATTTTTTTTTAATCATCATTTTAAAACGGAGGGAACAACTTTACGTACAATTGTTGTAAGAGATAAAGATGGACGTTGGTATTTCCATATAACAATACGCAAAGGAACGGTATATTCCAAATTTATAATTAATGAGAATAAGTATCCTAGTATTTGTATACTATTTTCTTTGGTCGTATATATGTGTAGATTTTAGTGCGAATTCATTCATTCATACGACATTGTATGAAACGTGGTTTGTGTGGATGAGTAAATTAAGAGTACCATCTGTCGAAGCAAGTGTACGCATCCACTTATAAATTGGTTGGAATCATTTATTGTGCATATATATTTGACCTTTTATTTCAACCACATATTATGCTAGTATATGCCAACCACAAATTATCTAGCAAGACAAAGTGGGATAGCTCAAGTGGTTAGAGCACCACTACCTAGGCCTTAGGTCCTGGGTTCGAGTTATGGGGAGGGGGAAAAGGGATGGGTATTTAACTTGTAATAAAAGGTTCGAGTCATGAGGAGGGGAAATTAACTATAGAGATAAAAGTATAAAACTTAAGGCGTAGGAAAAAAAGTTACACCTCTAGTCCAAAGGGCGGATCTAGTTAAGAACATGGGGTACAAATGTACCCCCAAATTGTTTTTATTTTTATCTTATGCAAAAAAATTAAAATGTTAGTAAAAATTATGTCAAACTAAAAATGTGTCCCCAAATTAAATTATGCATAATGGTTCAATGGATATAAATTGGTAGTATTTAGTAAAGTTGCAATAAGATAAAAGACCCACTTGACCAGTTTTGAAAAAGGCATGTAACCAATTTTTTCATTAATCTTCTTCTTCTCCCGTTTTACGCAACTACACGCCAGTTTGTTTCTCTTACTTACAAGTCACAAATTCATTAAATAGTACGCTCTCCGTCCAATTTTAAAATGTCAACTTTTCTAGGCACGGTTTTTTATAAATATTGATTAGTTTATTAATAAAATAGATAACTTGAGAGTATGATGGGGTATTGTGGGGTTCATTTGTAAATAAATTATTGTTTATGAATAAAGTGAATAGCAAAGTGGGTAAATAAGGGGAGAATTACACTATAGACCATTTCACCCTAAGTCTTTGCAAATCAAGGAAATTTTGTTTATAGTTACAAATCAAGCCAAAATAACAAAATGAAGTACAATTATACCCCTAATGTGTTAATACGAATTTAAGTTTTGAAATAATTAGATTTAAATAATATAATTATTCCAAAGTCAACTAATTGAAGAGAATCAATTTAATTCTTGTAGATATTATCCTTGAAAATCGCGGCCTTCTTAATTCAAAAAACTTGCCTAATATCTCAACTACACAATAATTGCTCTCAACTGTGAAAATCTCTCCCCATTGAAGCTGAAGGAAGATAAGCGAAGAAAACAAGAATAACACCTATTGAATTCGAGGGAGAAATGAATTGCACGGTTAGATGCTTTTGCGACATTGACGCGAAGGTAGTTGCGTCTTGGAAGAATCATAATGTTGGGCGAAGATTTTATGGATGTGAAGCTTTTCCGGTAAGAGCATAGGTTTGATAATGGAATTTACTTTATTTCGATTTGATAGTCAATTTTACATATAGTAAACTATTATATATACATTGAATTGATTAATCTTTTTTACTATAATCGGGTAGAATCCCGGTTTTTGCCAGTTTTTTGAATGGATTAATGATCCTTTATGTGAGAGGGGAACACATATAATACATGGATTACTGAAGAAGTTGAATGAAGAAAGATCAACCACAACGTCTTTGCAGTTGAAAACTAGGGAATTAGAGGATGAAATAAGAGTTTTGAAATATGAGAATGAACAGTTGTTAGAAGAGTTTAATCGGATGGATGCACATTTCTATGGGAAGATGACTGAGAAAATTCATATATCATGAATTTAGAACAGATGAGTCCTGCTTGGTTTTTTGTTTTGTTAAACTTGGTATATTGGTTGTTTTATCATGGATTTAGAACAATGTTTTCGTGACCTATTTAGAAAATTAAAACGGTACCAACAAAAGATATATATGTTAGTAATTTTTAAGTATAAGTTTTGTTAAAAAAACAGGCATACTACAATGCAACAATGGGTGTGCATATAGGAGTATATGTCACATGATAGATCATATATATCAATATATGCATATAATAATACATATATTATATGCATAGCTTTGATAAATAATACTTGTAATATAACAAACGCATAAGTCCTATTTATAAAATGATAGTTTACATGTAGTTTAATTAAAAATGTTAAATAATACAGATTTTAAATATTTGTTTAATATTTGTAAATACTGAAATTACACTTTATTCGAACAACATTGAAGATAAGAGATTTTACATATAATAAACGTTATTTCATTATATAATTAATGTATAATAATATAAAGATAATTTATAGTGTATAAATTAAATAAATAACAGGGAAATTTTAAATATCAAATAATAGGTGATCCTTAAAGTCCGCCGCCGTTACTGGAATCATGAGTAAAACACCTATTAATTATTTTAATATATTGATTAGAGGGCATATTAGGAATGTCAAGTATGAATTTGTCTTAAATTGTAATATCAATTTTTTTTGTCTTGAATTAAAATATGGACTAGGATCTTGGTCTATAATGTCAATAAACTCGTAAATAAGTGAGGGTAGGAGGGTGCAGATAAAATAGTATGAATAATATTGTTTTTAGAAAGGGAATGCGCATAATAAAATTGGACAACCAAAAAAAGAAAAGTGAGAATAATGAAATTGGACGGAGGGAGTATTTCACTTCTTTCGTCCATCAAAAGTATGCTCAAACATTTGGACACAAGTTTTAAGAAAAAATAGATAAAGTAAGTGTGTTGTGGAGTTATTGTGAATTAAAAATAAAGTGGGTGTACATACTTATAGTGTACATATTTTTTTATGAAAGTATGAAGTACTTAATATTTTTTGTACCAAAAAATTTTAAATTCTGAATTCACACTGGTCCAAAACAAAGCGAGAACAACTTATCTAGGTTTTAATGAGACTTATATAAAATAATGCATTAATATTTGTGGTTCATGAGCATCTCAAATTAAAAGATCGCAACCTAATAGAATTTGCAGTTGAGTCCTTGTGTTCATTTTATTTTTCACAATTTTGAGTGAACAGCTGTGCTGTGTATGGAGACCAAAAAGGTACCTTTTGTCGTGTTTCGTTGAAAATGTGAACAACCACCAGCTTTTCTGAATTATTGCGTTTGTGGGGCCCGCCATGTCTTGATAGAGACAACACGTGGTATCTAATTTCGTATATTATGGTCGGCCAGCACTATGTATGATGTGTGGATATAGTATATAATAAGATTAAATTTAATAATGAAATATTAGGTGTTAAATTCTCATTGTAAGTTTGAGGATATGCGTTGGAGATTATCACATTCACATCTCAAGTTTTCCTTTAATTATATATTCACAAAAACTTATACTTTTACATATTTAAATAAAAGCTTATGTGAATCAGGGTTTAATTATTTTAAGGTGAATGTTTATACCTAAATTTCTCTTTATTCATAGGATATTCTATTATATGAAATTAATTTTAAAATATAGATGATGATCTATGATCTATATAATTATATATTACTCTCTTCGGTTCATATATTACTCTCTTCCGTCCACGATAACTTTCACACTCTTAAAATGACTTTTTTTTTATAAATTTCACCCTCATCATTTTCTCAATTTTAAACTGTTGTGACAGAATATGATTATAGAGCATGAACAAGAAACGTAAAGAAGACAAGTGATTTACGTGGTTCACCAATGAATTGGCTACGTCCACGGACAGAGAGGAGAACGGATTTTATTATCAAATTAGGGTTACAGATTACAGATCTCAAAGACCATATATATAGCACTGAGATAAAACACCGAATTGGGCTTAAAGCCCAATACTGCATACTGTTGGGTCGGGGGCGTGACCCCCGACTAACTCAGCGAAGTGTGTGATTCAAGGCATATCAACATTAATCATCTTCAGCAGAGTTGTCCAAGACAACCTTGCTGAGCTCTGGTTTGATCAAGTTAGAAAAGAATTTGAATACAAGTGTATTTCCCCCCCCCCCATACACTTGTTATATACTCCTTTCAGGACCAACATCTAACCACTTGAGCTATCCCACTTTGTCATAAGCATATTTTTTGTGAACCCCCGACTAACTCAGCGAAGTGTGTGATTCAAGGCATATCAACAAATCTCCACCTTGACTTGAATCTCCCTTGCAGATGCATCATTACAATGCCAGATGAACAGACTCCTCCTTTCTGCCTCAGATTTGCCCTCCTTGGGCAACTAACAGCTTGTAACACATAGCAAGTCATCTCATTTATTTACTTTATACATAAAAATTTATAAAATTACCCCTCAAAACTCTATTTATTATTACACCTTTTTAATATTTGTGTCTATTTACCTATGAAAACTATTATGAAATGAGAATGTACATAATTAAGACTTCATATTGGATCAACCGTTTTAATACCGATCGAATCGGACATAAAACGTTAAGGTTGTCCGAATCAATATCCGTTAGTTTCATTGGGGTGGGACACAAATTTTAAGAAAAAAGTAGATAAAATAGATATAGTAAGTGTATTGTAGGATCCATTGTGAATAAAGTTGATGGTAAATTGAGTAATTAAGTGATGGGTTGAAGGGTGATAGTTTTCATAAAGTTTATGAGACTATATTTGGTGGACAAAAAATATGAAGCAAATTAGACTACATTTTATAGACGGAGGGGGTAAGTTGTAATCAAGAGAGGCATGACCACCCACCCGGTTCCTTTATGTATATTGAAATTTAATATTCTAAGTAAAATTAATAATAGATTAATTTAATAATTCATTGTATCTTTTGAATACATATATAGTTAGACGTTAGTCTTTCATACAATTAATTATCTTTATCTACCATATAAAAGAAATAAATGAAAGGGTTGGGGTATATACCCCTCCAGCTTTGTTAGATACACTCCCCTCCCACTTTTATTGATTAAATATTCATGTAAAATACCACACTTACCCTTTAGTAAAATATTAAAGATACATACACTCCCCTTTTTAAAACCCTAATTTTAGGGCAGCCACAGCCGCCGTCAACACCTCCACTCCGACAGCTAGGCCCCATCAACACCTCCGCCAGACGCTGCCAGCGCCACTAAATCCGACAAGAACATTCCAAAAATTCAAAAAAACTTAAAAATCTAAAAAAAAAGAAAAATACATTCTTTTCGACAAACCAGTGTCGATCGGTTTATGGTCGACAATTTCTCATTCTCGTTGAAAATGAAAAAAAAAAAAAAAAAACTTACCTCTGTTTCGCGAAATCGCGAAGGACCGTCGGGGAGGAGGGAGGATCTGTCGAGGGAAAAGGTTGGGGCATGGCGGCGGCGCTGGGCGAAGGGGCCGCCACCACGTTACGCTTCTTGTTACATAATGAAAAAAAAAAAAAGCAGGCGGCGGCGGCGGGGAAAGGAAGCGGGAGGGGGGAGCCGTCCGGGGAGAAGGGAGGGAGGGGTCGTCGGAGGAGAAGATTGGGGCAAGGTGGAGGGGAAAGGAAGCGGCGGCGGTGCTGGGCGAGGGGGCGGCGCCGCGCCGCTGCTAGGATAGAAATTAAAAAAGGAGAAAGGAAGGGGCGGCTTGAACGACGGCCGGCGGACGCCTCGCAGGTGGGCGGCTTGAGCGGCGGCCGGTGGACGATGGCAGTGGGCGGCGGAGCTTGTTGCTGTTGAGGGAGTGATGGCGTGAGGAAGAAGATGAAGAAGGCGAAGGAGAGTGGATTTTGGGGAAAAAAAATGAGGAAAATAGGGTTTTATAGGGGAGGTGCATTTATCACACTAAATTTTATGATAAAGGGTATAATAGATAATTTAGGGGGAGTGCATCTATCGTAGATCTATTTTGGGGGGAGTAGTTGTATCGGGGGAGTGTATCTAACAAAGCTGGAGGGGTATATACCCCAACCCTAAATGAAATGACGTTTCCTAAATTAAAAGAGACGTTTATAATTGGGCTAGGCCCATGTAGAGTTTGGACTCCACCCTTCCAATTGTTGGGCTGGTATTGTATCAGTATTTCACCTCCATTTCAGTTTAGGACACTCCCCCTATGAATTTAATAATAAAATAATGATGTAAAAAATTAAAAATACCCTTTAAGTCATATTACACTACTAAATGCACCCCCTCCTTCACCTTTAAACCCTAAACCTAAGTTTTATCCAACCTCCTCCGCTTCCGCCGCCACCACCAACAACAACAACAACAAACACAACACAACACAACACAACAAAATAAAACACAATACAAAAAAAACTGTTTTTAGTGACGATTTTTTTTGTCACTAAAAATAGTTAGTGACAATTTTTGAGTTTGTCGCTATAAATCGTGTGACTAAAAGATTAGTGACGAAAATGCTTTAAACGTCACTATATGTCAAATTTTTAGTCACGTACATATTTTTCACTAAAACTTATGTTATAGTCACATATCTATTTTTTCACTAAAACTTATGTTATAGTCACATATCTATTTTTTCACTAAAACTTATGTTATAGTCACATATCTTAGTTGTCACTGTTACTCAATGTTTTAGTCACATATTTTTTGGTGTCGCTATTACTCAATGTTTTAGTCACATATTTTTTGGTGTCGCTATTCCTCAATGTTTTAGTCACATATTTTTTGGTGTCGCTATTACTCAATGTTTTAGTCACATTTTTTTTTTGTCGCTATTCCTCAATGTTTTAGTCACATAAATTGGTGCCACTATTACTCAATGTTTCAGTCACATTTATTTATTGTCACTAAAACAAATAGTATAGTTACAAAAAAAATTCATGTCACTATAATTGAGATCTTTAGTCATGATTAATTATTATATGTTGCAATATTAAGAGTCGTAGCTATAATATTTTACAAGTCGTTACTAATTAAGATGTAATTAAAACATCATCACCATTTATATTTTATATATTAATATTTTAAATAAAATTTCAATAAATATAATAATATTGTAATAAGGTAGTTATCACTACCACTAGGTCCACTACCAACTAAAAATCTCGTAAAAATATGTATTAATTTTAATTCAATTAAAATAATAATATCTACATTATGTTATTTCGATAAATGCATTCCAATATAGTTTAACACTACAAAAAAAAGGTGTTTTACCGACGGTTATGCCGACGGATATTCAGTCGGTATTGGCTCTTACCGACGGATTTCATCCGTCGTCAATGAATTGGTCGGTAGTGGTTACCGACGGAAAATATGCATCCGTCGGTATATGCCGACGGATTCAAACCAACCCGTTTTCAAACCGGGTCGCCTGTACCGACGGATTCAATTCCGTCGGCAGTCAAGCCAACCCGTTTTCAAACCAAGTTTTCAAACCGAGTCGCCTGTACCGACGGATCCCAAATCAATTTTTCGTTGGTAGATCCGTCGGTATATTTTGGACTTAAATTTTATTATTTTAATTTACCGACGGAATATTCCGTCGGTAAGTATTACAATTTTTTTTAAAAAAAATGATATTCCGTCGGCTCGCCCGTCGGTATTACCGACGCTAAACCGACGGAATAGTCCGTCGGTAAGTACCAAAAATTTAAAAAAAAAAATTATTTGCGATCGGGATCCGACCCGATCAAAATTGCTTAAATAATTCAATACACAAATCTACATTACATCCAACAGAATAAACAAAATCGTCGTCCTTTGCTTGAGCAAACAGCAAAAACTTGATGATGTAGACCAGAGTGCTAAGGCATCGAATGGTGTTCCGGAATTGGTAGAGGATCGATCAAGTAAGAAGCAAATAGAATTTTGCTGCTGATTATGACAACTATACCCCTCACTAGAATGCTTGAAAAAGCTCTGTGAAATATTAAAACAACGTAGTAAACATTAACAAAAACTTATATGAGAAATAATTTAACAAGAATGTGAGTATATTAATACGTACCGTGGAGTATATTAAATTGTCCTTCGCTGACTCGACTCCATCCCTGCCATTTCAAAATCAATTCCAAAGAATCAAGATTCAATTGTCATTTTATATATTTAAACATAAATTAAATTATCATAAAAATTGAACATACCTCAACAGAGATCAAGTAACTTCATTAGGCTCGCATAGTTTCGGTCATGCTGGTAGTTCAAAGATAAGAGATTTAGAGTACAATAAATAAATCAATAATTCAAGGTGTGCTACTATTCGAAGCAATGCATTTACTCTTTCCACAAACATCTGGTGTGCACGAATCATCACCTATCACATGACATGAAATGGAATAAGCTACTGAAAATTGAACCAAACTATTCGATGAAAGCTCGTTTTGTATTCGATTAAAACTAAAGCTCGAGTTCGATTAGTGTTTGCCTCTACTAAAAATCATTTGAGATAGACTCAGATTAATTATCAAACAATGAAACAAGTCCGACCTATACAAAAACTCATCAAAATCCTAATGAGTCAATCAGAAAAAGAAAAAAGATCACACAAGAAACGCGGTTTCAAACTTTCAATAAAGAATCACATAAATGATAATTAAAAAAAAAAAAACATTCGAAACTCATAAAAATCCCAATTTCATTACACAACATTAATTAAATATGCAGAATTAGCCTGAAGATCTCCTTTAAACTGGGTATATCTACGCGCTTTTCTTACAACACATTATTTCATTTTCCCTTTAGTTGTTTAAAGCCCATAAATATCCAATAAAACATTTTTTTTTTCACAACTTGAATGAAAACAAAATATATAATACTACAAATTATCGATGACTATGACAATCCAAATATTAAAAATACAGACCATTTTCTTTTTTATCATGGCAAAATTAGAGTTGAGATAATTGAAATAGACTGTATTCGTGAAAGGGGAAAAAATGTGTGTTTATATTGATGTAATTTAATTAATTGGATTTATATGTGAAAGGGGAATAAAAAAACGTACCTTTCAAACGAAGACGGCGACGGCAGAGGAGGCGGTGGGCGACGGCAGAGGAGGCGGTGGGCGACGACTTTCTTGGAGAGAGGATGGGCGACGACTGCAGGTAGGGAGGATGGGCGACGACTGCAGGTAAGGAGGATGGGCGGCGGCCGCGACCACGACAATGAGGCTTTATATTCGGAAAGGAGGTGGAGTGGGGGGAGGGAGAGGGAGAGGGAGAGACATAGAGAGATTGAGGGAAAATACGCGTGAAATGAGAGAAAGTTACATTTATAATCGGAAATGCCGACGGAAATGGCGACGGATATTTCGGTCGGCTTTGGCTCGTTGCCGTTAGCGACGGAAATGGCGACGGATATTTCGGTCGGCTTTGGCTCGTTGCCGTTAGCGACGGATATGTTCCGTCGCCATTGGATTTTTATAACCAAATGATAAATAATTAAATTATAAGTTAATTAATAAAATAACCAAATGATAAATAATTAAATTATAAGTTATAACCAAATGATAAATAATGAAATCTTATAAATTGTACAAAATAAAATAGCTAGGTTACATTAATTTAATATTCATCTTCATCTTCGTCTTCATTTTCATTATTTGCCACATCTTCCTCTTCCTCCTCATCTTCTTCATCCTCATCTTCTTCATCCTCCCCCTCGTCATGTTCATCCTCCTCCTCATGTCCACTATCGTTTTCAATAACAATCAATTGTGGATTTGCAGCCGTCAAGTCTACCGAAAGATTAAAATCTCCCGCAAACACTTCAGTTTGATTCTCTATTTGTTCCATTTGAAACGGAGGTTCATCTTCATCGTTGTTTTCCTTTTGGGGGACCTCCACCATTGACCTTGCCTTCACTTTGCAAACAGCGTGCCATTCTGATCTATTACGTTTTCCAGCTCCTGGATACGTGCAGTAGTAGACTTGAGATACCTGAGAGGCAAATACAAACGGATCATCCCCGCTATACTTCCTTTTCGAATTAACATCCACAAGCTTGTACTCCGGATGAATTTTGGTTCCTAAAGGGGATGTGTCAAACCAATGGCACTTGAACAACATTACGGTTTTCACTGGATATCCCGGATATTCAATTTCAACGACTTCGTGCAACACCCCAAAGTAATCACTTGCTTCTGCATTGTAATTCGCACCCCTAAGACAAACACCACTGTTGTTAGTCGTTCTTGTTGATGCATACTCTGATGTATGAAACCTGTAGCCTTTCACAATATAGCCGTTGTAAGTCCTCACACGCCGTAGTGGTCCTTGGCTGAGATCCTGTAAGAACCGGCTCTGAAAATCGTGCGATTGTCCCTATACGTACAGTTAAAATTAACATTAATCAAAACAATTATTTGTTCACGTAAAATTCAATTAATGATACTCACATAACGTTGGAACCATCGGGCAAATTGACGTTGAAGACTAGTATCTATGTCTCTATCTGAGATGTTTTGATCTGCATGTCGTAGTTCTTGTGTATACATCCTAATAATTCACAACACAATTAGATGATAAATGACGCACGTTTAGTGCTATTTAATTAGATGATAAATATATGAAATATATACTTACTCAATGTAAGGCTGAACTTCATCACAATTCAATAACACGTACGTTTGTGCTATTTCAGCATCTGTGTGTGTTGACCAATATCGTTCAGTGGCTTTTCCTATAGGTCGCCCCTTAGACTTGAATACAGAGAGCATGCCATCGACTTCTTGTTGCGTACCTCTACCATCGAAGTTACGTGGTTCATTCCTGATCCTCGTGTTGACATGGTCTTCAAAATAATATGAACAAAACATGCCAACCTCTTCATTCAAATACGCATTAACAATCGATGCTTCGACGTTTGCCTTCTGTTTAGCATTCCGCTTCAAGTTGTGGAGATACCTAAAATTATAATAGTTAACAAATTAAAATAAGGCTCCTTATACTAAAAACTAATTAAATGAGAGAAATAGAATTGTTCACCTCTCAAATGGGTACATCCACCTGTACTGCACTGGACCACAAATCCTAGCTTCATACGCTAAGTGAACAGGTAAGTGTTCCATCGAGTCAAAGAAGCTAGGTGGGAAAAAACGTTTCAACTTACACAAAATAACTGGAATGTCTCGTTCCAAACGATTCATATCATCAACCTTGATTGTTGTAGACGTTAAATCTCTAAAAAAGAGACTTAATTCAGTGACAGCCCTCCACACATTCAGAGGAAAAAATTCTCGAAACGCAATAGGTATCAAGCGCTGCATAAAAACATGACAATCATGACTCTTCATCCCTGCAACTTTGCCTTTTGTTGTGTCTACGCATCGACTCATGTTTGACACGTAGCCGTCTGGAAATCTTAACTCTTTAATCCACCTACACAATTCCTGTTTTTGTGCCTTATCTAGTGTGTAGCAAGCCTTTGGATATTTACCTATACGGGTTCAACTCTTCCCTGGACTTTGGAGTATCTTTCGTCTTGCCTTCTGTGGTCATGATTGTGTGAAACACATTGTCAAACACATTCTTCTCAATGTGCATGACATCCAAATTGTGTCGGAGCAATAGTGAACTCCAATATGGCAAGTCCCAAAAAATACCATTTTTCTTCCAGTTACCAGGGATTCCTTTGTTGTGTTATTCTGCATTTTCCTCCGTAGTTTTTTTCAAACCCGTCCACTCAATCTCATGTAACAGACTTTGTCCTGTACGATTAATAAATGTTAGAATAAATGTAACCTAAAAAAACATGTTAAAATAAATGTATAAAATACCATTTCGAAGGGGCGGTCGATTGTTTGTGACTGTTGTATTCTTCGTGAATTCCACCTTATTCCTTCGAAATGGATGATCTCGAGGTAAAAACCTTCGGTGATTATCGAACCATGAAACTTTTCTACTCTTCGGGAGACTGAAAGCTTCAGAATATTCCATACAATACGGACAAGCTTGCTTTCCGGATGTACTCCACCCGGACAACATAGCATATGCAGGAAAGTCGCTAATGGTCCACAATAAAGCAGCACGCATCGTGAAGTTCTGTTTCCTTGAAACATTATACGTTTGGACTCCGTTATCCCATAGGAAGATCAAGTCTTTAATAAGAGGCTGGAGATAAACATCAAGTTTATACTTTGGATTCGACGGACCAGGCACCAATACAGTCAGAAACATTGTTTGAGGTTTCATGCACATCCATGGAGGTAGATTATACGGAGTCAGTATCACCGGCCACAAAGAATACTTCTTTCCATAACTCCCAAACGGTGCAAAACCATCAGTACTCAAGCCTAATCTCACATTCCTCGGTTCACAAGCAAATCCTGGAAACACGTTATCAAGGTGTTTCCAGGCTTCAGAGTCGGACGGATGTCTCATATCCCCAGCCTCAGTATCTTCAGAATTTCTTGCATGCCACGTCATGTGTTGAGCTGTAGCACTAGATTGAAACAATCTCATTAAACGAGGAATGATAGGAAGATAATACATCCTCTTATGTGGCACTTTCTTTTTTGTCTTGCTCGATTGACCACCTGGTCCCTTCCGTCGTGGCTCTTTGTACCGGGGATGGCCACACATTCTACACATAAGAAGATCGCTATCGTCATCACCCCAGTATAACATGCAACCATTCACACAACAATCAATCTTCTCAACCGGCAAACCCATATTCTTCATCAGTTGTTTGCTCTGATGAAACGTCGTAGGTACTTTATTATCGACAGGACAAATCTCACTGCATAATTGTGTCATTTGCTCATATGCTCTGTTAGATAGCTTGTTCTCCGTCTTGATAGCCATAAGTCGAGCATTAAATGACAACTGAGAATGAGAATCACACCCTGGGTACAAATCTTGATCGACTAATTTGAGCATCTCATAAAACTGAAATGCTTCATCCGTTGGTTCCTCCTCTATATTTGACATACCGGCTTCCATCACCATTGTTTGATACATATCGGGTTCTTCCACCCCAAACTCTTGATCGTTACTGGTGCCGACATGCTCAACGTGTACTGGTTGTTCATAAATTGCAGTAGTGTAATAGTACAAGACTTGATCAAAATTATAAGGCCACCGTTGTTCGCCATGACTTGTCCAATTATAGTAATTATCAACGAACCCATTCATAACAACGTGGCATAAGACTTCATCAATGCTTTTAAATGATCTATTCTTACATTTTTTAGCATTACACGGACACCTAATACAATCCTCAGACATGTAATGTGGGTGTAGCTTTGCAAATTCAACAAATGACACGAGTTTATCATAAAATTCAACATTCACATTTCCTAAAACGAGCCTAGGAGTACAATACATCCACCGACGATCCGGCAAATCCATCTGTTAAACAATTTGACCAAATTAAAATTACACACTAAAAATTAAACACTAAAAGTAAAAACTATGTAGTAAAATTACACACTAAAAAATTAAACACCAAATTAAAATTACACACTGAAAATTAAACTATGTACACTTAATTAATAGAAAAACATACCTTAAATTTTCGCTCCAATCCAAATTTTTCCCTTAATTTTTTGCTCCACTCCAAAATTTTCGCGTGTTTTGAGGTTCTGGATCATTTTTCAATACTACATGCCGACGGAAATGTTAGTCCGTCGGTATATCGCGCGCCTAAATTCCGTCGGTATTGACAATACAGACGGATAATTTCAGTCGGTACCAACGATTTCAAATGCATGTCAAATCAGTCAGATTCCGTTGAACAAATTTTAGTCGGTATTTAAATTGCCGACGGAATACCTTTCCGTCGGTAAAAGACGCGTATAAAAAAAATTAAAATGCGCATTCTTAACACTCCAACCACACTCAAAACAACCTACTTCTTCACAAACATCAAAAAATAAAAAAATACAGAAACTCGTGTCTTCATCTTCGGCATCCATGAAAATTGTGGTATGCCATTGTGGAAAAGAAGCTCGTGTGTGCATGTCGAAGCAAGAAAAAAGCAGAGGTAGACTATTTTATACTTGCCCAGATTCACTAAATGGTTCTGGATGCTCCTTTTTTGTTTGGGCCGATGAACACGAAATTCACGGACAAGGAACGAGTTCACACGGAATGTTTCCAGGCATGGTGAGGAGAATTGACTCACTTTTGCTTGAAAATCAAGAGCTCAACAACAAGTTGAATCATGCGCAACTAGTTGGGGATATGTATAAGGATACATCTGACCAACTAACCTCAGAATTAGGATTTGAAGCTGGAAAAGTTGAAGAGCTAAAGAAGCAGAGGAACTTTCTTATTGTGGCCATAGTATTCTGTGTTCTACCCTATGTGTTCAAGTTTATAGGTTGGATGTAATCCTAAGTTTATGTCTCTAATATGTATTGCTAAGTTTATGTAATGCTAAGTGTATGCATGTAATGTAACCACAACAACAGCCTTTCTTCAAGGCAATTTTCAATGAAAATGTTGTTTATCTATCACATAGAGTCTCCCATCACATTCACATAAACACAAACATGAAAAAACAGAGTACATTCAAACATAAATGAAGATCCAATACAGATCACATCCAAAATCACACATAAAACATAACTAAAATTAATATACACATTCTTAACACATAAAACACACATAACTAAAATTAAACAACTAATACTTAAACATAAAAGTAAATAGTTCAACAATAATGCAGATAAAAATAAATAGTTCTACAAGACATAAAAGTAAATAGTTCTACGAGACATAAAAATAAAATTGTTCAACAGAAATAAAAAATAAAATTGTTCAAAGACACTCATTGACCAAAGGTCCACAAATCAATATCAGGGTCGCCAACGAACTGCTGACCCAGATCGATGTCATCATCCTGCTGCATGGTCGAGACATAGTCTGAGGAGGCTGGGGGGGCTGAGGAGGCTGGGGGGGCGCCTGGGGGAACATACGCCGTCGGTAGAGGAGCTTGCATGGTTCTCTGATAAACCTCATCGATCCTCTCGTCCGACCACCCCATCTCTCGACCCATATTCACATGCATCACATGCATGAAATGGTTAAATTGTGCCATCGTCACATCAGGAGTTGGGGTGGAAGATACGGAACCCTGCGATGCCGTCTGGGACGGACCAGCGCCGGACCTGACATCAGCGCTCATACGACCAAGGCCCAGAACTCGTCCGCGGGTGGTGGGGACAACTTCCAAATAAGCCCGGTCCACCTCCTCGACTGTAGGGGCACTGCTGGTTCCGGCTTGAGTAGGGTCGACTTGAGTTCCGATCTCGGCCATCCTCCGGTTCATCTCCAACTACATAATTAATAATTTTAAATTAATAGAATAAATTATAAAAAATGTATTTAATTAAACAATTTTATTACTTACGTGGAGGTTAGTTGTGCGCCCGTATGTGAATTGCTGTGTATCAGCATTAAACGGATGAGCAATGCTCATCCGGTCCAAGTGAGTGGGTACACGCCCCGTATCCCGTTCCTAGTAATTAAATTTATGTATTATATATATTAAATATATAATTAAATTTATTGAAATTAATTAAAAAATTAATAAACACTTACAATGACCATCGACTGCTCAAGGATGGACCGGGCTCCAGTCCGATGCCTGGACATCCCACCCCCAACGTCGGATCTCCGGTTGGCCTTAGCAATCTCACACTTCCTGATGTACGCAGGATCCAGCCACTCCCTCGTCAATGAATCCCACAACACAACATCATTATCATCCTTACCCAAGCTCTGCGTCGTTCCATCGCTCCGCCATGCCATTCTCCATTCGTACATTAAATCCTTATACCGCTCTTGCGCCGATTTACAGAAATACTTGAACATAGCCTGGTCTGAGTACATATTCCGATCCCAAGTGGTTTGTTTCTGCACATATAATAAATTGTTTATTATTGAACAAATTAACAAACATTAATTAAATAATTAAATAATTAATTACTACCTGAAATTCCTCGAAGTACGCTAACTTTTTTTGTTTTGGGACCTTCGACCAGGTAATTGCACCCGCAGAGATCGGTAAAGAGCCAAAAGCAATCGTGCATGCCCTGGAGACCTCGTTACCAGGTAACAATCTGTGACATTAATTAACAAACAAAACACATTATAAATTAAAACGAGTGCGAAATTAATTAATTATTAAACAATAAAAGTATTTAATTACTTACACTCCTCCATCTGTAGCCCAAATGCGCTCCCGGCCATCCCGAGCAGGAACAACAGGATGGTCCCGGACAGACGAATGAGACGACGGCTGATCAGGCGACGGGTGTGGAATGGGTGGCGGAGGCGACGATAATGGTGTTTGTGGCAGTGTAGGCGCCGGCGCCTCGGGTCTAAGTTTCGATCGACTCTTCCTCGATCGGCTACGTGACCCGGAGGCCCCGTGAGATCCCGAGCCACCAGAGGCACCAGCACCATTTCCAGTCATCTATTTAATTTAAACATTTAAATTAATAAATTATATATATAATACTAACTAATTAATAATAAATTTCTTAATTTAATAAAAAACAATAATCTAATAAATTAAAATTTAATCCCTAAATAATAACCTATTTTAATCAATAATAACCTATTTTAATAAATAATTTTTTATTCAATCAACAATAACTTATTTTAATAAATAATTTCCTATTTTATTCAACAATAACTAATTTCCTATTTTATTCAACAATAACTAATTTCCTATTTTATTCAACAATAACTAATTTATTCAATAATTTCCAATTTTAATTAACAATTTTCTATTTTAATTAACAATCTATAACCTAATAAATTTAGTAACAATTTTTTCTAACTTTAAAATAACAATTTCCTAATATAATTAACAAAGCCCCTAATTTAATCAATAATTTCATAATTAGTAAATCAACAATATTAATCAATAATTTTTTATTCAATAACCTATTTTAATAAATAATTTTTTACTCAATCAATAATACCTAATTTAATCAATAATAACCTATTTTAATAACTAATTTCCTATTTTATTCAACAATAACTAATTTCCTATTTTATTCAATAATTTCCAATTTTAATTAACAATCTATAACCTAATAAATTTAGTAACAATTTTTTCTAACTTTAAAATAACAATTTCCTAATATAATTAACAAAGCCCCTAATTTAATCAATAATTTCATAATTAGTAAATCAACAATATTAATCGAGCTAATTATAACTTACAATATCATAATTTAATTATGTAATTAACTCCACTCCAACGTATATGCAAATTAAACAATAATATCAACTATATATATAACATCAATTATGCAAAACATGCAATATCGATCTTAACAAATCACATTAATTTATTATAAATAACTATATACATCAACTAGCTATATATAGGCAATTATCCACTTACAATATCAACTAATTAATTAGATATATCAACTACATACATTCAAAATAATTAACTATATACATCAACTACAAACAATTTCATATGAATCTATATAACAATTTAAATTAACACATGCAATTTAATTCATAATTATAGGCAATACAATATAATTTAAAAATTAATTACTAACAAATTAAGAAAGCGTACCGTATAGATTTTCTAATCGAGTTGAGAGAACACCTCGACAGAGCCTCTTCTTCGCGCAATAGAGGAGATAGAAACAGGGAGGAGGGAGGAGGCAGGGGGGCTTTCTTTCTCTCGAAAGAGAAAGAAAGTAATTTGTTCTTCAGTTTATATACCAAAAAAATTGTCTTTACCGACGGAAATTTCCGTCGGTAATGACCAGATTAAATCGATAAAGAGGCGGTTAGTTAATGCGGGTCGGTTACCGACGGAAATTTCCGTCGGTAATGACCACATTTAATTTTGGGAGTCGATCAAGAGGCGGTTAGTTAATGCGGGTCGGTTACCGACGGAAATTTACAATACCGACTGAAAAATCCGTCGGCCGGTGACCCAAAAACGACACCGTGTAGAGAGTTCTGAGTGTCCGTCGGCATTCCGTCCGGAAAGCCGACGGAAATTGAATTCCGTCGGCAGAGTCTTCTGACTTTGAATTCCATCGGTAATCCGTCGGTACAGCCGTCGGAAAGGTAATCCGTCGGTATACGTCCGTCGGCAAAAACGAGCGTTTTTGTAGTGTAAAGTCTGCAGTAATAATAATTTTTTGATATAAAGCACATCCTATTTGTTCATTAATAAAATAAATTATTACAAATTGAAAGTAAAATAACATACAATATGATAGAAAAACTACTTAAAACAAATACATAAACTAAAATCAAATCAAATGTTCACAAGAAAATACATAGACTTTAGTATACTAAAACTATCTATATGCGTCTTCAATGCTTTCATCCCTTCAGACCCTTCTTAATCTTCTTCAAGCACTTTCCTGAAATATTTAAGGAAGGATGAGCAATACAACTAGGGAGTCCAATTAGCACTTATCAATGTTAAAACAAATCCTATAAAAAATAATTAAATAACAAACCGGAGATAAAGATATGTGGGAATTATAGAACAAACCGGACATAAAGATATGTGGGAATTATAGGATGAAGAGCAATTAGCTAGGTCTAATTAAGCAAAAGAACAATAGGCATTCCAAAATTTACGTGAGTTGGGTCTTTGAAAAATTGTCGACTGAAACTAAGGAAAACAATAGTTGAGTAAAAATGGATTTGCTGGTATGCTTTAGTCAATTAAAGAAAATAGGATGTAATAGGATAGAATGAAAAAAAATAAATACAATTTACAGGAAATGAGGGAAAAAATAATTACCACTCGTATGTCAACAAAAGTGAAGCGATGTACCGGAATCAAAGAAATTGATCCTGGAGAGAAACCCGAGAGAAGTTTTCGGTAACAATATGTGTGCAGAGAGACATTGCGTAGATTTTTGTTGATCATGAGGATGGTGGGCGATAAATCTTAAATATTCAAAAAAATATTGTGAACCCTAAATATTCAAGATTATTGTGAATAAAAATTTTGACTTGATTAATTTTTGTTTTATTATTATTATTTTTTTTTTGTAATTTTTTTTTATTGATAATTTTTTTTCGAAATTGTGTGTGTTGAAAAGTGTAAGTTAATATTACTAAAAAGTGTAAGTCACTATAATTGAAAAGTGCAACACAACTTTTAATGAAAAGTATAAGTCATTATAACTAGAAAATGCAAGTTAGTATAACTAGAAAGTTCAACACAATATTATTAAAAAGTGCATGGTCAATATACTTGAAAAGTGCAACACAATATTTTAATGAAAAGTGTAAGTTATTATAACTGAAAAGTGTAACAAAATACGAGTAAAAAATGTAACATAACATTACTAAAAAGTGTAAGTCACTATAACTGAACATATTGTTGAAAATTGTAAGTCACTACAACTGAAAAGTGCAACAAAATATGACTAAAGGTGTAGCATAACATTACTAAAAAGTGTAAGTCAATATAACTAAAAAATATTGTTGAAAATAGTAAGTCACTACAACTGAAAAGTGCAACAAAATATGTGTAACATAACATCACTAACAAGTGTATGTCATTATAACTGAAATTATTATTGCAAATATTGTAAAATAACATGCTAAAAAATTGTAAATTGCATGTTACACTTTTCTTTATTTTCAACATGCACTTTTATAATTAAAAAAAAATATATGTGAACACTAGACCTCAACATAAAAAAGACTATTCTCAATTGTTTAAGCTACGTAAACTATCATACATGTTTTTCGCGTATTTTATTTTTATTATCAATTCTACCAATTTTTTAAAATTTACTCAATTCCTTATAAGGAATTGAGTCTACAAGAGACCTACCCAAAAAAGATAAGTAAAATGGATTTTAGTTGAGAAAATATTGGGATCATATTTGAACGTGGAATCATGCTCTTCTATTTTTTAAATTTGAAAATAACTGCCATGAAAATATTAATCTATAAACTATATTTCCTTATAAAAATTTATATACTTAGAATAATTTTTTTTTTTACTCCGTCCGTCCTATAAAAAAAAAAAAATATATGTGAGATAACGAGTAAAGAATATTGTTGGTATATACTCAATCTTGTTAATAAAGTTAAAAAAATATTAATTAATCCAATTGACTTATTGTAAAGCAATTAGAGCCAAATTCGATAATTGGTGGACACAAATAACCTTTCATTAATTATATTTCATAATCCTGAATTAGTCAAATTATTTAAAATATTAAATTCCTAATCAACAATAGTTTCCCGCATTTCAAGAGTATTACCTTCCTTAATCCCGGACCTTTCCAAAAAGTTTTGTGCATTCAATGCAATCAAATCTACCGAAATATTTGAGCTAAATTACCTTCATTCTCCGAAAAAGGTAGAATGGTTTTCTGCATCAACGAGTTTAAGGCTGAAAAGCGACACACTGCACTGGAATACAGTTTTCGCGGAGACAAATAATCGTCGACGGTTGCATACACGTTTTTAAAACGAGAGTCTAAATATCCCATACAATCCGATGTTATGCAGCAAACGCACGGTACACTGGATTGTGGTGTAGTTGTTTGCAGATTAATTGAGATTTTTTTGAGAGGGGCAGAGCCAACGAATGCAGCGTTTGGCCGAGATGATGCAAGCAAGATGCGTATCAGAATGGCAAAGACATTCGTTGATCCGATTCGAACCATGTGGGATTGAATATGCAGAGATTGTGTGTCGTGTCGCTTAGTACCTAATATTAAAACGTATGCTTTTGCTTGATTATGTATTTATTGGATTTAATATGGTTATTTCATTACCTATGAATGAACTCCATGTTGTTATCGTTTGTGTTTTTTGGATTAATTGTGGTTTCTTTGAAAGATATTAATTTGTTTTGAATTCTGGTTTTGAAAAAAATGTTGACTGAGGTTATACAATTTCATTGTTTTTTATATGAAAAGTTTGTTATATCTATTTGGCGAATCTACAGTTGATAATTTTGAAGTGATATTAGTAGGTTAATGAAATGTATTGGTGTAATGGGTTGCACACATAAAAATTCACATGATGCAATTATATGTCTTATGATGGCAGTTTGTAAAATTGACAGATGAGATAACAGATGCAGTTAAGATTGAATAACAATACTAAAAAAATGCCCTAGAAATTGCATCAGGCAACACTAATGCAGAAGTGTGATAAAAAAATGCAGTTTGTAGAAATAGAAAATGCATTCAGGATGTATAAAATTCAATCACCTTAGTTGGAATTTCGAGTGCATGTTGATGTTGATCACGAAATGTAATGTGTAGAAATGGTTGTAAAAATAATAAATAATATAAATACAAAAGTATATTTATGTAATTACAACATGCAATTTTCGTTGCATATGTAAAAATAATAAATAACATAAATACAGAAATATATTTATGCAATTACAGCATGCAATTTTCGTTGAATATGTAAAAATAACAAATACTAACATAAATGCAGAAGTATATTTGAATTTTGAAAAAATAATAAATGTACGTTCGATATATATATATATATATTTTTTTTTTTACAGATTTTGACCTTATTTGTATTTAAAAAAACTTATATATTAATAATTTTAATGGAATTCAATATTTAAAATTCGAAATTTATTTAGATAAAAGGTATAGTTGTACATCCAAAAAAAATTGTCCTCAATTTCGAATTGGACAAATTTCGAAATGATAAGTTTGTTGTTGGAATGCTGCATTTAATTAGGTAGAAACGTTTTCAATTTTGAAAAATTAGGAGTCAACTAAGAGTTCCTATATTTATGTTAGAGGTTAGAGATATTAAATTTTAATTATGAGTGTAATTTAATTTGGAATGTTGCATTTAATTAGGTAGAAACGTTTTTAATTTATGGAAATTAGTGTCAACTTAGAGTTCCGGTATTTATGTTAGAGTTTAGAGATATTAAATTTTAATTATGAGTGTAATTTAATTATGGAGGGCATGTTAGGTATCTTAAGTGTTGATTTGGTCTTAATTGAATTACTGGGAATTTTTTGTTTTAATTGGAGACAGGGGTTGAATTTGGTATGAGGAAAATTTTACCGGACGGATGGAGTATATAACTACGACTATTATCATTGCCCCACATCATTGCATTAATGATATAGGCATATATATTTTCATTAATGAAGATTATAGATATATTAAAGGAAAAGTAAAAATTAATTTGACAAAATAGATTTCTATAATGTTTCGGGTATAAAAAATCAAATATATTTAATTTAATTAGATTCGGTAATCCAAATTGAATATTTTTAATCAATTTGATTAAATTTGGTATATGAATTGGATTATTAAGAATGGGATGGCAACTAGACACGGTTTGCCGGGTCCCAACTTTCAAGTGGGGTTGTGAATGAATCAAATAATTTTGGTCGATTCGATATTTGTATTCGAAGTTTTATTATTCGAATTCGTATACAAATTTTCTTTTTGATTCGATTAATAAACAAATACAACTATAGAATAATATTTAATTCGATATTCGTAAGTATTTGATTATATTCATAATATATATACATAAATATATTTCTAAATGTATATTTATCTTAGGGGTGTAAGTGAGTGGAGCCAACTAGCGAGCTACTCGTGCTCGATTCGAAAAAAGATTGAAATCGACTCGAAGCTAATCGAGTCGAGTTTTGAGCTACTCGAGTAGCTACCGAGTTTGAGTTCATAAATACTCGTCTCGAAAGGCTCGCGAGCCTAATCGAGCTTGACATATATTTACTATTTTGCCATTAATATATATATAATTATATTTATATTCAAGTAATCGAGTCGAGCTCAAGTTTATTTCAGGAAAAATATGTTTTACAATTAATTTTGAAAATTATATAGTTAATTGAGTCGAGTCGAACTCGAGTTTCTTATCGAGTCAAGCTCGATCTTTAAAATTTTAGGCTCAACCGAATCGAGTTTCGAACTTCAAGTATAACAATCGAGTCGAGTTTCGATCTCAGCACTACTCGGCTCGTATGTCCAATAATATTATTTAAATTATTATTTTTTACAAATTTTCTCCATAAAAAAAAATTGAATCAAATAGTTTTAAGTCGAATCAATTTCGAATCGAATACTTGAAAAATAATATTTAGAGTACATATCGAACACTCGCTTGGAATCGAATAGTATCAAATAATCATTCGAATCGAATAACGAATCAAATTTATTATTCAAAAAATAAACGAATACGAATATTCAAATACTTTCACGAATCAAATCAAATACTGGAGTATTTGCTTCGATTCAATTCGTTTACAACCCTAGTCCCAGGACCCGCCCAGCCACCAGAAAATTCTCAGACCCACGACTCATCTCTCTTGAGGATCTGTTGAGTTTTATATGCCCCGATCGACATAATTTTAAAACCACGATCCGTCTCACATCCACTTTATTGAATCTAAACCTCGTCCATGTAGATCGAGTTCAATGCGGATTCGTAGTTGGAAACTTGGACTTGGACTCGTCCCACTACCATCCCTAATTAAAAATCTACTCCAAGTTTGAATATTAAGAACCAAACCATATATTTGATTTGATTTGGTATTCAAATTCAAATATTTAAAAATAATTGTGTATTAAAATTTAAACATATTTGGTTCAACTTGTTTTGGTATTAGAATTAGAATTTTAAATGAATTCGAATACAAAGAATCAAATATATTTGTTCAATATTCGAATTTGAATATTCAGAACGGATTCAACATTATAATTTGAATATGAATTTAAATTTCAAATTCAAATATTATTATGTGCCCTCATTTATTTTTTCAAAGAATCAATAACTTTGTCCATGATTTACAACCATAACATATTTTTTAATTATTTTAATATAAATTTCATTATTTTTAAAAAATAAATAAATTATTAGACACATTTCTCAAATTTAGATTTTATTTCAGAATTTTAAGTAATTCCTACATTTTTAAAGTAATTAAAATATTTGATAATTTATAGATTGTTTTGGTCAATTAACTATTACGAATTTTAATTTGTGAAAAATTATGAATAATATATCACTATAATTTTTTTTTATTATAATAATTATGACATTTTTTCATCACTATAATTTTTAATCTTTTAGTGACAATATTAAATTATAAAAAAATATGTATTAAATAAGTAGTGATGATTTCAAATATTATCACTATATTTATAGTTGCATTAGTGACAATAACTTTTCTTTTGCAAGTCAAATTATCAATAAATAAAGGCGTTAGAAATTATCACAATTTTTTATGTTATTTTGTAATCTAATGAATTTTTGTCACAATACGTTTATTTTTAATGACAAGTATTTTGTAAGAATATTGACAATATACAAAATTGTCACTAATTATCACATTCTGTATTGTTTGGTAATAGAGTGAATTACTGTCACTATATGTTTATTTTTAGTGATGAATATTCAATAAAATAGTGATAGTATACAACATTGTCACTAATTAAAGGGTTAATTGCAAATTAAATCACCACCTTTCACTAGATTGCAATTTAATCTAAATTTTTGAATAATTGCAAATAAAATCACCACCTTTAAATATTGTTGCAATTTAGACTTCTAGACAATCCCATTTGTGCCTGAATTTGATGTTTCGAGATTAGATCAAAAATAAAAAACAATGTTGTTTCATTAAGAAGGTGTCACATCAGCCAACCACGTTAGATTTGAGCACAAATGAGACTATTAAGAAGTTTAAATTGCAACAATATTTAAATGTGGTGATTTTATTTGCAATTATTCAAAAGTTTAGATTAAATCGCAATCTAGTGAAAATAAACATTTGTTGATCGGAATTTTTTTTTAAAAACTCGTCGACAACTTTAGGTCAACCGAAAAATCACTCGTCGACACCCTGTTGTCGACGGGGTGTATTTTGATCGACCTAGAGTGGTCGAAATTAAGAAAAAAGAAGAAAAAAAAAAACCCAAAAAAAAAAACCTGTGGGGAGGGGGTGGCGGCCGTTGAGCGGGGGCAGTGGCGGCCGCGCAATTGCTGTTGTTGTTGTTGTTTTTTTTTTTTTTTTTTTTAACATCGATCGAGAAGGGAGTGGGAGAGCGGCGGCAGCGGCCGGGGCACCGGGGAGGGGGCGACCGCGCGGCCGCTGAAACATTTTTTTTTTTTTTTACAGAGCAGCAGCGATGGTGGGGCAAGGGCGGCCGCAGGGGGCTGCGAGGGTGGGTGTCGCTGGCGGCGACGGCGGGGTTGGCAGAGTGGTTTGGGGAGGGGGAGAGAAGAAGATAAAAGATGGAGAACTAGGGTTTAGGTGAGGGTGTGAGTAGTAATTTAAATTTTATAAGAGAAGAACATTTATGACAATTAAGGGGGTGTGCATCTATCTCAAGCCGATTTTAGGGGGGTGCATCAATCGGGAGAGTGTTCTAAACTGAAATGGAGGTGTAAATAGTTAGACCCTTTTGAAAATATATACTGTATATATTTTTTTCCGTATACACACTCAAATTTTCCCGATAATCCAGTATTTCAAAATAGAATTATTCATTTTAAAACTATTTATTAGTTTTTTTAATTAAAAATTCAATTTATATATAACGGAATAATAAATTATTTTTAATTAAGTCTTAAACAATAAAATTAAAATATTTTCAGCCCGTGGTACGCGGATATACACCCTAGTTAAACCCAATAAATTGTGAAACTCACAAAAATCTAGTACTCCCTCCATTTCATAGTATTAATTTTCATAGATAGCTGGTAAACATATTAATAAGAAAGTGCAATAATGAGTGAAGTTTTAAAAGATAAATGAGTTGATTTTTATGTATGTGTGAAGAAAAAATAATGACATTTGGTAAAATTGAAGATATTGTGAAGGTGAAATTTATAAAGAATTTTCTATTTTAAAGATCGTCAAATTACGCGAGATTATAAAAATAAAAAAGAGAAGTCAGATGAGAAAGAAAATTAATAAAAATAAAAAAAGAGAAGTTTCAGGAAAGAGAAAATTAACTAAACTGAGGGGGAGAGGAAAGAAAAAAATATTTTAAAAAATAAATTAAAATTACAAAATTTAAAAGATTGTGAAAATGTGGCAATGTCAGAGATTCAGAATTAGTATATAGGGGAGATATTCTTCCTTTTAACTTAGAAAATTAATGTGATTATAGATCTTCTTTATTAATTAAGTATCCCTGTCAATATATACCATTTCTTAATTTAAACAAATTTTACAAAAACTTGACTTATTAAAAAAAAACAAAGGGGTATGAAGTTTATTTTGAAGGATATAGATATGAAAAATTGGTACATGCATGCACTTACAAAAGCCTCTTTTATCCCCGTGTCTCATGTTTAAGGATAGTTGGGGCAATGCATTTGACTTTCCATAATCTTTCACTCGGTTTCAGATTTTTTAACTTAATCAGTTTTTTTGGAATTTTAAATCGCTTTTATTGGTAGATCGTATTTAGGGATGTACCATTTTTCGATGGCACCTTGACCTCTAATTCGACTCGTGAATTTATGACTTTTATCTTTTATTTCTTCCTTTTAATAAAAAAAAACCCTTTTTAGTTTTTATTGTACTTGTGTCACCTTGAATTGTTTTTTGAACGTTAATAGTACTTTATATTTTAATATGTGATACTTTGTATGTTAATGAGTTAAAACAATTACGTAGAGCTAGTGATGTTATTCGAACCGAGCCTTAACGAGACTCGACTTTGCTCGATTCGTTTACCTAAATAAGTCGAGTTCGAGTTCGTAAAATACTCAATTTACTAACGAGTTGGTTCGAGCTCGACTTGTTAGACTCGATAACTGTTTTTTTGTAAAAAACTTCCATTAGGTTCGTTAACGAGTCGAGCCAAACTCAGATTTTAACTCGACAATGTTATCGAGCCGAACTCGACTCAGCTCGATAAAAGCTCAAACCTCAAATACTCGACTCAAATAAGAGCTCTACGTAGCCGTAGAGCATAGTTTTCTATAATATTTTTGAAGGGATGGATATTCGTACGTAATTAAATACATATAGGATGACGTGGTTCAATTTTTTAGCATATCTAACCACTTATTAAAACATTTGCATATATGTGCGGAATTAATGGAAGTGATAATACATAGAATCTCAAGAGTTGGATAGAATAGAAATAAGTTGATTAGTGAATATGAAAACATCGTACAATCTGTAAAGATGAATCAACACAGTATTTTAAGTAAATAACATTATAATTTATTAAAATAAATTATAAAAAAACCGTGGTCATAATATTAGTAGTAACTTGTTTTAAAAAAAAATAAAATAAAAATACTAGCCGTAACTTGTTTAAACTGACCCCACGTTACTTGTAGCCCTAAATTTATTGGGTTAATTGGGCCATTGATATGGAACACTTTTGCATTGGAATTTGTTAGCATTCGTGCTTTCAACTAACATAATAGAAGGATGTTGCAAATTTGTAATCGAATTTGCATAAATTATTTTCTCTCATTTAAATTCATAATGTCTATTTATACGGATACAAATTTTAATAAATAGTACTCCCTCCGTCCCAAATGAATTTGTACCTCTGGGATGGCACACATTTTAAGAAATGTGAGGAATTTGCACATTTTAAGAAATGTGAGGAATTTGCACTGGAATGACACACATTTTAAGAAATGTGTAAGAAAAGGTGTAATGAGTGAGTGATGTTTTTAGGGTAGTTTTGTAAACTTTTATTAATAAAGTAATGTAAAAAGTAGACTGAGTGTGGAAAAGTAATGACATATGGGTAAATATGATTATATTTTAAGGGTGAGGGTTATGAAGATATTTCCTTTTATGATGGAGTGTGCAAATTGGTATAAGACATCCCTATATAGAAAGTGTGCAAATTCCGGGACAGAGGGAGTATGTAATTATTTTACATTTTTCTAATTTTCTTTTTAAGAAGTTTCATAATCGAAAACCCTTTATAAACTTTATACTCACAATATTCATAAACTTAATACTCACAATATTATTACATTTATACAAATGCTATTCCACGTGAAAATAATCATGGGAAGGAGGAAATATTAATTATTTTGTATATAAAATAGATAAATTTGAGTATAATGGAGTATTGACCAATTCATAAATAACACAGAATGAATAATATTATTTTTTAAAAATTAGAATAATAAAATTGAATAAAGTTAAAATAATGGAAATTAGGCGAAGAATTACATAATTTAAATTATTTAACAGATTTCTTTTTTGACGGAATTTTTTTCTCAATTATATTTTTCGTAAACAGGGTTACAGGAGTGGAAAAGGTGAAAGGGTGAAACAGGTTGGTGCGTGACAGGGTCTGTTATTTCGACCGTGGAGGTTATTTTTATTTCTCTAATAATTTTTTTTGGATCTTCGGGGGAGGTGTCCGAAAGTTGATGAATTGGTCTAAAGCATTTTCTTCTAATCGATTTTGATACACGGTTATACGATTTGTTGATTGATTGTTTATTCAATTCCAAATACTGTTTTTGAATCATCGTCTGAACATATGTGGATTGATTGGGTTTCCGGAGACGATCAGCTCTACTGTCAGTTGATTTGGGGAGCTTTATTAACCTCCTAGGGTTTTCAGATTTGGAGCTCTGGGTGCCAATCAGTCAAGGCAGAGGCATCTGCCGTCGTCATCGGCAGGCGGATTATGGTTTTTCCTCCGGTTTAGTTCTCCGCAACCCCACTCTCTCCACTACCTCCCTGCGCCACAGATGGACTTCGTCAGCCGACACGCGGCGCCGCCGCCTCCTTCCGACAATCAACCACCTACACCCTCTGCCCCATCCGCTGCTCCTCTCGAAGAACCTGAGTATTTGGCCCGATACATGGTGATCAAGCACTCATGGAGGGGTCGTTACAAGAGAATATTATGCATTTCTAGTTACACGATTATTACTTTGGATCCGGGTACTTTGTCCGTGACTAATTCGTATGACGTGGGTAGTGATTTTGAAGGAGCTACCCCAATCATTGGGAGGGATGAGAATTCCAATGAGTTTAATGTAAGTGTGCGTACTGATGGCCGTGGGAAATTTAAATCCATCAAGTTTTCTTCCAATTACAGGGCCAGTATATTGACTGAACTGCACCGAATAAGATGGAATAGGCTAGCAACTGTAGCAGAATTCCCTGTTCTTCATTTGCGAAGGAGGACTTTGGAGTGGGTTCCTTATGTAGGTTTTATGGCTCCTCCTTCTCCTAATTTTGTTTTACTAATTTTTATGTGTTGTTTCCCTTGATTGGTACTTTTGCTAGTTCGTACCTTCTGGAAATGGAAGTTTGTAAAAATCATTGTGTTGGATGTTGATAATCATGAAAGAAACTGGGTCGGGTTTCTTGTTGATTATCAGTATTGTTAGAAATAGTGCGCATGAGAGGTTTTACTGGAAGCTTATGCATATATCATATATATGTGGCTTGGATGAATCTTGCACTATTTTGATTACAAATGTTATGTTTTCATAGAGTGTTAAAGAAGAAGTAAAATTCTCTCTAGCAATCTTTAGATTTTAGATAAACAAAACTCAGGTGAAGTTCTCTTTACCATACTTTCTCCATATCCGTGGCTTCACTCTTCTTTTTGTATTAAGTAATAAATGACACGAAGAAGGCTGTTGTGGGTACACAGTACTAGTTATTCCTTTTCTGGAAAAGGATTTGGTCATTGATTAGCATTATTGTTACTCTGCTAGTGTGAGCTGGGTCCATCATTAGCTCCTGTATCATAGGAAGCTTACTTATGTAAAGAACAATATTGAGACGCCATGTGCTATCCATCCATGCTGTTCATTTAGTAGTTAACTTCTCATTCTAATGCATTGATCTCTTCCTGTGTGGAAAGTTTGTTAGTTGGGCAGTTTTATCTAGCTGTCCTGTAGTTTGGTTTGCTCCTTCTCAAGATGACCAAACTGTATATGGTTTCATCATTTATGAAATATCTTCGTTCATTGACACAGTTGTTCGTGTTGTATTCTAGAATCTCAGGATGAAAGGAAATGTTGAACTGAGTGATTAGAAGTACATATAAGTCTTAACAGAAAACTATGCTATATTGCAATCTAAGTTTCTTCTTATATTAGTATTCTTCACTATTATACCATAATTAAAGATTGGCATTGGTCCATTAGCATTTCTGGCGCACCCTTGTTGGAAAGACACTGCAAATCCTGTTACACTTTCTTTCTAATTTTAGATTAGTTAGGTTAAGTGGTTTGGCTTCCTTTTTTTTATGCTAACTATTTGTACTTGGAATTTAAGGCTCAGTTTCTGAACTTCATTGACACAGCTATACATTATACAAGAAATTGTAGCGGCATTTGGTTTTAGTTCTCGGGAAAAAATTTCATAGGGTTACCATGGGGTTGCTCTATACCTCTGACAAGGAGATATTTTTTTCTTGCTGCATCTGTGTTACCTTACTGCTGCTTCTCCAGAGAAGGATTTGCAATTGAATTGAATTGATTAGTACTCAACTGATTGAAAAGATATTCTCTGACCTTATGAAATAGATCTGCTCTCCTTTTTCTGTATTTAGATTAAAGACACTTTGACTTGAATGCTATGTTTTCTCGTAAGCTCTGTTCCTGGGAAATGTCAGTTTCACTGTTGTTGTCTGTAGTTTGAATAATAACTGTGGGGAAATCTTCTTCTTGCAGAAAATGAAAGTTACTTATGTTGGTGTCGAAGTGATTGACTTAAGGTCTGGAGACCTTCGTTGGTGCTTGGATTTCAGAGATATGAATTCTCCAGCCATAGTTCTTCTCTCCGAAGCTTATGGGAGGAAAAATGTTGATGGTGGTGGATTTGTCCTTTGTTCTCTGTATGGACGGAAATCTAAGGCTTTTCAAGCTTCTTCAGGGACTTCAAATGCTGCTATCATATCATGTTTGGTATGGAACACAGGACACTTTGTTTTGTCACCCCCACCCCTTCTCTGTATTTTTTACCTTGCTTATACTGCTGTGCTCTATCTGCTAATCCTTTATTGGATCTTTTGAAATGTTCTGTTGAAGATACTTCTCATGAACTAATTCAATTTTGTTCCAGACAAAAACTGCAAATTCCATGGTCGGGGTCTCATTAATTGTTGATAGTTCTCAATCACTTAACATCACAGAGTATGTGAAGCAAAGGGGTAAGCTTTGAAATCAAATTTGTAAGTTTGCATGCTTTGCAAAATTTGTCCTTATGTGCTTTGTACGTATCCTCTCTTTTAAACATGTAAAATGTAGTTAAGGAGGCTGTGGGAGCAGAAGAAACTCCTCTTGGTGGTTGGTCTGTTACAAGGCTGCGAACTGGTGCTCATGGAATGCTACATTCTGCTGGATTGACTTTGGCTCTTGGACCAAAAGGAGGACTCGGGGACTCGGGTGATGCTGTCTCTCGTCAGCTTATTCTTACCAAGGTGTCACTTGTTGAAAGACGCCCAGAAAACTATGAAGTAAGCGTATCTTTTCAATATGATGAAATATGAATTTTCTAGATGAGTAATCAAAATTTTCTCATGTTCTTTTGAAGGAAGACTTATGTACCGCTATGTGTGCCTATACTATCCCTAAGGATAAAAGCTGCCCACGTATTTTTATGGTGCTCTCTGTATTCATTTCATGTGAAAACATTTAATTATATTCATCTAATTGTTGGCAAAGAGACATCTTTCCTGCTGCAGCTTTGATTTCAGCCATGATTGATGATTGGTTCCTCCCCCCACCCCTTGCCTATCATATGTCATTATAGTCTATTCAATCATAATTTGTACCGCTCACATATACATTATATTCCTTATGTTTTAAGTCCTTTTATTTGGAACACGTCACCACATTTTTGCTGCAACTTTAATGCATTGTGATTCTCAACTTTGTCAAATCTCCACTTCGTCTAAACACTAGGTTGAGAGAATTCCTTTAATATATTAGAACTCCAACATGCCTTCTTGCATAAATTCTTTGTAAAGCTTTCCATATGGTCTTTTTTGATAAATGTGTGGCAGAGGACCATTTGTTTGGGTTGGGTTTTATACCATGTTGAATGGCCATGTCTTTTATAAGCTTAAGTGCTAAAAAGAAAAAATAATTCAATATCGATTAACCCTTGAAAATCTCGTGTTATTTGTGTTTCTCTTCAGTCACTTGTTTATATCATAAATAGGATAATGAACTAATATCTTTGTATGAACAAACTTGAGTATATTTCACAATGCATCAACATCTTATACTGATATGTCAAATCTTAAACGCTAACCTGGGGATGGAGTGTGGTGATGTTGGAGATCCCCAACTTCCCTATATGTGTGGCATATATCTGGCATCCCTCCAGTTTCCAATATTGTTGAGTTATGATTATGTAATCTTACTTCAATTATGCTGTGGGCATGCATTTCTAATGGATTTTTTGGTATTCAACTAATATTGAGTGCTAGATGTTCTCGTTGCATGGGTGCAGGCTGTTGTTGTTCGGCCATTATCTTCAGTCAGTGCTCTTGTTCGATTAGCTGAGGAGCCACAGATGTTTGCTGTTGAATTTCATGATGGGTGCCCTATTCATGTGAGTATATTTGGCTAATAAGTAACATTCAAATATTGCAAAGGCGTTAATTTCATAAACTATGTATTTTATTGAAAAGTATTAGAAGAATGTCACTTACATTGATTATTATTCAGGTGTATGCTAGCACCTCTCGTGATAGCTTACTCGCAGCAGTTCTGGATGTGTTGCAAACTGAAGTAAGTAGATGTGCATCTTTGGTTGATAAAATTATTAATTGGAAAGTTGTTTTGACTGAATCTGGATGCGTTTCTACTAATCTTGAATGATTAGATTGATTGATTCTGGACACAAACTCCAGACTTATTGGGCTTTGGTTTATTCTGATATGACTTTTGGCTTGTGCAGGGTCAATGCCCAGTGCCTGTCTTACCAAGGCTGACGATGCCTGGTCATCGAATTAATTCTCCTTGTGGCAGAGTTTATTTGCAATTTCCCCAACAGCCACAACGCCCTGTTTCTGATGTTGAATCTGCAACAATGCATTTAAAACACCTTGCAACAGCTGCAAAAGATGCTGTAGCTGAAGGAGGCTCTATTCCTGGTTCAAGAGCTAAATTATGGCGCAGAATTAGAGAATTTAATGCATGCATTCCATTTAGTGGAGTTCCCCCTACTATCGAAGTACCTGAGGTGACTTTGATGGCCTTGATCACATTGCTTCCTGCTGCTCCCAATCTTCCTCCAGAGTCCTTGCCTTTGCCACCACCTTCGCCTAAAGCAGCTGCTACTGTAATTGGTTTTATTCAATGCTTACGAAGATTGCTGGCATCAAAAAATGCTGCTTCACACGTGATGTCATTTCCTGCTGCTGTTGGTAGAATCATGGGCCTACTCAGAAATGGTTCTGAGGGAGTAGCTTCTCAAACGATAGGTCTTATTGCTATGCTCATTGGTGGTGGTCCAGGGGATACAAGTGTGTTGTCTGATACGAAAGGAGAGCAACATGCGACAATCATGCATACCAAGTCTGTATTATTTGCTGAACAGAGTAACATTACTGTCCTTGTTAACAGATTGAAACCAAACTCTGTTTCACCATTGTTGTCAATGTCTGTTGTTGAAGTTCTTGAAGCAATGATATGTGAACCACACAGTGAAACTACCCAATACACAGTTTTTGTTGAATTACTACGCCTCGTAGCTGGGTTACGTCGTCGCTTGTTTGCACTATTTGGGCATCCTGCAGAAAGTGTTCGAGAAACAGTGGCTGTAGTTATGCGCTCAATAGCAGAAGAAGATGCTGTTGCTGCTGAGTCAATGAGGGATGCTGCTTTACGTGATGGCGCACTGCTGAGGCATTTGTTACATGCATTTTACCTACCTGCTGGTGAACGGCGTGATGTCAGCCGACAGCTTGTGGCTTTGTGGGCGGATTCTTACCAACCTGCCCTTGATTTGTTATCTAGAGTTCTGCCACCTGGGCTGGTTGCATACTTGTATACGAGGTCAGATGGAATTTCAGATGAAGATATATCTAATCAGGAAGTTTCCTTGATGAGCAGAAGGCAGCGGCGTTTACTTCAGCAGAGAAGAAATCGTCCCCTGAAAGTTATACCATCTCATGGACAGAGCATTCCCTCTGTTAATGATGCTGAAAGCAGTGATCAAGCGAGACCGACAAATGGGCATGCACTTCGAGGTGTAGACGGATATCGAAACTCTGTGGGAGATCCAAATAGTGGGCATGTTCCATATGTTCATTCTTCACTGGTTCATGCTAGTGACAACATATCTAATGAGCCTCCTGCTGTTGGGGTCCCTCCAAACGATCAGCCATCAATCGTCATTTCTCCTGATAATTATGTGGTCCGTGCACATGAGTCAATTGAAACCAATGCGACAAGCACACATGAGTCTGATATTAGACCATCTAGCCCCCAGAATTCAGGCATCCCAGTTCCTGCACAAGTGGTCGCAGAGAATGCACATGTGGGGTGTGGAAGATTGCTATTGAATTGGCCTGGTTTCTGGCGAGCTTTTGGTCTTGATCATAACCGTGCGGACTTGATCTGGAATGAGCGTACTAGGCAAGAGTTAATGGAAGCTTTGCAGGCCGAGGTTCACAAATTAGACCTTGAGAAGGCACGTACAGAAGATATTGTTCCTGGAGGTACATCTAAGGAAACTATGAGTGGTCAAGAAACCATGCCTCAAATATCGTGGAACTATGCAGAATTTTCTGTTAGGTACCCTAGCTTGGCCAAAGAAGTTTGTGTTGGTCAATATTATCTTCGGCTGCTGCTTGAAAGTGGAAGTGCTGGTCGGGCAGAGGACTTTCCACTGCGTGACCCTATTGCATTCTTCAGAGCACTTTATCATCGATTCCTCTGTGATGCAGATACTGGGTTGACTGTAGATGGTTCGATTCCTGATGAAATGGGCCCATCTGATGATTGGTGTGATATGGGAAGATTAGAAGGTTTTGGAGGAGGGGGAGGTTCCTCAGTCAGGGAGCTTTGTGCAAGGGCTATGGCAATTGTGTATGAGCAACATTACACTTTAGTAGGACCATTTGAAGGCACTGCACATATAACCGTACTGTTGGATAGAACAGATGACAGAGCTCTAAGACATCGCCTTCTTCTCCTTTTGAAGGTACTGTCTCATTTCCTTCCTCTTACCTCCTTTAACTGATTCAGAATTAGTATTTAAACTGAAACGAGAGATAGATGGTAAAACGTTTGTGTTGCTTGTCCTGTTCTTATGAGTGTGGCATGCCACTTATTGTTCTTATCTCGGTATCAGACCCCTATATACTCATATAAGTCAAGATTTTATTTGAGTAATGTGAGTATGCTCGTTCACTGGTGGGGCTGCTCTAATTTCCTTATGATGTGAAGCAGTGTTTGTTACTTTTCTACTGGAGAAAATTAAATTAGGTTTGTAGCATGTTTGGGGATTAAACAGATGAACCTGACTGAATGATGATTTCTTAACAACTGGGGGGCAAAAGATGATAGTGGCATGACAATGTTCCCAGAGTATCCCCGGGCTGATCTTTTGCCTTAGTTGTAAGTGCACAAGGCAGTGTAACACATAAATTTTCTTCCCTTAGGAGCAAAATAAGGTGCCAGCCTTATTGAAATAAGCTGGGGGATGCCTTTTCTTAAACCAACATATCATTGCAATTAACTTAATCATCTGATTGCACGAATTTCTGCATTCAATGGTGCAACTGCACAAGTCACATGGGTTTCTTTATATTTAAGCAAATTCAAGAAACTTGCAATCAATTGTGGCCAAATCCATTTGTTTGAGCAATCAGTCACGGAAAAGTCGTGGCTACTTTCTGGGAATAATTTTGCCTTTATATTGTCATTACCGTGATGAAAATGTGTTCAGGAATTTTTCACAAAATATTTCGTCAAAAGATTCCGGCGGTATCTTTCTTCAGACTTACTGTATCTATCACTCTAATTCATACCATGTTTAAAGCTCCCACCATTTTTCAAAGTTATACACCCCACTCTTAAAAGAACTATCTAATTGTACCTCTGTAAACACTAAACAAGTGAACCAAATATATTTTCACTAAATTAATTGTCGGATCAGCTTATCAGCTTAATTGGTCTAACTTTGTGACTCTCTTGTCCTAACACATTGACTCCCATACATTCACCGAGGGGATCTCTCAAAATTTGTTTGGATTGTATTTTTCCAAGATTTGTTTGAGTTGAATCAATACATAGTGCATGGCTTTCATTAAGTTTCTTCATATTATGGTTTATTTCAGAGAAATTATAAGAAATAAGAAAATGAATGTTGGGTGTGGGATGAGCAGAATGGTATTGTCCTTCGTCTTCAGCATGAAGAAGGGAAATGAAAAATAAAACTAGTACTGTAGAAGAGGGGAATTCAGAATAAGAAAAGGCAGGAGAATTAGATTTTTTACTTTTGAGGATTTCCAAGTGAGATCGGATAAGTTTTTTTTTTTAGTTGCAGCTGATTATTTAAGGGTCTCGGGATGTGGGTATTTGCTTGACCCAAAACACTTAAACCCCTAAGACTTGTTGTTCAAATGTGAGAGTTTATTGATATTGAGCCCCGTAAAAAAAAGACTTTGCACACTATGGTGCTGGCCTTGTTCAAAGCTAGAGTGAGGCGACAAGGAGGTCTGTCCTTGCACCTGCCTAGTGGCCTTAGCCCTTCACTTGGCATGCATTTTATGTTCCTTTTGCAATTGCAATTCATAGTATTTTTGCGGAAATTAGCTCTAGAGCTGCTAGCTTTCTGGAAGGCCAGAGGGAGAAGAAGAGAAGTGGGAAGACAAGTACAAACAACATGGGAAATAATGAAAAATAATGTAGTGTGTTACCTCACGTTGTGCCCAAGACCGGAATTTAAAGTCTTTATCAGAGAAGGTTTAGGCCTTTGATTTTGCTTAAATCCTGAAATTTCTCGAATTGTGGCAAGTAATTAGAAATGAAGGTGTCTGTAAGGAAAACTTTGTATTTCAACATGGCATCTTCTTTTTGAATGATTCATTAAGTTCTGCACTTGGAGTCCTACTCAATTGTTCCACCAACTCATTTAGGAATGCCTGAATGCGGCTCGCTGGATTACCATTATTTGTATTTACTAGTTTCTCAAACAAAACAATTCACATTGGCATGACCATTGCTTATTTTTTCAAGTACCAAGCTATTTATCTTTCTTGCTTGCCACCAACCAGTTACTTTACCCTGTTGGAAATGAGGCAGCAGCGTTGCTATGATTAGAGAGTGACCATTTCACCGTGATCATTAAAACTTTGATAGCTGGGCATCTTTATGCTAATGGCACGTCTCTTTCCTGTGCAGGTTTTGATGAAAGCTCTGTCAAATGTGGAGGCATGTGTTTTGGTTGGAGGATGCGTGCTTGCCGTTGATTTACTAACGGTTGTTCATGAAGCTTCAGAGAGAACTGCTATACCATTACAATCTAACTTAATTGCTGCTACTGCTTTCATGGAACCCTTAAAAGAATGGAAGTTCATTGACAAGAACAATTTAGAAGTTGGGCCAGTGGAGAAGGATGCAATTAGAAGATTTTGGTCGAAAAAAGAAATTGATTGGACAACCAGATGCTGGGCTTCTGGGATGCCAGACTGGAAGAGACTAAGAGACATCCGTGAACTTCGATGGGCAATGGCTGTTCGAGTTCCTGTTCTTACTTCAACCCAGGTATAACATGTTCAGTAGGTATATCACACATTCTTCGTACAGTACTATAGTCCACTTTTGCATCTTTTTCAAATGAAAGTGTCTTTTTTTGCAACTTTTACTTTGTTGTGTACTATGTTTTAAAAGTCATGATAAATATTACTCTAAGGTGATGTTTACTTTGGGCTTTGAGTGGTTTTGAAAACCGGTTTTTGAAATGCTGGGTTTTTGAAACCCCGATGAATAGTAATATGTGTGTTTCTTTTGAGTTTTGGAATAGTAGAAGATTTTAACTTTATGTCAAATCAATGTGTAAGACTGAATGAAATTGTATTATTATATAATTGTTGTGTGAGATTATAATGATTAGTTGATTGTGTAATGATTGAATGTATTACTATATTATTGTATTACGGAGTATTATATTATTGTTGAGAAAGATTATAATGATTGAAGTGATATTATACAGATATAACTTTATTTCAAATCAATATGTTTGATAGGGGTGGTTTTGAGTGGATTTTGAAAATCGGTTTTTAAATCCCGAAGTAAAACGGGTGTAGGATCTTAAAAACCAAAAGTAAACATCACCTAAGGCCTTGTTTGATAACTAAGATTAATGGTAGATTAACTCCATCTCAGCCCTTATAGGCTGTTTGATAGCTAAGATTAAGGGTAGATTATGCTTTTAAATCTGTAAAGTTTAGATATCATCCTAATCTCAGCCTAATCATTCTTAGCTATCAAGCAAGACCTAATTGTTTTCTATTTGAACATTTGTAGGGGGCACATATTGAGGTCCATTAAGGTTTGCACTATGTACTCTAGAGTTGTATATCCACTCATAATTTGTTGCATTGATACAACTAAATCTTTTATCATAAGTCTAGTCAAGTAAATATTTATAAACGTAATTGGATTTGATTAACATGTCTAGATTATCAATTCTAGGTCTAAGCTGAACACTCTGGATTAAAACTTTTGATACACTTATTTAATAGTCTTAATGTTGATAAACACTTTGGTTTTGATCTTTAAATGAACGCATCTGTTAGATTCCATGTTTACAAGATAATATGAAATCACTTAAAGAGTTGTGATGAATTTACCCTGGAGTTTCTGATAGCCCAAGGCATAAACTTCATAATAACACTGACCTAATCAAATTTAGACTACCTAGTTCTATGGGTACTTTCTAAAAGACTATAGAGTAGAAACCAAGTAACTTCTGTGGTTGCACTTTTCTTTCCACACACAAACTAGAACCTAATATTCTACTGGGATGCTAAAAAGTTATTTGCTCTTTCCATCTTCACGTGTCTTATATTTTTCCTGAACTAAACATTGTTATGACTAAAGTCAGATTATTAGCTTCTGAAAACTAATCAATGTACTCTACATGGTATTTTCACACAATTTTAGGTTCATATATAGTAAATCTATGAGACAAAAACTCTCTTTTTGTAACTTTGTATCGGAAGGACAAATAGCATGTGTTGGAGGGAATTTTATATTTACATCCCAAATCATAGTGGGGCGTGCTTATTTTACTGTCTTTCTTAAAGGGGTGGGTACTTTGTACAGGTAGGAGAGGTGGCTTTGTCCATATTACACAGCATGGTAGCTGCTCATTCGGATATTGATGATGCAGGAGAGATTGTTACCCCGACACCTAGAGTTAAACGGATCTTGTCTAGTCCACGCTGTCTTCCACATATAGCACAGGTAATTGAAGTTCTTGCCCTTCATTATTTCTCTGTACAGGTCCTCAGATTGCTATATTGAATTATTTTGGTATCTTCATTCATATTAGATGATCACGATAGTTTTCATACATGATGGGGCGTGTTGAAGTTGTCATACGTAAAGCCATTCTTCTCTCTAACAGCTTAAGCTTTTAAGATAAGGCTGCCATTTAATATTATCTTTGTTTTGGAGGCGAGATTGACCTATATTCCTTTCTTAACATTGGTGATAGGCTTGGCATGTTGGCATGTTACAATTATTTTTTGTTTGTCTGATGTTTTTTGCTGAACTAACTAATGGCTGCATCGTTGGTTCCATCTCAAGTTTGCTACATTTCTATTTCAATAGAGCTTCTTTTGACTGATAATATTTTGTGCAGGCTATGCTTTCTGGTGAACCACCCATTGTTGAGGCTTCTGCTGCTTTGCTTAAGGCTATAGTTACCAGGAACCCCAAAGCAATGATAAGATTATACAGTACAGGCACATTTTATTTTGCCCTGGCATATCCTGGTTCTAATCTTCTTTCGATCGCCCAACTTTTCTCAGAGACTCATGTTTATCAAGCTTTTCATGGTGGTGAAGAAGCTGCAGTTTCCTCTTCTCTACCTTTGGCAAAACGAAGTGTTTTGGGTGGCCTCTTACCTGAGTCATTGCTCTATGTTCTGGAACGTAGTGGGCCAGTTTCTTTTGCGGCAGCTATGGTTTCTGATTCTGACACTCCTGAGATTATTTGGACACACAAGATGCGAGCAGAGAATCTGATCTGTCAGGTAGGCACAATTCTGAAACCGGTTGGACACATTTCTCCCACAGTAGTTATATTCCATAACAATATGCTGTTAAATTATTCTCAAAGCACGTTAATAGTGCAACTAATATGACATTTGATCTTGTTCTTTAGGTTCTTCAGCATCTTGGTGATTTTCCGCAGAAATTGTCACAGCATTGCCATTACCTGTACGACTATGCTCCAATGCCACCGGTGACGTATCCAGAGTTGAAAGATGAGATGTGGTGTCACCGCTATTATCTGAGAAACTTGTGTGATGAAATTAGATTTCCTAATTGGCCAATTGTTGAACATGTTGAGTTCTTGCAATCATTGCTTGCAATGTGGCGGGAGGAGTTAACTCGAAGGCCAATGGACCTTTCTGAAGAAGAAGCTTGCAAGATACTGGAGATTTCAATTGAAGAAGTATCCAGAGATGACGCCCCTAAAAAATCTAGTTTTGAATCAGTTGAGGAGCATTCTAAAATATTAAAGCAGATTGAGTATATCGATGAGGAAAAGCTCAAGAGACAATATAGGAAACTTGCGATGAAGTATCACCCAGACAAGAATCCTGAAGGGAGGGAGAAGTTTCTGGCAGTGCAGAAAGCTTATGAGTGCCTGCAGGTATGCCCAGCAGCTTAGTTTTTGGTGTTATAATCTTGTCTACTCTTCAGGAGGGATACTATATGATTAAAGTTGAAAACTAAGTGACATATGGATACTCATAATTGATTATTTTTTATCTATAACTTAGAACCATGAGGATGTGATAATGCTGTTTATATTTAGATATGAATTACCTTAGCTTATTATATAAATTCGCGGGGACTAAATATAAGTATCTTTTGAGAGAGTAAATATTCAGGGCCACACCGTTACATTTAATTGTTTGGATATACTTCTCATTTGGTTCGTAACTCATTTGAACCTTGCTTGAGGTTTGCCTCTTTTTAATGTTCATCCCATCAATCAGTTGAATTAATGGAAGATGATGATTTCAGCAAGAAATTGGACTGGAACTCCTCATTTACCCAGAGGGTTCAAATGAAATATCAAAACTCAGGTTACCGAAATATTATGTATAAAGATGCAATTGCAAACGATGCATTGATGGGTTGGTGTATATGTCACAAATCATTACTCAAAGATATAGAAAAACAATTGTAAATATCTATATTGAAACCTAAGAAATGAATAATGTCTACTCTATATCATCAAATTAATGCATTTAGAGTTGGGTTTAAAATGCATTAATTTGATGATATATTGGTGCATCTTATCTTTATCCATTATATGGATAAATATATAACTCTCTCTGCAATATTTGCAAAATTACATTAAACCATTTCAGCATATAACTTTATTCAGATCATCTAAAAGTTTTTTAGGGGATAAAACATCCTTTCAGTGGTTCCAAAATGTTCTTTAATTCTGGTCCAGAATTGTCCATAGCAAGAGGATGGTTTCCAATTTCCTGTAGTGATGCAAATAGCATTTCATGGGAGATTGGCTAGATACCTCATGATAGATTTAATCAAATTAGAGAAATTGTGTCTAAGTGCCTTTGATTGGGTGCCTTTTAGATTAGAAATTTTAGTCTGGTCTTTGGATCTTAGATCATGAAGGGTATGAGCTTCATCTCGTTGGGCTTGCTTTATAATTTTTAATTTTCCGTAAATCGCTTATTAATACTTTCAAAGTTTATGTATTATTTTGCCAACCATGTCGCTCATTTAACGAGATCAATTAGCAGGGTAATGCTATACCATCTAACTGATTATATGTCTTCATAATTGAGTTTGAAATTGCAGTCATAGGCTTAGCCTGGTGATAGGTAACATCTCTCAGTTGGAGCAAGCTCTTAAACTTTTTGAGTCTCCCTCGACCAGCTGTTATTCCAAAAAAGAAAAAAAAAATTGAGTTCCATGTTCTGTTTGCTTTCCTTAATTTACTACCTTCTAATTCTTCCTCTTTAGGCAACCATGCAAGGATTGAAAGGTCCCCAGACTTGGAGGTTATTGCTTCTCTTAAAGGGCCAGTGCATTCTGTATAGGCGATATGGGAGTGTTTTGTTGCCATTCAAATATGCTGGGTATCCGATGCTGTTAAATGCCATTACAGTGGAGGACAGAGATGATAACAATTTTCTTTCTTCTGAGCGGGCACCTCTCCTAATTGCAGCCTCGGAGCTTGTTTGGCTGACGTAAATTCACTGTTCTCCCTAAATTCCTGAATCATTGACTTTTCTCTTTTGGACTAGTACTTTGTAAATGTATTTACCAATGTTTCCACACTTTATTACCTTTAGATGTGCGTCCTCTTCGTTGAATGGTGAGGAGCTTGTGAGAGATGGTGGAATACCTCTTCTTGCTACACTTCTTTCCCGTTGCATGGGTGTGGTCCAACCGACGACTCCTGCCAGTGAACCATCTGCCACTATTGTTGCTAACATAATGCGAACATTTTCGGGTTTAAGTCAGTTTGAAAGTGCCAGAAGTCAGATGCTTGAGTTTTCTGGATTAGTTGAGGACATTGTTCATTGCACAGAACTTGAGCTTGTGCCTGCTGCTGTTGATGCTGCCCTTCAGACTATTGCTCATGTTTCTGTCTCCTCTGAATTCCAAACTACCCTTCTGAAGGCTGGTGTACTGTGGTAAGTGGATGTTTTGTTATTATGGCTTCATGTTTAATGTTTTCCCACCATCTTTCTACTGCAAGATTTTAATACTTCAGAAGTCTGCCAAAAAAATAAAGACTGCTTTCTTTTATCGTGTAATTGGTTCAACATACCCGCTGTCCAAGTCTGTGGCGGTTCCTCCATTAGTTACTTCAATTTGGATCCAAATGTAACATAGTTCATGTAGTGTTGGCTGTTGAGTTACTTTACTATTCTTTTCAAAGATAAAACATCCTTATTCTATGTAAGAAGTGTGAAAGGTTGCAGCTAAAGAACATAGTGAACTTGTAAGTCACTGCATCAACTGTTATTTGCCTGTTACATCTTGTTAGACCACTGCATTGTTTTTCTGAAACTGCTCTGCCCCAATGTTATGGTTCCTAGTACATGTTATTTGAATCAACGGCCATTTCAGAAACTTGTGTGTTTTATTGAGTAACTTTTTCTTGTTCAGGTACCTTATACCATTGTTGCTTCAGTATGATTCGACGGCTGAGGAATCAGATAAGACAGATGCACATGGTGTTGGAATTAGTGTTCAAATAGCCAAAAACCTACATGCTGTACAAGCATCTCATGCCTTGTCAAGGCTTAGTGGATTGGGTAGCAGCGAGTCACCCTACCATCAAGCTGCTGCCGACGCCCTTAGAGCTTTGCTGACCCCTAAACTTGCAAGCATGCTGAAAGATAATCAACCCAAAGACCTCTTGTCCATATTGAACTCAAACTTGGAATCGCCTGAGGTAAATATCTTGGGCAATGCCAATTTTCTTGCGTTATAATTTTTTATCATGATATTCTAGAGCAGCATAAGAAAGGATGTTTTAAGATATACTTAAATCTGTGGAAAAATTATACATATTTTTTCGTGTAAGTAATTTTTTTATCTTACGGATCAGACAGTAAAGACAGCACAACCTGCTATGTAACTTTTTTTTGTTTTTTTTGGGTGGGGGAAAGGCATGGATTAAATGCATCTAAAGTTCTAAATACTTGGGATGTATCATTAAAGAAACTGTGGAATTGATATGGATGTTACACATAGGATTCAAGAGCGTAGGAACGAATGAAGAACGTCTCTTCTATACTCAGCAATCATAAAATACTGCTGAAACTGAAAGGATAACTGTGTAAAACATTCATAATGAAAAAAGTAGAGCAACTCAATTTAGATGGTATGGGGCATGTTCAAAGGAGACCTCATACGGAACAGTTCAACGGTAATAATGTAGAGAAAGTTAAACTCAAAAAGATGATGCCGAAGGCCTAAAAGAGAATCTTTAACTCAAATTATTTGAAAATGCCTATATAATGTGTTCTATGTAGCTTCGTATTTGATTATATATGTACTTCAGTTGTCAAAATTTAGTGATGGAGCTTAAAATCTGCACCATCCTTCCTAACAGATATAATCGATTCTTAAATGTTGTGTGATTCATTGTGCATAAAATGTATGAGTGGCCTGCAGGCCTTCTGAAGTCATGCTTAAGTATCAAGAGTTCTTTCATGGCCTTAATATCACATCTTTTCAATGGTTAAAAAGGTTATTTTCTAATGCTGCCAGTGGAAATTCGCAAATATTTTTTGTTTTGTTTTCATCATAATTGAGTGTATGGGTGTGAGTTCTCATAATGCCCTAGACTGAAAACGTTTTACAACTTAATGGCTGTGGTGTGAAGTAGTAGGTTATGGGCTGTACATACTATGTACTGCAGTTGATGTTATTCTGTTACCATCTGGAGGAATTGTAACATTGTTTCACCTACTCTTACCTTTGGCTTGTAGATAATCTGGAACTCATCTACTCGAGCAGAACTATTTAACTTTGTGGAGGAGCAGCGTGCAACCCTCAGTCATGATGGTGAATGTGACATTATAGATTCACACTCCTTTGTTTATGAAGCACTATCTAAGGAATTGTATATTGGCAACGTATACTTGAGAGTATATAATGATCAACCAGAATCTGAAATTACTGAACCTGAGAACTTCTGCCTTGCCCTTGTTGATTTTATATCCCATCTAGTGCATAATGAACCATCCACAAAGATGGGAATTTATGTTAATGGTGATACAACCACTGAATCGTCTACGGACCAGCATCCTCCTGATGATTCTTCAACAATTATTGATGGGAAAGTCACGGACAGGGAGGAATTTGATTTAATTAAGAATCTTCAATATGGTTTGATATCTCTTCAGGTACAAATCTGGTGTTCTGCTTATTTTATTTAGGGTAAATGCTCTTTTTTGTTCCTTAACTTGCACCAATTTTGATTTTTAGTTCGCTAACTTTTTTGACTTTGAAATTTGTCCCTTAAGTTTACCAAATGCAACTTATTTGATCTTTTAGCCAATTAAAAGGACTAAAAAGTTCAATTTTGTTAACCTGTTTTAGCTGGTAAAAGGGCGAATAAAGTTGAATTTGGTACACTTAACGGACTATTTTCAAAGTTGAAAAAGTTAGTGGACTAAAATCAAAATTGTTGAAAGTTAATTGACAAAAAAAAAACCTTTAGCCTTTTATTTGATATATATGTGGTGACTCTGATATCTTTTGTCTCTAATTTCAGCACTTGTTGACGAGGAACCCCAATTTAGCTTCTGTGGTGTCCACAAAGGAAAAATTAATGCCCCTATTCGAGTGCTTCTCTCTTCCTGTTGCTTCAGCTAGCAATATTTCTCAGCTATGTTTAACTGTGTTGTCACTTTTGACTGCATATGCCCCTTGTCTAGAGGCGATGGTTGCAGATACTTCTAGTTTGCTTGTTTTACTACAAATGCTTCACTCATCTCCCAGCTGTCGTGAAGGAGCTCTGCATGTTCTCTATTCCTTGGCAAGCACACCTGAATTTGCATGGGCTGCGGCTAAGCACGGTGGGGTTGTTTTCATCCTCGAAGTTCTTTTGCCAATACAAGGTACGGAGTCTCATATATTGCGATGTCTTTGAAAAGGTTTTTTCTTACCTCTAAATTAGGAATTCTGTGCAACAGAGATTCCTTTGCAGCAAAGAGCAGCAGCTGCTTCACTACTAGGGAAGCTGGTTGGGCAGACAATGCATGGGCCCAGGGTAGCAATTACTCTGGCGAGATTTCTACCTGATGGCCTCGTCTCTGTAATCAGGGATGGCCCTGGCGAATCTGTTGTCAATGCTCTTGACCAAACAACTGAAACTCCAGAACTTGTGTGGACTCCAGCAATGGCAGCTTCATTGTCTGCACAAATTGCAACAATGGCTCTAGATCTGTATAATGAACAGGTGAAAGGACATGTTGTTGATTGGGATGCACCGGAACAAGCCTCTGGTCAACAAGAAATGAGGGACGAACCTCAGGTATAACTACATTGTGCAACTTTTGATGTCCTCAAATGCATCAATTCTGTTTAGTGTCTTACATAGTCTCAACTTTCATCTAGGTTGGAGGAATATATGTTAGGTTATTCCTGAAAGATCCCAAATTTCCGCTTAGAAATCCCAAAAGATTTCTCGAAGGGTTACTGGATCAGTACCTTACATCCATTGCAGCCACACATTTTGATGGTGATGCTGTTCAGGCTGAGCTTCCTCTACTTCTTTCTGCTGCCCTTGTCTCATTACTCAGGGTGTACCCAGCTCTTGCTGATCATGTTGGATATCTTGGTTATGTGCCCAAACTTGTGGCTGCGGTGGCTCATGAAGCAAGCAGAGAAGCAATGGCTTCAGAAACTTACGCATCTGAGGATGATTCACAACAAGCTTCACAAACTCCTCAGGAGCGTGTTCGCCTTAGTTGTTTGCGTGTTCTACATCAACTCGCTGGTAGTACCACTTGTGCGGAAGCCATGGCAGCCACTAGCGTAGGGACACCTCAGGTATGTTGTGGTCCATAGACTATTAATGCAGAAGATCAAGTCTATCAAGTGTGCTTCCACATTGATGATTTTTATTTCAGGTTGTTCCACTTCTAATGAAAGCCATCGGTTGGCAAGGTGGAAGTATCCTTGCTCTTGAAACCTTAAAGCGTGTGGTAGTAGCAGGAAACCGCGCAAGAGATGCACTTGTTGCACAGGGTCTCAAGTGAGTATCTGTCTCTTAGACAATATGTTGTAGTATTTATTACATGTGAAATGTAGTAGCTGGGGTCAAGGAAGCAACATGCATAGATTTAATGATGTTTATGATAGATCCTCTTATTAGTGCAACTGTGCAACTAATAATGAAACATCATGCAATTGGTGGGTATTACTTGTTAGAAAATAATTAGGGGATACGAGTAGTATTGTAATATCCATCTTGGTAGAGATGCAATCTATGTGCCATTTGATACTGATATAGGAATTGGGTGGTGCAGGGTTGGTCTTGTGGAAGTTCTTCTTGGTCTTCTTGATTGGCGAGCTGGGGGAAGAAGCAGGCTTTGTTCACAGATGAATTGGAATGAGTCAGAAGCATCAATTGGCCGGGTTCTTGCAATTGAGGTCAGTATTAAATTCAATAATAAATGTTTTTATTTTCCTGGTATAGAACAATTTCCAAAACATCTATGTAAAGTACTCATCCCCTGCCATATGGAACAGATATATGGCACGTTGAAGGAAAATATATTTCAAATGCATGTGGCAAGCAACTGAAGTTGTTTTAGAATTTGTAGTAAATGACCCCTTAATTTTGTTCTTGTAGGTTTTGCACGCATTTGCAGCAGAGGGGGCCTATTGTACCAAAGTACGTGGCATACTTGACGCCTCTAATGTAAGTTGTGACTCCCTAATCCCCATGCTTATCATGTCTACTATTTGTTTTCAATGACTTCAGAATAGATAGATGTTAAAATCCACTGAAATATGACCCGTCTGTTTCCTGGATAAAGCGAGCGGCTGCAGTAATATTTGGTTGGTCAAATAGATTGTTGTGCGAACTTAATCATGGTTTAAATTCAGATATGATTTATAAATATATTTCTAGTTTCCTGCTTATCGTTCCCCGCGTGGTTCCGAATTGTTTCTATTTCTAAATTTCTATCTTAAGTTCTCAACATTCTTTCTGCCCCTGGTGTTATCTTTGGTTCCTCTCAATTTCCTCATCATCACCTGCACCCCTGGATTTTTACCCTTCAAGTTTTTCATCTCCATCTCCATCTCCTACCACATGCATAGTCCACTTAAACTGCTGAAGGGGGAAGATACTATAGTTGACTCAATTTCCTCGAGTTTCATGATGACTGTAGGGAGATACTCTATTCACTGTAATGGTTCAAACTAATGAACACGAAGCAAGTTAAGTTACATATTTTAGGCGCCTCAGTTCACTCATGTTGATAAAGCAAGTTAGCTTGTTTTGATCATGAAAGCCAGATGTACTGTTTGTTAAACTGGGCAAAATTCATTCTCCGTGCAAGGATTTTGGAATCCTATTCACCTGTTTTATCATCAATTTCAAAAATAAAAAAAATTTCTTCATTTTCCCACACGTGTACTTCATGCTTAGGGCATGGCATGGATACAGTTTATTTTACGCCATACTTCTTTCCATCTACCTTAAGCCTAGATACATGGAAAGCATATCTAAATCTTAAAGTCATCAATGTCCAAACACTTACATTTTCTCACATGTTTTGTTATGCATGTAACAAATTGGCACGCGCAGGTATGGCATGCCTATAAAGATCAGAGGCACGATCTTTTTCTCCCTTCAAATGCTCAAACTTCAGCTGCTGGGGTTGCTGGTCTCATTGAGAGTTCCTCATCTCGTCATACTTATGCCCTAACGGCCCCACCACCGCATTAAAGTCAAATAAAATCCCCTTCTGCAATGTCATGATCTGATTCGAACGGAGAAGCAAGCAGTGGTAGACACAAAAGAAGTAATATAATCCACCATATAGAGATTGATGCAGATTGTCTCAACAAGAATGGTAAGGAAAGGTAACTTGTGCCGTTTTTTGTTCTTTCTTTTTTTCTTTGTACAGAAAAATGTACAGCTTTCATCTCTTTCCATCTCTCCCTCCCCGCACATTCTGAACAATTCATAAAACTACAAATACTGAATGTGTAGGTATAGATTTTGTAAATTATATTTTGGTCATCATTTTGTATAGCATCGTAGGTGAGATATTATAATTGATTCAATATTTTACTTGTGCGTTTGAAAGGATGTTTACTATCCATTTAACAGTTGGTGATTTCAGATGGTCTGTTTGTGCAAGCCCCATTTCACAATCATTTTGTGAAATATTGCCTAATACGTAGTATAGTTTAGTCTCGTTATATGGATCTTGAATTTTCTGGGAATAGGCTCAATAATAAATAGGTAAAATCTTCAGATATGGAACTCGATGTTTTTATCGACCAATATTTTTAACATTGATGTTTCTGTGTTAAACTTATCCGGATCTTCCATGAGAGGAAATTAATAAGAATGTGATCCGTACAACCTTGTCTTAAAATAAATTAGTGGGTGTTTGCTACTACTATGTGCTTAAAAACACTTCTTTTTTAAACACAATCACTTGTAAAGTGTTTGCAAACACAAGTAAGTGATTAAATTAATCACTTAAAAGCAGTTTCGGTGAAGCACTCTTTTCCATGCTTCTAAGGGTGTGTTTGCAAACAATAGTGATTGATTCAAAGTGATTAAAATTGATTTTTGAAATAAATTTGAAAGTGCATAGTGTTTTAAAATTAAGCACTTTTAATCAATTTTGTATATGTTGTGATGTTTGCAAAACAAATAGCTTCTTAATAATTTTACAAAAATACCATTATTACATTTGAATAAATAATGGGTAAACATAAAATATTATTTAAATTGTGAGGGCAAAAATGTAAAATTGGTTACTACAATGATGAGAAGCACATAGAAGCTATTAAAAGTAGGTGTAGAGGTGCTTCACCAAAATCACTTTAAACTCTACTTAATTTAATCACTTAGTTGTGTTGCCAAACACTCCAAAAGTGATTATATTTTAAAAAAGAAGTGCTTTTAAGCACATACTAGTATTTGCAAACACCCAATAACAACTTCTAAGTGCTTCTAATCATTACACTAATTAATTTTACAATTTTGTCCTCATAATTTAAATAATATTTTATTCTTACCTATTATTTATTTAAATGTAAATGTAATAAGGGTGTTTTTTGTAAAATTATAAAAAAGTGATTTATTTGACATACACCACAACATATAAAAAAATTGATTAGAAGTGTTTAATTTTAAAACACTACCTACTTTCAATTTTACTATAAAAATTAATTTTAATCACTTTGAATCAATCACTTGCAAACACACCCTTAGTCAACCAAAATCTAAAAACTTCAATAATCCACATTTAAATGATAAAATCGTAAATGATTCCATACACAGCCCAAATCAGAAATCCTGATTTTACCCTAATGGCTCAAAATTCATGTAATGTAAGTGAGGTAAGTGAGGTAAGTGAGTTTCTTAACAAGAATAAAAAAGATATCGATTCACACACATCATACTTCCTAGAAACTCAAAATAAATTAATGGCCAAAATACATGTAAATGCCCCTAAACTATCAATATTTGTTTCATAAGGCCCCTGAACTATTTTTTATTTTAAAGAACCCTCAAACTATACAAATCATATTTCATGAAGCCCCTTTTTAACATTCCGTTAGCAAGTGTTTTTCACACGCGAATTTGTGTGAATTGGCGTGTATATAATATGACAATTAGGATTAAAATAACCACATAAATAAATAACCCTTCTTTTTTTCTAAATTCATCAGATTTTTTCTTTTTTAACAAATAGACAGAAAAAATACTCGAGGCAGCTTCAGATTTCTAAAGCACAGATAATGGGGCAGAATTTGTGTCCTTTGCCAAGAAATGAGCAACAATAAACTGCCCCTGAAAATTGAAATCCCCCAGCAAAGGTGTGAATGTCATCGTAATATCACAGAAATACGACACTAAAGTCCCCAACGCAATGTGTAGATGAGTCTCTTTGAATCCGACACCATCACAAATACCTCAATATTAATTGCCACAAAACATTGCATATATCTAATAAGAGATTTCCATGCTCTGTTTTTTTCTTTTCCAAATGGGATTACGTAGTATAAAGACATTATTCCTCAATTCAATATTAAGTTAGATTTTCTTTCATTTTGAAGGTTCAGCAGAACCAAGCACCATAACGAGGTCCAAAAAAAAAAAATTCAGCATTAATTTGATTTAAAATAACCATTCAAATTGGATTCAACAAACAAAATGATAAAATCAGCCTCCATTAGTAACCATATAAATCATACAAATTCTGCTCTGTTTTTTGTGATTTAAAAATCTGGGTCTATTTTTTAATGACAACATCGTGTCGATTTTTTAAGAAACAAAAATCTGATGATTTTTTTTAAAGGGTTATTTATGTATGTGGCTATTTTAATCCTAGTTGTCACAATTTGTCATATTAAATAACGTCCACTCACACAAATTTGTACGTGAAAAACACTTGCTAACGAACCGTTAAAAAAGGACTTCGTGAAACATGTTTTGTATAGTTTGAGGACTCTTTAAAACAAAAAATAGTTTAGGGGTCTTATGAAACAAATGTTGATTGTTTAGGGGTATTTTGCCTAAATTAATTACTACTCATATTTTGATTAATTACTTTCTGTTCTATAATCATTTTCTTTTCAATCATTCAACTCTTCAATTAACAATTATTTTTTGTTCTCACTTGTTAAAAGATTAAACTAAAACACTAAAAATACAATCAACATAATTCATGCTCATTGCAATTTACGAGTACTAAATAGTAATGGTTTCCATTTCTTGTTCTACGTGTATGCCATTTAGAAGGATTAACAGAACATGTTGCATCTTGTAACAGAAAATCTCAACCGTAATTTGGCCATTTGTGTTTTGGCTGCCTTCTAAAAATATTATACCTATCGAAGTACCCCACTACCAAAAATACAAAAAGAAGTAAATTACATACACTTGTGTTGGGGGCAAGCTGACAAAGTGAATTCTGAATAACTGATCTACCGGCCATGAAGTGTCGAAAATCCAAATGAATAATCAGACGTGGAAGGATTTTCACGATTCATCGGAACAAATCTGGGCTGCCGACGATTACCCTTTTTTGATTTCCCATTCCAATTCTCATGATCATCATCGTCGTCATCATCAATCGATAACAAATCGACGACGAGCATTTGAGTATCGGGAGGATCATCAACGAGCACTCTGCCTTCAAGCATTTCCACAACTTCATTCATACTCGGCCTCATCTTTGCCTTCTCTTGTATACACCACAAAGCAACCACAACCATTCTCTTCAATTCACTCTCATCCACACCCCCATTATTACCCTGTATCAATCTATCATCAACAATTTCCATCAGCTTTCCTTCTTTCAGTTTCTCAACCACAATTCTTGGAAAGAATTGGAACTTCTTTTTCGAATTCTCATGATTTCCATGACCTTTATCAAGCACGCATATACTTCTTCGTCCTCCAATGATCTCCAGCAACACCATTCCGTAGCTATACACATCACACTTTTCCGATACTCCATTTTCCAACAACCATTCCGGAGCTAAATACCCTCTGGTTCCACGGATCGTGGTAACAACTCTGCTTTCTTCTCTTTCTTTCAGCTTCGATAAACCGAAATCTGAAACACGAGCTCGGTGATTCTCATCGATTAAGATGTTTTCCGGTTTAACATCCAGATGTAGTATACAGGATCTGCAATCGTGATGTAGGTAGGATAGGGCTTTAGCGACATCAAGTGCGACTCTGCATCTCTGGTCCCACGACAAGCAACCGCCCCTGTGGCGGTTACCGGCAGTGGCGATTGGCCTCAATTTGGGGAAAATCCAGTTATCTAGGGATCCATTGTGGACGAATTCGTATACGATAAATCGAGGCCCCGTCGAGGCAATGCAATACCCTAGGAGTCGAACAAGGTTCACGTGCTGTACGCTTGCTATCGCGGCGACTTCAGATTTGAAAATTTTGTCGCCTCTCTCTTCTCCGATGTCGATCCGCTTCACCGCGACCGGAGTGCCGTCGGTGAGTATCCCTTTGTAGACGGCGCCGGAGCCTCCGCGGCCTAACAGAGATTGGAATCCGTCCGTCGCTTCCTCCAGCTCGCGGTGGCGGAACTTCGTCGGCACTCCGGCGACCTTGCGCAGGAAACTGTACTCGATCCGAAGCTCACGCCCTTGCGAATCTATCTGTCGCTCAAGCTGTTTACGACGGGTGCTGTAACGAAATCGGATTACAATAATTGTAACAACTGCAAAAATGGCGGCAATTGCAGCTCCGAAGATGAGGAAAAATGTCTTGGATAGTTTGAGAGAGACTCGAGCAATGATGATGGTGATGATTAGGAGCAGAATAATGGAAACGGAGACGATGATTGATCTTCTGTTCTCCATATCAATTCGGAACTGCAGAAGGGAAACGAGATCTCTATACCGTGATTTCCATGGCGTCTCCATTGACTTGTACAAGGTTTAAATTCACATCAGAGTTGGTTGACTCAAACTGCTAAGTGCAAATTGCAATATTATATGCAACTTTGTCAAAAATTTGTGAAGACTTTTTCCTATTTTTACCTCCTCCATCTTCAAGCCGTTTGAATCTCTTTTTGTTAGCCTCCATGTGGCCTCTTCTCTCTCTCACGCGCTAATGGAAGACGAAAGTGATTTAGTGAGATCACTTCACGTTTAAAAATCATCAGTCAACTTAATACAAACTAAAAGGTCAAACTTGATTAGTGAGTGAAATCACAACTAAAGCATAGGGAACTAGGTACTCCGGGTTCGAGTTGAGTTAACAGGGGTTGACACAAAATCGAGAAAACCAAAATTTTGAGCCGAATCTACGATTTTCGAATGAACGTTCGGTTCGATTGATTTTTTTTGAGAATTTCGATTCTCGATTTCTGTAGAATTGCAAAACCATAATTGTTCTTGAATTGAAAAGGGGGGAAAATCCCAATGAACACAAAGAAGAGAAGTTCTTGTTTCTGCAGAACATTCGAATTGAAAAGTTCATTGGGATTTTTCCCCCTTTTCAATTCAAGAACAATTATGGTTTTGCAATTCTACATGGTATCAGTTTTGTGAAGATACTGCCAAGTTTCGATCAATTGCTTCCTCTCTGATTTCCGATCGATTTCGCTGCTATGGCACCCACTGTTACCGATCCGGATTCTCTAAACCCAGCCTTGAATCCGTTCTCTCCGTTGGCTCTTCATCAGAATGACAACCCGGCCGTGTCCATTGTTCTTGAACCTCTCGATGGCACAAACTTCGTTTCTTGGAGCCACGCAGTCAAGAGAGGTCTCAACGTCAAGAATAAGGCTCGTTTGATCGATGGATCCCTGGATATTCCGGTTGAGGATGATGATCCAGCCATCTATGCTGCCTGGGTAAGAGCTAACGATCTTGTTTTAATGTGGATTTTGAATTCCATAATTCCTGAAATCAAACGAACCCTAGAGTATTTTTCTTTGGCCAAAGATGTTTGGGACGAACTCAAAATTCGATATGCCCAATCTGATGGCACTAGGGTTTACCACTTAGAAAAGTCTTTAAGTGCTATCCATCAAGGTTCTCAATCCCTAGTCTGTTATTACAACCAATTTAAGTCTCTTTGGGATGAATACCTTAGTTTTAGGCCTGTTCTCAAGTGCTCTTGTGGAGCCATGGATACTTGTACTTGTGATTTACCTAAATTGATGACTAAAACTCAAGAGCAGGATGCTGTTATGAAGTTTTTGGTTGGCCTTCATGATTCTTACAGCACCATTCGTAGCCAGTTCTTGTTGCAATCTCCTTTTCCTCCTTTATCCAAAATATATGGCCTGTTACTCCAAGAAGAGTCTCAAAGAACTCTAAACTGTACCCCTGATCTTGTTCCATCTGATTCCATTTCTATGGCTGCCAAGAATACCAAGTTTTTTAAGGATAAGAAGAAACCCCTTAAGTGTAGCCATTGTGATGGCCTTGGCCACACTATTGACAGATGCTTTCAGATTATTGGATTCCCACCTGGCTGGAGAGGTCCTAGAGGTCTCCCTAATAAAGACTCCTCTAAGTCTGCTAACACTTCCATCAAGGACACACCCATGGAATCTAATCCCCTTATTGATCAAGCCTTATTTGACAAATTTATGAGCTTTTCTAAGATGCAGCAATCAGGTGAAGGCAAAGACATGTCCCATTCTGTGGCAGGGGCATCTGCTGTTCATATTGAGGAGTCCAAGACCACACTAGATCCAGGTATGTCCTGTTCTTTTGGCTTAAACACTGTTAAACAATTTGCTTGGATTATGGATACTGGAGCAACTGATCATATGACCTTTGACATATCTTTGTTCTCCACTCCTCCTTCCATTACAAATGTTCAAATTTCATTACCTAATAATGCCATTTCAACTGCTACTCACATGAGGAATATTGTTATAAATGAACACTTAACACTGTACAATGTGCTATATGTTCCTGATTTCACTTTCAACTTGTTATCTATAAGTCATTTAACTAGATATTCCAACTGTGTTGTGAGTTTTTTGTCCTCACACTGTGTTTTACAGGACAATACCACCAAGATGGTGATTAGTACTGCTGATCAGGATAGGGGCCTTTATCTCTTACACATTGATCACTCTTCTAGTTGCTCTCATTTAGGACACTCTACTTTTTCTAGTAATAGCAATAAGGATGCTTGTACTTTTGACTTGTGGCATAAAAGGTTGGGGCACATTTCTAAAAAATGCATGTTACAAATTCCTGAACTGAATGTAAAAGCTTCTACTATGCATAATGATTGTTTCATTTGTCCTTTAGCTAAACAGAAAAGAAAGTCATTTCCATTAAGCTCCTCTGTATCTCCTCATGCCTTTCATTTAATACATTGTGATGTTTGGGGCCCCTTCTCTACTCTTTCTGTTACTGGTGACAAATTCTTCCTCACCATTGTTGATGATTTTAGTAGATGCACTTGGATTTATCTATTGAAAGCCAAGAGTGATGTCAAGATTTCTTTACAAAACTTTTACAATCTCATTCTTACTCAGTTTGGTACTAAAATTCAAATACTAAGGAGTGACAATGGGACTGAGTTCCTTCTTTCTGACTTTTATCATATTCTTGGCATTATACATCAAACCTCTTGTGTTGAAACTCCCCAACAAAATGGCATTGTAGAGAGAAAACATCAACATTTGTTGCAAGTGGCTAGAGCACTTATGTTTTGAAGAATAAAAAAACCAATCAAGATTATTAGTTAGAGTAGTTCATTTGTTAGTTGTAACTCATTTGTTAGTTGTAACTCCTCTTTTGTAAATCTCCCTCTATATAAGAGGAGAGATGATATTCAATTTGATGTAATTCAATTTCTATATTTTTGTATAATCTCAATATGCACTCTATACAATTTCTTCTTGTTATGAAATTCCACAATTTCAATTCATAAAAGACGCTTAAAGCGAAATGATCGAAATAATTGTAGAAGAGCGCGAAAGGAGAGACAGCGTTAGAGTTTTTTTTTTGCCAGGCAGGGTTAGAGTTAGAGATTCAAAAATGTGAAAAAGAAATGGGGAGAAACGGGTTAGATTCGCTTATGTATATAAGATCTGTTTAATGGCCTATGATTCAAGTTTCATGAATCTAACTATGCAAAAAAAAATAAAAAATTCAAACTCCTATAAAAAGGTCTGTCTATACATGAGATGTTTATTATATGACAGAGTAGTAACTGCCATCAACTTAATAACTCATTTTGCCATTTTTTGGGTCTTTTATTTAATGATTCATATTTAAAATAGCAAAATAATATTTTAGTTATCCCCCTCAAAACATCACAATATTACATCAAATGTCACTATTTTATTACACTAAACAATTACTATATTGTTAAAGTTGAAAAATCTTTACTCTTTACTACTAATAAACAATTCAAAAATTAAAACACATGCCCAAAAATTATGAATTTTTAAGTAAAGAACGGAGGAATACCATTAATACTACTTATTTATGATAAGTACTAAAGAACTAGTAGTATAGGACCGGTCCTCCCTCATTCATTATCTAGTGAGCATTACGCAGTTTAATCCATCAACGTATAGTAATTAGTAATATTAACATGAGACACATGACTTCAAAAAGAAGAAATGAGTAATATTAGCATGAACGAAACATGCCGGAGATAGATCTTGTGCATTTTTCGTACTTCTACCATTTCCATTCGGCATTAAAAAAATCAGAAAACTGACAAAAATAATGATGTCAATTGTCAAGTACTATAATAATTTTATAAGAAATGACTCCCATTTTTATTTTTTATTTATAAATGGCAGCCTAAGTTTTGAAGAAGTCCTAGGATGAAATTCTGATTATAGAAGGGGAGCTTATGAGTTATGACCATAGCAAAGAAATTTTCAAATTGTTTAATCAATTAAATAAATCAGACCACTAAAAAGTTTTAAGATAGAGAGGGAGGGGGAGAATTTATCTTTGATTTTTTCATGAACATTTCACCATCGTGGTCGTGGGTTAATCTTTCTAATTAGGTCAACTAATTCGCCCAAATGTTTCTATCATATTTATGATTTAAAGATAAAACCTACAAAAGTTGATTTTCTGTCTACTTTCCTACTAATTCTTAATTAACTGTCTACTTGGCATTTATTAATGAACTGTAGACACACTTCATAATTCATTGCACCTGATTCGTAAATGACAAATTCCTACTCGACACATACATTTCGATTTAAATATACATTATTTTATTTTCAAAATTTTCACTCTTTTTTTACATATATTTTACTTTACACCTCACCAAATTCACTTTACACCTCACTAAATCACCTAAAATACTTCATTTATCTTACATAACCAAACTACTAAATCCCTTTTTCTTAAAAATCATGCTAGTCAAATTATGCTGGTAATGTTAAGAAGTAAGGGAGTATAAATTATTATTCAATAGAAGCATGCAACAGAGATTTGAAATACACCTTTCAAACAATTAATCTACAAATAATAACACCAGGAAGTACCAACTACTAGTAACAGCAAAGAAAGTTTGAGAAGCTATAACATAAATATCCATCTGTAATTCCAAATTTCCAATCAACAATGTTCATCTCATCAATCAATAGGGTAAAGATTGGAGCAATAGTGCATAAATGGACATCGCATCTGGTGTCTTCCATTTTTTATAAAGCAACGTTGCACTACATTACAAAAGCCTCATAATCCCAGCAGCAATGGTTGAAATTTGCAGTTGGTGAATCATTCACTTCTTTCCCTCCAGTCCCAGTTTTGTAGTCAGCCAAGCACAAACTTCATCCATTTCCTCCGGAATAGTATAGTGACCAAGCCTGTCAAATCAAATTTATCAATTCCAGATATAATATAACAAGGAAATAGGCTATGCAAAAGTAAAAGTGAAAAATGACTTTACGTTGAATACGATGTAAACGTCACGTCTTGAAATCCAGTGGAAGTCAACTTCTCTGAAGACTTCTCACCAAACTTATGAGGAACAACATCATCTCCTGCATCATTAATTTTAGGGTGAATGATGAATTCACACAACTGAATTCTATAAATCTCCTTGCTCAATAAATTTCCTTACATCAAGTACTAAGAAAATCCATTGTTTTCTATTTTAGCATAACAATCAATTGATTAACCTTAAATTGCATTGCTGGATGCAAAGATAGATTTACACTAGTCTAACACAAGTGGGGCACCTTTGCATTTGAAAAAGGCTTCTTGTTGGCTCTGGAATACGGTATGAGATTGGTCATAAAGTGACCACAAGTGTTTAGGTGACATCAGAGATATATTTATTAGGTTTACATAACAATGTTTTTTTATTTTAAATTTTTTATATAGGCTGTCTTTTTGAGTTTTGACTGTATTTATGAGGTTACATGATAAGTATATTTATGAGGTTTTCTATCTTGGAACAGGAACCTACTAAGTTAGTTGTCAATATTTCATAACCCCTCCATTAAATGTGGGTCAATAGCCTAAAGATTAAAGTAGGCTGGCTGTCAATAGTCACAACTGCTTAATATATCTTTTAAAAAAGTGGGTCGCCAGATTCAGCGATTGAGATCGTGTACCAGAGCGGTTCGGGCACAAAACAATTTGAAAATTGTGAACATTCTAGATCACAAAGGGATCAGGTGAATTAGGAATCTAATCTTGATTTTATTTTCCTTAAATACATGAACTTTTGCTTTAAATTTGGAAATTGTTTCTTCTCCCAAAAAACCAGAAGACTCGTGAAAAATGAAAATTAATAGAAACCATAAAATTACTCCTAAACTCTTCTATTGCAGTTTGGTCCCTAGAAAACCTATTATTCATCATGTACATACCTTTTCCATGACAAAGCAGAATAGGCAAAGAAGCAGCACGCCCAGCAGCCTCGTCTATACCTTCTAGTTTGTTACTCAAAGTCCTGGTAAAGTTAAGATGTCATTGTATAAGGAATGGAAAGAAACATACATCAACCACTTTCACAAAGAAGAGGGAATTTTTGGAAACGAACTTTGCACACGGAAGCCAGCCACTTAATCCAACAACAGCACTCAAATTGGGGGAGAACTGGTTGCCGTTCTCAAATTTCCCTCGAGTAAAACAAGTTGCCGAGTAAAGAGCTGTTGCTGCACCCATACTGAAACCTCCAACACCAAGTTTAACTACAAAAATGCCAATCTCAAACTACGTTAACTACTAAGTTTCTCAAAATTAGAAGTTCGCATAATCCAACCCCAGGAACAAATAAATATAGATTAAAGCTAATTTAGCAGAAAGGTGATATTAATTTATCCCTTGCTAGATAAAAAACTGGTGTCCATTTTTTCACACAGAGTACTTGAAATTGTCATTTCAAACCCAAGCTTATAAAAAGTACAAACAAATTAAAAGACTGCACTTATTCCATAAGACGCCCTCAATGGTTGTCATAGAAAATTTCTGAGATAATAAAGAAACAAGAACAGAACAAAAATATATAGCAACTACAAATATCTCAACAGCATTCCCCATTTTGGGGAGTGATTGAGTGGCATTAGAGCTTGATTAAACCTGATTAAAATTCGCAAAAATAACTTGATCAATTGTTAATAGCCCTACCTTGATCTGACCATACTGATCTACTAATCAGCCATACAACTAGAGATCTTGGCTTTCTTCCAGTAACAGGATTTAGCAAGTACGGAGTAATGATTAGAGGTAAAGACACATAATTGAGATAAAATGATGTTTTACCATCCTATTAATCACAAGTGAAACCATTAGCCCAAGACCCACTCTGAATTGCTTTTAATTATGAAACAAAATTAACATTGAATAATACCAGTTATCGTAAAAGTGTGACCTAAAAAATCTTATGGCACCGCATAAGTTCATCAAAAAGGTAATCTAAAAAAAATGAAAAACACGTAGTCAGATAAGGTACGATCACAGTGGACAAATCACAATAATGTCCTTAGAAGGAAGAAGCGTAATAATTGATAACTGTAGAAGCTCTCAGATATACTTCACTGGCAGGAGCAATTTTTAGCATTAACAAACAGTTATAGTATCTTAGAGTCGTAGCAACTACCAATCTAGCATTACAAAACTGTGAAGATATTTCATATATGTCAATCAAAATAGAAAAACTCACCGTCAGCAGGTTCATTAGCCATTAAGCTTGCAACATACGTAGCTGAAGCCTCCAAACCCTCTATATCATCAATGGCAGTTTCCGAAAGTTCATTAACATCAAACCCTATAATACAGCACACAAAATCATAACATTCAGCATTTTAATCAGGAAACCTCTGACCACACACTTAAGCCAAAGGAGTGAGGCAGGACTGCTGGACTGGTGAAGAGAATGAACGTAATATATACAAAAATGTCTTTGCTGGCACATATTTACACTCCTTGATAGGTTATAGTTGTTCCTAGAGCTTTTAGATCAACTGAGGTCATAATGATTGGACGCATATGCTTGATGATAGTTTATTATCCTTATAGCATGGAGACCAATACAATTACTGAAATTTGAAAAGGTACAAGCAACGCGATCAGCCTTCTGAACCTTTTCCATGACCTGAGCTCAAGTTATTTTTGGCTAAATGGCTCACAAGCTCATATCCACATTTTAATTTATTTTTAAGACTAGTGAATATCAATTCTATTTCTTCCGTTATCCCAGCAATCACTATCATCATATAGAACAAAAGTGTGCATATACAAAATTCTAATGAGGACAAATTCAGCAGCACCAAGTCATTCCAAATCAAACTGCACACTGAAAATAGATTTGGAGACTAATGGAAGAAACCTTTTAATGTTCCAAAAATGGAAAGAAAGACTCAATCTTAGATTTGGAAGGACTTGGAGGATGCGGACCAGGAGAGAGACTCCTTATTTGGGACATATAAATAATAGACATGCAATCTCAAGAATTTAAAACTTAGTTTTCCCTTAATCATTAAATATTTTGGGACCTATGTGACTTATGGATATCTTCTTTGTTTTGCTTTCGTCTCTAGTTTTTGCAAGAGTCCTTGGCCCCCTATAATGTTAATTGAACTAACAACAATTTTGATGTACCAACCAGTTTCTCTTCTGAAAGGAAACCATGTAATTTAAATATATTAAGTGTTTCTAGAAATCGCACACACCTAAAGTATGGTATATGACATACGTCCATTTAGTTAATGCATTGCCCAATAATAATCAGTCATTTGGCATGTATTATAATCTCAGCATCAAGCCAGTAGCCTATAACTTAAGTTGCACTGCAGTTGGTATGGAGTGTCTAACATTTCAAGCTTAATTGTGATTTCATAGCTAGACAGCAACAGAAGTGTCTAAGTTTGCATCAGCAAACCAAGTTCAAGCCAATCTAGACCACTAGAGCTCAAGCACGAAAAAGTTTTCAACCTTCAGACTTGATTTAACTCTTCTAAGCCAAGTTGTAATATCTTCCAATGTGAATAAAAACTAAGGCGGTACAAATTTTTTTCCACAAACTTACAAGCAGTTGAGGGAAAGCCTCCAAATAAAGTTATTGGCTGTTGAGGAGCAGTTGGGCAGATCCACTTTATCTGCATGCATATTTTGCTAATCGAATTAGTAAAAGTAAAAGCATACCTACTTATATAATGATTGTGCTAAATGTGAATTATCTGAATATATAATCTAATTATTATCCTTACATTTGGAAGCGGAATGGTTTCCAAGAGACTTGACCAGCTGCAAGAGAAACCAAACCAAAGAGAATTAAATCACAAAACTAATTACAAATGGTGGTCGCGACTCACTGGATTAAATTGCTATCATGTCACCAAACGCTATAAATGTAAGTTATATACACATTCACTTGGTTATCGAACACACCATCAACGACACATTACAATTCTCAAGAGTTTCCAATCCAGTTTAAAGGAGGTCAGAACATTCTTCCTAAAGCAAGAAGTAAAAGATAACGTAAAGATTACCTAAAAACAATACATCTACCAGCTGACAATAGTAACATAAATTACCTATTGCCGTTGTCCCCAAGGCCATGCAGCCATACAACAGTAGCTTGGTGTTTACCCTTAGGCTTGACTACATATGTTCGTCCAAAATCAAATGTCCTCCTGACAGTTCTACCAGCTGCATTGAATTACAGTATCAATTAGGAAAACCATAACCTAATACAAAATAAATACTCCCTCCGTCCCACAACTGTTTGCACACTTACCTTATTTGTCCGTCCCACAATTGTTTGCACACCCATAAAAGGAAACTCTCTAATAAACTCCACCCTCACAATATTCACATATTTACACAAAATGCCATTACTTTTACTCTCTTTCCAATCACCTTTTTACTTTATTCATATAACTTTACAAAATTACCCCTCAACACTCCACTCATTACACTTTTTTCTTAATAAGTGTGTCCACCTAGTGGTGCAAACACTTCCGGGACGGAGGGAGTAGTTTAAATTAATAAGTTCAGTAAAGCCATTCCATCCCTCATAAAATACAATAGTTATTACTATGAATCAAATGTTTCTCCAGATACAGAGAAAAAATAGCCTGTTTGATACGACGGTAACAAATCAAATGCATTTTCTTTCCAAAACCAGAAACATTTTCCATACCCATGCCAGGAAGAAAGAAACCAAAACTAACCAGAAGCCGCAACAGAAGGTCCAGTAAAACTCATGTTCCTCCCAGTAATTGAAATCAGCAACTTATTGCGGTGAGAGAGAACGACACCTGCAAATCGCGCCATCTTCACATTTACATCATCCAAAATCATAAATAAATTCCTTGAAATGCATTATTTCATTCAGATTTCCTCCTGAACAGATCAATTGGCAAATAAAATTGGGGATACCAACCCTATAGTGCTCAATTACGTTGACAAAAAGAGTGTATAGGCTACGACATGGATATATCAGCACCGGGTGAAAAAGCTCAAAATAAAAAAAAGACGGAAAAAATATGTAACAAAAATGGCGGAGGAAATGCGAATTCCTTTTACAGAAAACGGATGCTCTTGAATTCAAGTGCAAAATCTGTGATGTATAGAAGAATATTCATCGATTTGGGTTAATTGAATTTTGGCAATTGGGATTACCTGAACAGCTGGCGTGGCTTGACAGTGAGAAGTGGCGATGCTCGTCGTCTGAATTATACTCCCCGCAGATTCTAGCTTTGACATCGTGGGGGAATATGAATACTGAAACCGAATCAAGCCGAAAATTGAATAAACCGATTCGGTTCGACTTTACGTACTTCAATCTCGGTTCGGAACCCAAAATACTTTTATAAAAAATAATTTTAATGAAAATAAAAAAATCTTAAAAAACAATTTAAAAATTAATTAAAATCTGAAAAATATTTATAAAAAAACACAACTAAATTTTCAAATAAATTAATTTAAAAATAAATTAAAATAAAATAATCTGAAAATATTAGTACCAAACATTAACTAAATTCTCAAATTAATTTAAAAAAAATCTTAAAAAATACTTAAAGTAAAAAAGAAAAAAAAATTAAACAAGGTTAAACTATACCGTTCCACTATAAGTTTTCTCTTTCTTTTTCTTTTGTATGTTTTGATTAAGAAAAATGATGACATCGAAAGTGAAAAATTTTATAGGAGGACGAGTAAGTACTTATTTAAGTGTATTTTTAAAAGATTAGAATAATTAAATAAAATATAAAATATTCATATATGATTGCAATCAAGCATTAGGTTGGACCCGATCCACAATTTTTTTTTTTTGAATTACATTAAATACCCATCCCTTTTCCCCTTCCAATGACTCGAACCCAGGATTAAAGCCTAGGTAGTGGTGCTCTAACCACTTGAGCTATCCCACTTTGTCGGACCCGATCCACAATTGAATTGTAATTAAGACAATATACATAGTTAAATATACATTTGGTCTGAGAGGCGTCGGCCCCCTCAATTCATCCCCCAATTTCTACATATTATATTCGTATTTACTATTTTCTCCAATTCAAATTAAGTGTCTCATCGATGTTTGTACCTTTTTTTTTTTTAAAGAATAAAAGTATCAAATGAATGATAAGAGTAATGAGATCAAGAAAAATAAGCGGAATAAAAGTAAAAGTTAGTGGTTAGTGATCGAAATTAAACCTCTCCTTAGAAATAAAGTAAGAGTACAATTCACATTAACACTGAAAATATAATTGCTAAAGTTAATATATATAAACTCACTTACAAACTTGTGTAAATATGTAAGAAATACTCACTAATATTTTAGAAATTATGAATATAACTATGCGTACTTTGATAATTATATTACGTTTTATGTAGTTTTATGTATGTGATCGTTTCCTACCATTTTTTTATAAGTAAAATGACTTTATTATTAGACGAAATCATTAGACATCTAAATATGAAGGAAAATAATCCTTTGAAAATACGTATTTAATTTGTAAATTGATTTTTTCCTTTTTCTTTATTTACGAAAACTACTCTTCATCAACACGTGCTAAAGTTTAGACAACTATAGTTTTCATCAATTAATGTAATTAGATGAATATCAACAAATTAAATAAGTTTGGTGAGAAAAAGGAGTAGAGTCTAATTCCAATTGCATTATATGGTGTGTTTTCAAGATATATGGAAGTAAGGATGTCATGTGCAAATCCAATATTGGTCATAATTTTTAATAACTACGTTAACCTAAAAACTATTTAGATGGAACTGTATCATTGGATATATTTTTTTAATTGGACGAACCCTAGCTAGATTATTTACTTATATTCCAATTCATAATTAGGATCGGATTCGTAAAATATGTTGCGACCAATTGAACTTGAGGCTCCAGCATTAGGGATAAGAATGGGTTAGACTATCGGACTTACGGCTCGACCTACTAAAATTTGGCTCGATTTATTTAATAACAAGTCAATCTCAAACATTTTTAGAAGCACATTTAATTAAATAGATCTAGCTTAAATTTTTTTATATGCCTTTTAAGTCCAGCATGACGGCCTATTTAATTTTATTTATATATATGAATATAATTTATACAATAAGTTGTGTTATTGGAAAATTATTTAAAAAAATATAAAAGGTAAGAAAATAACATTTGAGTATTGTTTTTTTTTTTTTTGGACCATTTGATAACTTTGTTATTGATTTTATTTCTTCATTTAAAAATTTAAAAAGTTACAATATTTTTTTTATGATTCGATGATAATATAAGTGTGATCAGATTATGTTTTAAATACACTCAATAAGATTAAAAAAATGTCTTCAAAAACTTTAGAGGCGCCAAACTGTTTATTAAAAGGACCAAATCAGTCTCTAAAAAAATTCGTAACAGACCAGACCTGAATCAAAAAAATTATATACCACCTCAAACTTTTTTTTAAAAGCCTAATCTAGTTCAACCCATTCCCATTGTACATAACAATTCTATATGTTTTTTCCTTCTGCAAAACGACACCATTTGGATTAACGGGTGCGACATCATCTCACCACATTAGACACTGGCACTAGGGGCAGATCGTAAGTCTAAATTGCAAGATATTTTAAAATTGATGGTTAATCTACAATATTTCAATTGCCATGTCTAGCTAGATTAAATTGCAATGAAGTTAAATGTAATGATTTTATTTACAATTAAGTCTTGAGAATTTTACTAGTAAAAATATACTACTAATAATTAAGATTGAGATTTAGTTTGAATATCGAGATACGCATGAACATACTCTTAACTACTCCCTCGGAATTTTATTAGGTTACTTTTTTTTTTTTTTTTTTTTTATTACTTTAAATATTTTTTCATTAAACAATTCTATGCCCAAAAAATGATGCAATTGAAAAGATCGATGAGTACTCTTCTCGATGCAACTTTTTGGAGGAGATGCTGGCCGAATAAGCAAAATCAAGCATAGAGGTATCACACATTTTGGGTTAATTGCATGCGTTATTTCGAGTCCTATACTTCTATATATTGATATGAATTTTAAATATTGATTTTAACATAAACTTATTACTAGATTTTATTACGTGAATTCTAATTTATATGATCTCTTTGCTTAAATAGATTTACATTTAATTAATCTTGTAATTCAATATATACTCTGAAGTCTGATCATTCAGTGTATGTATTTATATAAAAAGCTTTTTAATTGTTGATGAGCTCTAACCAGATAATGTAGGTAAAACCGTAAAAATACCTAAGAACATATCAAGATTCTCCTTTTGAAGTAGGTGTATTCTCTATATTTATCATTAATAATTATGTATTCTCTCGATAAATAAACTTTTATGTTATTTATAATAACATAGACATATTTACTCCCTCCATTTCAGAAAAATTGTCATAATTATTCCTTTTTTATTTGTCTCAATATATAGTTCCTAGTCTTTTTTTAAATGAATAAAATAAATGTTCAAAAAATTTATTGGGGATATTTAAAAATTTAGCACACAATGTTTTATAGGCTAGTATAAAAAAAAAAAAAAAAATTTAAAAAGGGACCATTGTTTTGCAACGCAACAAAATACAGACCTAATTCCGTGCTTTCAACTTTTCCAAGGTTGATCCATTTTCATTTTCGACTGAGAATCGCAAAATTTAAAAGATTTCTTGCAAGCTGATGAAAACAAATTAAGTCCTTAATTAATTTAACATGCACACTAATATATAAATTAAAGCACTTGTACCTGAATTTCAAATTGATTATTATATATATAATTAATGTCATACTACTAGCTATATTGGAAATAAATGTCGACAATATTATAGTAGTTGTGAAAACATTAAACAAAAGCAATTACGGAATTGCGACATAATTTAATACATTACATAAAGGGTACAACAATACTCAGCTCGTAAATTAAGGTTTATAATTTGAAATGACTTCAAATTTAATTAGGATTATTACTGAAGAGCTTAGGACATCATTTAAGCAAAGAGGTCTTTGATAGATATATCACTTGTTTTTTCGAACTGCAGTCCTTCTCATTTGATGCTTCTCAGACCCCTGCAGTAAATATACCGCATTCGCTACCAACAATTAATTAACTATTTCGATTTCAAAAAATAACTTTAAAAAAATAATAAAAATTCAAACAAGCCTAGCTAATGAATTGGATTCACAATAAATAATTTATCCTTCCATACATAAATAAATTCAACTGCGCCAGTTGACAATGTAGATTTAGCTTAGAATATTCCAGGAAAAATGGTTTGAAGTAAAATATCGCATTTTTTTAAAATACAGACTTAGATCAGATATATTATTTAAAACTATATATATAGTAGACAAGCTAGGCATATATATGCTTTTAATTTATCAGTAAATTAAAAGGAAGAGTTTTATTGAAGAATACAAAAAATCAAAGAAATTAAAACCCAAAAATCAATATCTGGGTTGGGAATATATACCAATCCTTAATCGAAAAGTTAGAGAAATTAAAACTCAAAAAACAAAGGTATATATAAGTAAACAAAGTGAAAAGAAGATTATTAATTCAAATTAAAGCTAATGAATTATATTACCTGATCATTAAGTTTAGGTTGGGTACTAGTATTGGTCTCCAACATCAACCCAAAATGAATATGAGGAAAGTGTGCCCACTGCACAAACAAAACTCCACAATGTAAGCTAGCTAGTGGATGTACTTAATTGTACAATATACTCTATATATTATAAAAATACTCTCATATTTCATCAGACTGATCCATAGATAATTTCATACGGTATAGGTATAAATTACTTGTACCATATTACATTGTACTTAAGTACTGTTTTATATATACACATGTTGAGCTCCGCAAGAAATACACTATCATATATGAAATTATTTTTCTTCATATATTTTAGCTAGGTTATAAGGCATGGCTTACATTTTTTGCAGCAGTACTGAAGGCTTCCCTATGGCTGATATCTGGATTATTCGCCTTGATTCTTTGAATCTCCTCTCTACAATTGCACTTATGGTCATGTAATTTTTTTGAAAACAACAACTAAATATTTATATAAATCATGACACATTAATATATATATATATATATTGCATACTTTATGAACTGGTTGTAGGCCGAAGGGACTCGTTGTCTTTTTTCTGGGGCTGAAACAGAAAATATTATGATTCAAATTTAAAGATCGAGTAAATAATCAACAAAAATGAGGATGAATTGAAGAAGCATATATATATATATACGTCGATTAACGATTCTTGGTTCAGGCTTCTTTGTGATTGAAGGTTGGACTCCCATTTTGTAGTTCCATTTCGAAGATGATGATGAACCCAACTGATCAACTTTGTACTCACTTGAAGTGCAATTAGGAGCCTGCAGTAATAAACAACATATATGATTACCATAAAATGCACGTGATATTTGATATATCGTGTAGTAAAAGCTCAGTTTAGTTTAGCATAATTTTTTTTATCTTTGGTGCGATCTAAAATCGACTCTAATTCCATAAGTAAGAAAATTAAAATAAGTCTAAAAGTGTCAAATTACTCAAATAAAGTTAGTTCCGATTCAACTCAATTAATTATTAAATAAGGTTAAATATAAATTAATTTGGAAACATATATAATAAAAGTTGAAGCAAGCTTTGACTCATTTACAACATCAAATGAGTTAATGAATTATTTAGCCTTATTAAGAGAGTACTAATTTTTTTAAGAAATAGGAAAATGAAGAATTTGACGAAAAGAGTAGGTTGAAAAGATGCTTTCAGAAGGAAAAAAAAAAAAAGGAGAAATATAAAAAACATTGAAGTGACTGAATCAGTTAAAAGAATGGGGAAGAAAATGGGAGCTGAATTGACAGTTGCTTCATGTAGCTAGCTGGGATCTAGGAGAAACCCTTTAATTTGTTTCCACAACACAAGACAATTCCTGATCAATTAATTATACCACTACTTTTTTAAATCTTCATCTATCAAATCAATTAATCATTAAAAAAAAAAAAATTAAAAGTAACCCCAAAAAAACACAAACAAAATATATTTAAATTAATAAAAATCACAGTCTACAAGAAATGCAGACTGATCTGGTAACGGCGGCTGTAAGATCTTGAAAATATAAACAACCGCGTTTACTTATAGGGATTCAAACCCTAGATTTCAGAAGCCTATATATATATATATATTATTTTTAAATTATAAAATAAAATACTAGTACTAATAAATTAAGAATATGGAATTGAATTGAACCTGTAAATGATCTTGGGGTTGCTGTTGATGCAGAGATTGGAATTGTGAAGAAGCCGCCATATTCACTGTCCAAAGATTGCCACAGTGCCCACATCTCACTGTCACAACATCCAACAGCCTACTGCATGGAACACTCACCTATATACACCCATCAATTAAATAATTCATTTAACAACATGAATTCATTCGATTGTCACGTTTTCCGATGATTCCACTTTTTTTTTTAAATAAATAAATATTGAAATCAATTCAAGAATTTCATAATTAAAAAAATAAAAAAGATGTGGTGTGTTGTTGTCCTTTAGCTGTTGTGAAAAATGGTCCAAAAAAAATTCAGGCAGGCTTTAATCAAAGGAAGAAAAAAAGCATAATTTTGACAGGGGGTAGTGAAATCTTTTCAGTAAGAAAAAAGGCACCGCGAGAAGGAAAATCCAGAGAATGAATGAATGAATGGAGCTGAGGAGAGGTGTTATCATCATTTAAAAATCAGAGCAGAAATATATTTCTTTTTCAGAAAAAAAGACAAGTGCTGAAATGAAATAGACAGATGAATCATGATCGAAGAAAACAAGAAAACCCTCATCAGCAGCTTTAACTAATAATTAAAGAGATGATGAGCATGCAATAAAATTAAATAAATCAAATGGGTTTTAATTTCATCAAGAAAAGTATGTAAATAGTTGTACCGCAAGAACTATGGTGCAGAAGTTGCAAGGAATGTAGCGGAGTTGCTCGGAGGAGACATCCATATCAATCGAGGATCTGAGGAGCGCGCAAATTAACTTTAGAGCAGATCAAGTAGCTAGTGAAAATGATTTCTATTTAGATGAAAGAGAAATTAAGGATATATATATTCTGTGTCACTTGTTTTTTTCTCTCACTTCCCTATGTTGTGGCTTTGATTTGAGATATCAGCCTGCCTGGTCCTTATACCAGATCAACGAACCAAAACTTTATAAAACCTTTTTTTAATATCTTACACGTATAAATTAATTAATTAGGGCTTGGATTTAAATACACTATCAGTATATTATCGTTGATCGGTGGTTACTTTTAAAAATAAATATTGTAATTTTTTTTTAATTGAAAAGTACTGTAAACCATTACAACTCAAAAGTGTAACATAATATTTAATAAAAACTACAGGTCAGTATAACTAAAAAGTATAACACAATATTTATAAAAAATGTAAGTTATTATAACTGAAAAGTGCAACACAACGTGACATGGTGCTATAATAAGTATGGGTCTACCATTGGCTACAACCTGATTTTTGTAATAAAAACGCCTGCTTCTTTACTAATATATATTCGCGTTTTTGTACTCGAGTGCACTGAGCCTTACCCATAAATTAAACATAAGTAAAGATTGTAATCTAGTTTACTAGTAAATTCTTATCACTAAAAGAAAATTATTTTTACTGATAAAATTATGTTAGTTGAAATTATGTCATGTCATTTTTTTTTTTGTGTATCTAGGGTTCGTGTTTTCTTTTTTACAAAATCTAAAAAATCATTTATATTTTTGTATCATGCGCAAAAAAAAAAAAAAAATAGAATCAACCATGAATATAATTACTTGGAACGTAGTTGTGTTATTTAGAGTATAATAACACATTTTTGTAAATTATACATTATTAATCTTTAAGAAAATATTTTATGTTATCTATAAATTGGAATAGAATAAAAAATGTGAGTTAAGGGATTTTATTTTAAAATTCAATTCATGCTCAAATATGTATAGGGTCAGCTTAGGAGATATGCATGCGTATACAATCGAATCAGTGGCTGTTTGTGAATTATTTGGGTTTCGACTCGAAAAATATATGATTAACCTTGTTTAATAAGATACGTCAATATTTTATTTGTAAAAGTTCGTTAGCTCGCGAATTAGTAAGCTTAATTATACTCCCACCTTCTTGAAATTACTTTTACATAGAGTTGGATACAAAAATTAAAAAAGTGTAATAATTAATAGAGTTTTAAGTAGTAATTTTGTAAATTTTTATATATAAAGTAAATAAAATTGTTGACTTTTATCCATGTGTACACCTAAAAGTAATGACATTTTATTTAAAATTGAAGAAATTGTAAGAGTGAAATTTATAAAGAATTTTCTAATGTAAAAGGTATTGTAAATGTGTTAAAAAGAAAAAAAAAATGTAAAAATTATTGTGAAACGGAGATAGTAATTAATAATTTGACTTTAATATTAATTTCTCCCCAATGTACTTATGAGATAAACATAAAAATAGGTCACTAAACTTTTATATATAATTGATGAGTAATAAAATTTATAATTGATATTATAACAATATACTCTCTGTCCCTCTATAAGCTTTCCATTTTACTATTTTGGTCCGTCCGCCTATAAGCTTCTCATATCTTTTTTTGGTAAGTATTTTTTCTTACTCTTCACTTTATATCTTACTTTTTCTCTTTATTTCTCTCCTCTCTCAATCACATCATTTGTATTATATCTATTATTTAATCAATTTTCTTAATCTTTGTGCCAAAAAGTAACGTGAAGTTTATAGGCGGACGGAGGGAGTATTCGATAAAAGTTACAAATCAAACTTAATTAGTCTTAAAATTTTGTCCGTAGATACCCCAATTAAGCCTGCACTACAAGAAAACAGTGAAATTCCAACAGAAAAATTCCAACGGTGAAATAAACAGTTGGAATTTTCAAAATTCCAACAGGTTTTCCAATGACATAAGCAACTGTTGGAAAAATCCAACAGAGATTCCAACACCCTATGAGGCCCGTTGGAATTTACCGCTGGAAAAGATGTTGGAATTTTAAAAAAATGTATTCCAACGAACATTCCAACAACACTAGACTGTTGGAATGATTCTGTTAAATCAAATGATATGTTTATATCTAATTCCAATAAAATTTCCAACGACATGATATCGTTGGATTTTTTTTTAAAATTATTCCAACGGAAATTCCATTGGCACTAAGTTATTGGAATAATTTTTCTAAATTAAATGTTATTATATATAATTCCAGCGGAATTTCCAACCACCTGTTATCGTTGGATTTTTTTTAATTATTCCAACGAAAGAATCCATCTATGCTCTCTCGTTGGAATGGTTTCCTAAGTCAAATGTTATATTTATATATAATTCCAATACAATTCTCATTAGTTTGAGATCATTAGATTTTTTATTATTAATTATTCTAACAGAAATTTACAACGACAATTGGAATTATTCCCAAAATTTAATTATAAATATAACCTCATTGTAAGATTAATTCTCTAATTAAAAACATTAATTTAAAATTGACTGAAAGTGAAAAAAAAAACTCTTAACAAAAATATAATCATAATGATAAAATATTGATTTTATTTTAAAAAATGTATGTATTTTGTTATTAAACAAAAACGTATGCTTATATATTGGAGTATAAGTATTAAGTAAACATAAAACTTTGAGTTACCCTTGTGTGTACTCAGTTACATAATCCAATTAAATTATAATTTAAATTTGATTTTAATTTAAATAATAAAATTTTTAATTGAACAATTAAAAAAATATTTAAATTTTTTAAAATTTAATTGCAGGTATTCAATTGCATAAAAAAAAATTGTATAAATATTTGAAAATGGAGAAAATAATTTTGGCGCTGAAGAGGAATTTTAAGTAAAATTAATTTGATTTTTGTAATTTTTAAATTTAGTAGTAAAAAAAAGAGTGGTTTTCACTTTTCATCTCAAGAGGGGCGTTGTTCATCTCGCGCTCCTCAAGAAGAAAAGAAAGCCCTATTATTCTATATTCCCAAATCTGAAATCCACCCTTCACCGATTGCGAAAACCTAGAGTAATTCAATACTCAATTTTACCTCACCCAGAAAAGAAAAATCCAAATTTTTGATTCAATTGATTTTTACTGTACGGTGTTGCTCTGCTATGGAGGTTTGCCAGATTCCACCGGAACTTCATTTCCTTGAACCTCGCCCGCGCGCTAATCTTTACGCATTCCCCTTTCAAGCATTTTCACAAGCACCTCAACTTCAATGTCGTAAGCAGAAACTATAGCTGCACATCTACTGTGACTGCTGTTTTTAGTACATATGTTTCAATTCCTACTAATAATAGGTATCTAATAATTTCTTGCTTGTTCTTTTTCAAATTTGATGAATTCTAGGAAGAAAAATTTTTAATAATTTCGATTACTTCACTCATCGTACAACTCGTATTTAGTCATTTATACATGTCTTTTTTTCCCATCCGATCCGTATCAATACATTAGTATTCTTCATTCATATTGTCTTATTTATTTGCTAATGAATGACTAGTATGTACCTTGTGCTATTTGTAGCTCTGTATTATTGGAAGATCAACTAATTAATCTTCTTGGGTTATGTAGTTTAGCAAAACTACACTAAATATGGTCATCTTCGTCCATGTCTATTCATGAACTCAATGCCCAACTATATTATTATTAGAACAAAGGGGAATATATAATATCAATTTCAAGAAAGGTAGATATGACATCTAAATTGTTCCAGTGCCAAATGGGAATGAACAATGAAATTTCTTGTTAAAACATCTGTAGCTGGAACTTATTTTTCGATTGGTATTAAATTCTTGCATTATATTTGTGCGCTTGATATCTTTAATTATTATCTTTACATCAGTGCCTAATTATAATTTTCAGCTATCCTCCTTATGCCACCTTCTTCCTTGCCCTACTGATAATGGACCTCCAAGAGTGGAACACTTAGTTGTCATAAATGGTAGTCCAGTTCTTGAATACAATAGCAATGCTTTGGATCTTCCACCCATGTGAGTTCCATTGCTCCTCCTCCATTTTTACTTAAATAATGATTTGAAATTTGCAATGATATACCCAAACTTTATATATATATATGAATGTATGTATTGATGAGGTTAATTTTCATTTTTTTTTTCTCCTGTCTCTGAATTTGTGTGCTTGATTACGAAGAGAAATGAAAATGAAAGTATACAAAAATTCTCATCAATATGCAACACGGCTGAGAGGAGCAATTATACTATTTGCAATATATACATCTGTGTTGTTCATACATTTAATTATTATTTGATCAGATTCATCATGCTATAAACTTAGTTAGCCTTCATGATGGTTTTTTCTTATGCTTGAATCTTTATGTTCCCCTGTTATCTAGAAGGGCCTAATGTTGTGATTAGCCTAAATCTCTAGTTCTCTTAAGTGATTGCAACTGTTAAGTATGTATTGATACCTTAGAATCTACCATAATTACTGGAAGCTTGATGATGAAATAAATATACAAAGTCTTATGGTATTTATATCTTGATTCAAGTATTAAGTTTATGATTTCAAATTACTATTCTCTTTGTGTGTCACACTGTTCTTAAACTTTATGCTTTAAACTACCCAATTGATTTTTCATGTGGACTATTTATCTCAGCTTTCCATAGCTAGAGTAATTTTTGAGTTTCAGTTATAGGCAGCAAGGCAATTGAAGTTCTTTAAAGGAAATAGTAGTTCTAGACCAAGCACTAATGCATTAAGTGATGCTTTGGCTATAGCTCAAATTCATGATGCAGTTTGTGGGACGAAAAGACAGTCATGGCTGCTGATAATGGTTTGCGACTTTCAAAAGGTTATAAAGAGGTATCTTTGATTTTCTGTTGCTTTAAATGCTATATACTCCTAAAAAAATCAAGAAAATGAAAATTGGACTACAATGGAGTCTGCTGACCAATCTTCCACTTGGTACACTTGCTCTGTAGTTGTGTTTTACTGTTCTTGGATGAAAAGAAATTGGACTGTGTTTATTGCATCTTTGGGATATTGGACATTACAGTTTGTGCGTTTTGTTCTTTAAGAGTAGTAGTTCATCTTTAGCTTCTAAGTAGACACTGAATATCTTCTGCTCGTGTTGTAAATGGTAAACGTCATTAAATTTTTTATGTTTTAGGAATGGATTCTAAAATAAGCAAAAAAGAGAACGAAACTGCTTTAATAAGTTGCTTCAGTAAATGTTAATATATATTTAAGTATGTAATCAATGTGAAATTGAATTAACAGAATGGTATTAAAAGTTCTCTTATAAGATTAGTGTAATAGGTTAATCAAAATTCTAAATGTGTAAATGGACAACATTTGAATAGATATATATACATTACAAAAGTGTATATATATAAATGAGAACATGTTAATTTTGATGGTTTGAACAGTGAAGATGTTTGATTATTTATGCCTTTTTTTTTTTTTTGAAATGTTTATTGTTGTTGAAGGAGGCATATGGGCCACAAGAGAACAATCAGACCAGAATGCATAAAGGCATGGTGATGCGTTTGGTGCTCGAGAAAAAATGGAGTGACCTACTTTTTAAGACAGGTGAAATCTTATCAAAGAGGATTTATGATAGAACCTGAAGAGATGATCTGGAAGAGGAGAGTTTCCTAAATTTTTCTTATGCTACATCATCTCCAATAGATATATGGATAGTTGTTTGGTGAATATTTGTATAGTTATGTATGTGGTTAATTGTACTTTTTAAAATGATGATTGAGGAGATGGATATTTGGATAAATATTGAAAGCTTGTGTATTTTGTTAATTTAGTGGATATATTGAGTTTGAAATTGATGATGTTGTTAAATTCCGTTTTCTTTGAGTTATTTTATTGTTTGGATATATAGACAAAATATATTAAGCCTGAAATTTACATAAAAAATTCCATAACCAATATTTATTGGAAAAATTCCAATGAAACATAATTGTTGGAATTGACAATGAAATTTGCGATGGAAAATTTCCAATAGTGGAATATTCCACTGGTACATGTTCGTTGGAATAAAAATTCCAACACAAATTTTTTGGTTGGAATTAGTTGGAATTTATTCCAACGAAAAATTACTGTTGGATTTGTCGATGGAATTTATGTTGGAAAAAAATTTCAATAAGTGAAAATTCCAACAGTTCATGATCCGTTGGAATGTACCGTCGGAAATTTTTTTCTGTTGGAATTTTCATTGGAATTTTGCAATTCCAACGCCCATTTTTCCAACGGTCGAATTTTCGTTGGAATTACCGTTGGAATCACTGATTCCAATGGAAAAAATGCAAAAATCTGTTGGAATTTTTCTGTTGGAATTCCGATGTTTTCTTGTAGTGCTGGTGAAGAGGAAAAAGTAAAAGCTGGTAAATTGAAAAGTTGGGATATATGATTAAAAGCAGAAATTAATGGTCAGATAGTAGCTGCTTAAGGGTTAGGGTTTCGATGAGGACAGAAGAAGGGAGTTTTGGCAGCATATGCAAAAACAGCACCTTTTTTTTAATTTATTTATTTATTTATGAATAATTAATTAATTAATAGGTTTTGCAGCTCGCCATCTCTGGTACGGCGGACGAGGGGGGCTATTTTCCATTAATTATGAGTTTAGTTTATGTGTTTCTTTACTATCGATCTATATATCATGCCCTAAAAAATATATAAAATAAATCAGTACAAGTTTATTTTCAAAATGATATTTTGTCAAAGTTAATTAATTAATACTAGTCATTTTTATTTTATTTTTTATAGCTAATGGAGTATAATTTTGCTTATAAAATATTACAGTCGCACCATAAGATGGTAACACTAGAGATCACTTCATAACCAACTAGATAAAAATATATGCATTTTATTTGTTTTGTATTTTCTTTGTGTGTTATCATTTACATGTATGTGGGATTGGATTGGACGATAATGAACTTCGATTGTTTCAAAAAAATAAATAACGGTGTACTGGTTTTGGACCAAATAGATGGAGATGTGATGGTAGACTAATATAGGAATATGTGTGTTTGTTGGATTTAGCTCAATTGTTTTATACCCTGAAATCCATTATATTTACGTCCTCTCATTCCCTTTCTCATCGTGATTGATAGTCTCCATATTTTTTTACATTCCTTCTAGACGATAATTTACTTACCATTTCATTCATTAGGAATCATGACCAATTGGGTCTAAAATTGTGGTATTATGTTACTATATAAATGATGTTGCTTGATATGATTTTGTTCGACGAATACGAAATTTCTTGTGTACTTTTTTAGAAGAGAGTGGGGTGAGGAGTTTGAGCACATGGGTTGAGTAGTAGTCGATGACACCGAAACCCAACACGTTTATTAACCGTCTCGTACAATTTTTTTATCAAATTTGGAGATGTGCACTTATCCATATTGGGAACCAGTTTGATCCCTTATTCCCTGCTCATTGATATTCCGTATGCTTCCACTTTATGGATTTCTTCTTCGTATACAAATTATCATGATCTACTGGTTGATTCCAAAATCTGAATTTTCTTTTTTCTCTCCAATCTAAGTCATTCAGAACCTATAAGATAATGTTGTTAGGTAGAGAGTTCTGATAATGTTGTTGGGACAATGCACTAATGCAAAGTAAAATCAAATAGAATGAAATTCATAGGTTGATTCAACGATTCAATATTTATATTTAAAACATTGCTTGTTATAGGACACGACGAAACATAAAAAAATCTGGAGAGTTAATAGTTACTAACCAAAAAATTGGAACATATTTTATGACTTTTTATATAGGGCCAGATATTTGGAACATATTTTAAAAGACTATTGGCCATATTTTTATTTAGCCACTCTTAATTGGACTTTATATCATGTACTCCTACTATTTTTATTCCACAATAATTAACACTTCCCTTTTTTTTTTTTTTTAACGTTCCACAATAATTTTTACATATTTAAAATGAAAAATTCTTTATAAATTTCATATTTACAATATTCTCAATTTTACAAAAAAATGTCATTATATTTTTAAAAACATATACACACAAGTCAACTCATTGTTTATCTTATACATAAAGTTTCACAAAATTACTGCTGAAAATCCTACTCATTATTACATTTTTTTTTTAAGAACATATACACACATGTATGAAACTTATTATAAAATGGAGCAAGTAACAATATACTGCTTTTTTCTTAAAAAAAAAAAACAATATATTGCTTTTAGTCATTTTTATAAAAAAATAAAAAGTTAAACGGACTTTTTAATAAAAGCGGCTAAAATAGTACTCCCTCCGTCTTATAACTATTTGCACACTTTCATTTTTCGTCCGATCCATAATTGTTTGCATACTCTAAAAAGAAAATTCCTCCATAAACTCCACATTTACAATATTCATATTTACACAAAATATCATTACTTTTACACTCATTCCAACCATTTTCTCTACTTTATTCATTTAATTTTACAAAATTATCCCTCAACACTCTATTTATAACAATTTTTCTTAAAAAAATGTGTCTATTTTATGGTGCAAACACTTATGGAACGGAGGAAGTAACGTATTATTGAAAAAACATGGTATAAATTCCAAAAGTAATTATTTTTCGTGATTTCCACATTAATAAATGTATAGGTGTATAATTAATTCTCCCCATTTTTAGCCAGGTAATGTGAAATCTTGTGTTGTACATGGAATATGGCAACAATCATCTGTTAATACAAAGGATGATGACAATCATATCCATTTTACTATTTTATTTTGGGCTATTAACTGCGTTGGGTGCATGCCTTAAATGATGCAACACCTACCTCAAATTCCAGCCCCCTCTTTATGAAATGTGAAGCGGCACCTTTATCAAACCCCACAAAAAATCCATACTTTTTTATGATACTTTTCTAATTTAATGATCATCTAACCATAAAATTAAATTATATATTCAGTGTCACTCTCAATATTGTATAAGCACACCTCAATTTTTAACGTATGATCTCATGACTAAACAAGATGCTTAGTACACTATCACTCTGATCAAACAGGATGTTCAAAGTATGATTGAGAGGGACGAACAGTTCTATAGTTGAGATTTAAAAGGGAAACCATTATCATTTGATGTATGTATGTTTATTTTTGTTTGTTCTTCATTCTTTTAATATTTGTACTCACATTTATGAATGTTGAGGGTCAAACATGTTTGACATAAAAAAGGCATTGAAGGATAATGGACTATAAAAGGGTGGACTAGTATTTCCATTGATATGAGGCCTTTGGGAAAACTCAAAAGTAAAGTTGTGAGTTTTTGCAAATTCAAAGCGGACAATATCATACTTAAGTGTCCAGCCCGAGAACCCCAACAAGTGGTATCAGAGCCGGGGGCCATGGTCCTGACGAATGTGATGTTGAGATATGTCCAGTGTCAAAACAGTAGGACGGACTAACTCTTTGAAGAAACAATAGGATAAGTCTCTGTGGACAAAATTGTGAGAGTGACACAAATTCAAAACCGACAATATCATACCAAAAAGAGAATACAGAAGTGTCCAGTTCGAGAACCTCAACCATGAATGTGTTGTGGAGCATAACACATTAAAACCCAAGTAGGGTGTATGTTACAGGTAGCATAGAATAAACTAAAATGCATTATTAAGGTATATGCCAGATCAGCTGGTTATTGGAAGAGGCAAAGTATTAACCTTAGGTCGTTTTCGATGTCTGCAGCAATTAATTTTGGTACAGTGATGTGGGACATATATCTATTATTCCCCCTCCACTTAATTCCCCATTCATCAATCATCTTACTCTATATATATCTTCCTCCTACTTTTCGATTTAATCTGTCGGTCATGCTAATGCAAATTCAATGGATTAATCACATCTAATTCATCAATTAAATGAAAAATCTTGTATTCAATTGTCATTTAGGAGATGTCATACGTTTGCAATTTTTGGTTTTAATAAGTCAAGATATAAAAAGTATCACAAAATCTACAAAACTATTTTATCTATGTATGATTAAAGATAAAACTTTGGATGAAATTAGATTTTTAAATGACTTAGACTATGGGGGTGTTTTCAATAATTTATTATGAAAAGAAATGGTTGGGAGTCGGGCTTCAATCATTGTCGCGCGTCTCTTTATACTATTGTATGTATCGTCGTATCTATTTACATCACTATCTGTTAAATTGAGAGATTCTGACGTCTTCTCATGAGTTGAAAATTTATGTACTATTTGTTTTGTTCTTCATCAAATTTGTCAAAAATTTAAAAACATAAATATGGTGAATACAAATTATATTTTCACCAAAAAAAAAAAAGTTAAATTTTCTACACTACAACTAGTGTACAAAAGTATTACTCAAGTACAATATACATCCACCGGAGGCTATAATGCATAAATGAGCAAGTAACTGATGACTAAATGTGCAAATGATTAAAAACAAACCTTAATATAAATAATATCCCCTTGGATGGTTCTTTTTTATTTTTTACATAGACTAGTATCTAAAATACTGAATTTCACTTATAAAGTTCTAAATGTACTTTTATTAATGAACATTAAAAAAAAAACCATTCATCAAATTATGAGTGATTTAAACATATTATGCACTTAAAAAAAAACTATATTTTAGAACAAACTATAAAGAAATATGTACCATTTTTTTAAGATGGAGGTATTAAGCCACCTGATCCGTCCACATTAACATTTGTCTAACACAACTATAATTTGTCAGACATTATGGGATCATAGAAGGGGAGAGATATAAAGTAACATAGTACATGTTTCTTTTGTACATATTTTAAAGAATTTTATTTATTTATAAATAATACTAATAATCTGAGTAGTAAATTAAGTTTACAATATTATATTAATACTAATAAAAACGTCCAAGGTACCTATATCAATACAAAATATGATTTTATTTTTGAAAATATAAGACAAGAGCCAAGAAATTATAGCACTAAAGTCTACAACTAAGTTAATATGATTTCTCTTTTCTTGTAACGTTGTTTTTAACTTTCAAGTATGAGTTCATTGGTGCTTGTTCAACAGCTAGATGTGTACACATTTCTATCATCAGAATTTAAAAAAACATAACCAAGTGGCATAAAAGGAAACTAAAGGTACAATAAAGTATTCAACAAGTTTAATTGAAATCAAAATGGTAAAGGGTCAAAAAGAACATAGTGCAATCATATTTTAAAAAAAGTCGTAGTAAACAGTGCTTAAAATCTCTCAATACAGCTGCAAAATTAATTGTTTGTCAAATATCTCAGCACCTGACTTTACTTTAGCTTTTAGGAGCGGTCTTCTCCTTTGCCTTCTGTATCTTCAGGACCTTCTTCACAATCTTCTGTTCTTCAACCAAGAAAGCTCTAATGATCCTTCAATCACCAACACACAAATTTAATTATTATGCATTACAGAAAACATCATCACAGCAATATTTTTTTATTAAAAACCAACCTTTCTCTTACAGCACCACCAGATAATACTCCACCGTAAGCACGGTTGACAGTCCTACGGTTCCTAGGTAATCTAGACCTCTTGTACTCAGTAGGTCTCAGGTGAGGAATCTGCCCACACCAACAAATAATAAAGATTAGATGACAATGTGAACAACAAAGAATTATACGCTCAAATTTGAGAATCATAATCTGTCACCAATATTCTCAGGCACGTTTCTTTATTAAAAAAATTATCTTCAGCCATTAAAAGAACTAGGATACCAATTTGATATGAAGAGACAATGAATTGAATATTACAGCAGAACAAACAATATTAGTTATAGTTGGCATTCCTGCAACAAATGATTCAATAGAATCATCTCTGGACATCAAAAGACTAGCATGACACAAAAAATTCACACAAGTTCAGTTATTATTACATTTGTTATTATTTCATTTAGTCCTATCACTTTAGAATTTCCCTAAAAGATAGTTGAGTACCCATAATCTCATCACCACAAAATGACAGAATTTTTTGTGATAAATAAAATTCCACTAGATATTTAGAATATTAATCAGAGATGTTGCAGAAAGGACAATTGAGATGTTGATTTACAAAACAGAGCATTTAAACAATGCCAAAATCATGATAATTTTTAATACCTAATTGAAATGCCAAATCATGCTAATTTTTAATACCATAAGGAAAAAACCATATCACAAGGACAGCATTAGAACACCCATCAGGTTATACACAACACAGATATGATGACAATAGGTTATTTTCAGAACCAACTCATACTATAAAACTTGATAAAGACATCTTGAGTACCTCTTACGAGTTAGGGGGTTAAAAATTAACATATATCCCTTCCAAAAGTGTTAAAGAGTCGCACCAAAATTATAATCTCTATATCAATGTGAAACAGTTTCAATTTTACATAGGACCTCCTCGACAAAAGATGAGAAATATCAAAGAGGAGTCCAAGTCAAAATAAATAAATAAAAAACTAAGAGAATCAGGTGAAGAAAATTAAGTTATGTATGCACACACATATATAATCTCCTACATGAATGTATCTCCTTTACATATGATATATATCTCAGATCATCATTCTCATGCATGTACAAGTTTACAACACATAGACATGTATAAGTGGCTCCGCCAATACACGTTGGGAGCTCCAAAATTATAAAAATTATGACAGTACCATAATTCAAGAAATCTCTACTTCTCCACAAACCAAAACATTCAACATTGTTAACTAAGTTTGTTTAGGCATTAAAGCTCAAATGGCTGCAAAAAATAACACAGTCCTATTCGTAGGTAAGACAATGGTAATGTAGATTATACGAAATAGCTAGAAAAGACATATTATCAATAGTGGGTGTTAACTCCTAACGTTTAACACAATATCTGAACCAAATAAACCAATACATTTTGCAGCAAAATATAGAAATAGAAAAAAATAAAAAAAATTATGTTTACCCCTTGGATTCTCTTTCCAGTAACAGGGCATTTGGGACCGCTAGCCCTCTTCTTCGTGGTCTGATACACTAGCTTCCCTCCTATTTTCACACGAAGCAAACACCATCGATCGTGTAAGCAAAATCAACCAAACTAAATAGATAAATTAATTGCAGAATAATAAACCCTAAAACACAGATCACACAGTATACAACACCAAATCAAGCGCGCGTTAAAAAGAAAAGCAATTGTGGGGGCAAATACCGGGAGTTTTGACGATACGGTGCTGATTTGATTTCGTAGCATAGCTATGGCGCGACCTGTATGTCAGCCGCTGCACCATTTTTTCTCACTGTTTGGTGGCTGGGGCGAAGAAGAGAAACCGCGCAGAAGGAGAAAGGACTAAAGAGAGTTTTTTTATTTTTTAAGTGGAGAGTGTAATTGAAGCCCTAGATTGTACGGCTGAGATATTCGTGCGGAATCTACGGGTGAGATTCAAAGAAGAGTCGTACTGGGCTCTCTTCCCTTCTCTATATCCATTAGTAACTCTGGGCCGATATCACATAAAGCCCAATGATTCAGGTTTTTTTTTATTACAAATAGGGATGGGGTATATACCCCTCCAGCTTTGTTAGATGCACTCCCACGATACAACCACTCCCCTCAAAACACATCTACGATAGATACACTCCCCCAAATTATCTATTATACCCTTTATTTTAAAATTCAGTGTGATAAATGCACCTCGACCGTAAAACCCTAATTTTCCTATTTTTTTCCCTAAGCCCATCTTCTTCACGCCTTCATCTTCATCTTCTTCACGCCTTCATCTTCTTCACGCCGGCACTCCCCCAACGGCAAGCTCCGCCATGCCCAGCCGCCGCCGCCGTCTCACTCCCCCTTCCTTGCCGTCGCCGTCTCACTCTCCCTCTTCATCGCCGTCGCACTTCCCCTCCCTCACCCTCGCGCCGCCTGCTCTTCCTCCCCCTCGCACTTCCCCTCCCTCCCCGTCGCACTCCCTTTTTTTTCCGTCTTTACAACAGGCGGCGGCGCCGCCTCCTTTGTCGAGCGATGCCGCCTGCCCTTCCCCCAACCAGCCACGCTCCCGCCGCCGCTTCCGCTTCCGTCCAGTTTTTTTTTTTTAATTTCAGCAGATCGACCATAAACACTTTCATCGACCCTCGGTTGTCGATGAGAGTTTTTATGGTCGACCTTTATTGTCGAATTTTTTTATTTTTTATTTTTTAAATTCTTTCGACGAACCAGTGTCGACGGGGATGTGTTTGGTCGACAAATCAGTGTCGACGGGGATGTGTTTGGTCGACAAACCAGTGTTGACGAGAGGGCTTTTGGTCGACACTGATTTGTCGAAAATAAGTTTTTTTTTTTTTTTATTTCTAAATTTGATGGTGATGGTGGTTTTGACGACGGTCGGCTGCCGGAGTGGAGGTGTTGACGATGGCCGGCGGCTGAAGTGGCGCGCTGGCTTTCTGCCCTAAAATTAGGGTTAATTCAATTAAATTAGGATTTTTGAAAAAGGGTGTATGTATCTTTAATATTTTACTAAAAGTGTAAATGTGATATTTTAAATGAATATTTAATTAATAAAAGTGAGAGGAGAGTGTATCTAACAAAGCAGGGGTATATACCCCAACCCTTACAAATAGCTCGCGAAAAAGGTTACACACCCCCAAAATGGGCAGTTTTCGTTTTTAATTGTCTTTTCACTCTAATTTATGAGAATTAAATATTATTTTCTATTTTTGCCCTTTTTTTATTTTTTTTATCATAGAAACAAATCACTAATATTAGAGAAGAATCTTTATCAAAACTAACATCAATCAGCATCAAAAAATGATTGTTTGATTACAAACTACATATTCATATAAAAAAAAATTAAAATTAACCATAACGAATCAATTAGAGGTTTTAGAGGTTAGGTACGCGAAATTTTAATTACAATATTACTATATTAGTACTGATACTAATAAGTAATAACAGCGGACAAACTCAATCTTAATCACGTAATTAGAAACATAATTAATTTAAATTGGATTGCCGAGTAAATGAGTAGATATGGATTTGTCAAATTAAGTGTTTAATATTATATGATCTCCTCCTACAAAAATATGTCATCACGTTATTATTTCAACTTTTGAATGTTGTTGAAGGTGAAAACCAATAGTTAAAATTTTGGTTTTATTGATTTATCGCGTGATCATATAATTTAATTGGCAAATAACCCTAATCAGCTCGGCACCTTCTCAGCTACCCAAAAAATAAAAACAAAAAAAAGTAAAAAGATAAATATATTAACATTTCGAAACTTGACTATGTGCACATAAATTTCCCAGAAATTGCAAATTAAGCAACGACGACCAAGTCAACGGCCCTAAAGTCCAATAAGTGGGTTTAAGTTTCAGAAATTCACACCGTAACCGTTATAGTATATTATACCTTATTTTCTATCCAAGTGCATATGGTATCGATCATATTTTAATGACTAAAATCTCCCATGCAGAACCATTTATTTCAATGCTATCAAAGTATGTCATGTATATGCAATGAAATTGCCATTTGAATATATTCCGCGTTAAATTTAGGGGTAGTCTCACTCCCTTGAATTTTAACAAAAAAATAAAAATAAAATTGCATGCAATATTTTTGTATCTATATTTTAAATTTATAAGAGTTTGTATCCTAAAATTTATAACACTATATATGATATATATTATAATATGAAAATTCCTCACAAATTACAATAAAATAAATGAAACACCGTTCAATATATATGAATTGGACAATTAAAATAAAAGATTTTCCACACAGTGTGTGTGAGTATGTGTGCATAATCGTGGAATGTGGCAGGCCCCGAAAACACGTTTTCTATTTTGATCTTTTATTTTACTATCGATATGACCAAAAAGACACAAATGTGGACCCACTAAGCCCATAATAATCTTTGTCTGAAATTGACTTTTAATTCTTGAGAGAAGGTTCTTTTGTCGTTCTCGTACGTATACTTGCCAGTTGCCACCTTAGAGAAGGTTCTATTGGTCAATTCACATAATTAAACCAAATATATGGGCTTGGCTTATTTTACGTGTTGTATAAATAGAAGGTCACGTACAAGTGTTTTTCACAATCTCAATACAGTACAATTTAAACATTACTACAGTTACTATAAGGGGCGACCTGAAGAACACACAATTAAATAAGCAAATATGGAAGCAAAATTGAGTGTTTTTCTATTTTCATCCTTGATTGTAGTAGCTTCCATGCTACATGGTTCATTAGCACAAACCACACATGTTGTGGGCGACGGCCTAGGCTGGGTCGTCCCGCCAGGTGGAGAAATAGCTTATCGCACTTGGGCTGCATCCCGAACCTTCTTAGTAGGCGACGTACTAGGTATCTTGATTTGAATTCGATTAAATCTATCACGATACTTTTGTATATTTTTGTGATACTTTTAAAATTATACTATTATTGTACTATAACTTATTTATTTATATTTGTTTAATTATTGCAGTATTCAACTTCACGCCAAATCAGCATACGGTAGCTGAGGTGAGTAGAGATGCATTTGATTCATGTAACACCGCGAATCCAATGTCGTTGTCCGCCACCAGTCCGACGAACATCACGTTGAGATCTGCCGGTGAACACCACTTCATTTGCACCGTGTCCCGCCACTGTTCCCTGGGACAAAAGTTGGCAATCAATGTCTCCTCCGCCGCCCCTGCACCCGAAAGTGCCCCATCTCCTAGAGCTGAGATGACTTATACTGTCGGAGATAGCCTTGGGTGGGTTGTGCCCCCCGGTGGTCCAATTGCATACCAAACATGGGCTAGGGGAAAAACTTTCATGCTTGGAGATATTCTAGGTAATTTCATTTTTAATTCTTATCCACTTTCTCATCAAATGTTCTATTTTAACTCAAAATTTTGTTCCTAATTGATAAGACAATTTTTAGTAAAATACATTAATATGTTAGAATTCTAAGGAAGATTCCAGAGATAAATTTGAGTAGGGATAAAATGGTACTACTTTCAGTTTGGTCTTCAATAAGTCTAATTTCATTTTTAGTAAGTGAAAAATGTATTAGTGTATTGGAAATATTGTTTGAAATTATATAAGATATATGAGTATAAGTATTAATTTAGTGGAATTGTCCTACATATTGACAAATTGACTCACTTGACTTTGCTATCGAAAATTTTCACACCATATATAGTAAAAAATCCCATTTTCAAATTAGTCCTTGATAAGTTTTTGAACAACCCATACTTGTGAGGCTTGAAAAAATGTTTATATTAATATTTATTTTATTCGAAAATTATATAAAAATGGATACTTAGCAAGATGATTTTAATTAATTATTTCTAAATATGTTGCTAATTATGTATTGATTAATGATGTGATATTGATGCAGTGTTCAATTTTACGAATGGAGTACATGACGTGGCAAGGGTGACAAGGGCTGAATTTGAGTCATGCACCATCTCCACCACCACAACGCCGTCGGAAACCACCAGCCCCGCCAGGATCCCCCTCACAACCGGCGGAGAGCATTACTATATCTGCACCTTCCCTCAACACTGTGCCTTAGGCCAAAAGCTAGCCATTAATGTCACCGCCACCGCCACGCCTCCTTCCTCCTCCACTGCTCCTCCGCCCAGATCCGGTGGCCCCACACCGACTACCCCCTCGACCCCGAGCCCCTTTTCCGGTCCTCCTCCACCAAGCAGCTCCGCCCCAGCTGCAGTTTTTCCCTTCACTTTCTTGGCCGTCGTTGCTTTGGCATTCTTGTAGACTGATCATATATGATGCAACTTTTTTTGTGACTCATTTGATTTTTATTCACGATTTCCCTACGTACCATGCAGGTTGTAGTTTCATATATATATCCATGATATATAGATAATAATACTAATAAAGCTGATTTTTTTTTTTTTTGTATTTATCAGCTAATTTAATTTCGTGATATCCAACGTACTGTTTTACTTCTACTAGTATAAATTATTAATGAAAAAAAAAAAAAAAAAAACAGAGTTTTATACTAATTTTTCAAGATAAAGTAACAGTTTTATCATATTCCTAGATAAATATGTTTAGAGACAAAGTGGGATAGCTCAAGTGGTTAGAGCACCACTACCTAGGCCACAGGTCCTGGGTTCGAGTCATGGGGAGGGGAAAAAAGGGATGGGGTATTTAACTTGTAATCAAAAAAAAAAAGATAAATATGTTTAGAGTAAATAATTTGGTTTTTACCTGAAAATAACGATGATATAAAAATAATCAGCTTTGAGAACTTATATACGTATATAAAATGTTATATTTTGAAAAGAGTGTTTATTTATTTTTAAAGAAGATATATATAACCAAACTTATGAAATTAATTATAATCTGTATCAAATTTAGCACATGACAAATTTAGACCTATTACATTATATAAGCATCTAGTATGTACACTGTTGTACGTGCTTTCGTCGGGTTGACTCGGATGTGGGCTGTTTATTAGCACGAAACAAACATATATGATTATCGGGGGTTTATTACGTGTTTATGCGAATTAATATGATGATCTTGATGATCTATTGGAGAACAAACAAGAATTAATGAAGAACACAAAGATGTAGCTTCTTTGAGAAGCTAAAGCGTAAGAGCTTGGGAGAGTATATTGCTTTGGTTTGGGTGATTTGGTGGAATTGGTTCACCTGTGTACAAATGAGTCTCTTTTAGGCATTATATAGTGGTTTCTAGGGGCTGCCCGCCCTTTACACGTGGCACGCCCTCATTGGACCTGTCTTCTGCCCGAAAAGGTGATTTGATGGCGCATTTAATGCTAAACCGCCTTTGGTGCTCGTCCTCGCCGAGATGCCGAGGAGCTGAGCTACGGTGGTCGCCGGAGGACCATGTCGAGGAGTGTGGTCGCCACGCTCCATGCTGTCTCCCAAGGCTTCAGTACTTGACTATTCTAGCTAAGATAGATAGGTGCTCGCCACACATTTGGGCGAGCAGCTAACTGAAATAGGTGCTCGTCAACATCTTTGAGCGAGCACTTAAATATATTAAAACATCTATTCTATTACATTTTCTTGGTCTTGTTGACTAGTCGTCGCACGACTTTGTTGACTGGTCCTCGCCACGTAAGCTGGTGACTAGGATTGACTAGTCAAAGATTGACTTTTTTGACTAGGTATAACATTTGCCCCCTGGTCGCCTTTCTTCGTATTCGTAGAATGGTAAGGCGAGCAGTATGGTCGTCTTCTTAGATGGTAATTATTGTCTTCGACAACACAATCAATTTTGAGATTTTGATGACGTAAATTGGAGGCGGTCGCCTCGTCTCCAGCGCCGAGCACGATTATCGAAGCAACTTTTAATAATGACTGTTCTGATGTGTCAGACGCGTGGGCGGCGCAAGGAGATTTTGAATTTGGCGCGTGGGGCGTGTGCCGACCTCAAAGGTCGTGCGTGGGGACCACTCGCCGAGCTCATTTTCGGAAATGACCCCAAATTTTTGGGGATTTTGCGTTTTTGACCCCGTTTTTTGCACATAGGTCCCTGATAATATTTGCCTATAAATATGACCTTCCTCTTCATAAAAAAAACTTTTTACCTCCTGCAATTTTTCGAATTTCTTCAAGCTTTTCTCTCAAGTTTTCCGGCGAGTTTGTGGTGGTTCTCGATCGTCAACAAGGTAAACAACTTGCATTTTCTTCTTTAAAAAACTCTTTCTCCCCCATTTCTATAGAAAAAAATGGATTTTGGTGGTTTAGGTGGTGGTTCCGGCGGTGGTCCGCCGCCGTTGGTTGGTGGCTCTGAAGACTCCGGCAGCGGAGATCGTTTGGCCTTGGCCTTACTGGAGAGGGCATCCTCCTCGGATTCTAGGATTCACTCCCCCGACCCTATAAGTGTTGGACCCCGAAACTTGGGAAAGGCAGTGGTCGTCGACGTCGACGACCTTGATGAAAGTGATAGGGACGATGTCGGCAATGATGCCGAGGAGGGTGGCAGTGAGACTAGTTCCGATCTACGCGACCAAGGATTAGATCGAGGGGTGGGCGAACAGATAGAAACTGCCCAAGTCGAGGAGACCTTGACGAGGAGTCTCCGCGAGGACTTCGAGGAGGGTGTTCAGTATGCGGAGAGCATAAAGGATATTTTGAGTGGTAGGGAGAATTTGGATGGCGACGAGGTCTCGAGGGAGGCCTATTATAAATATTTCTGCGAATACCTTCCTCGAGAGGTTCCTCGCCCCCATCGAGAAGCTTTTCAGAGTGAATACGAAGCAAGTAAGTATGCGAGCAAGGTCTCCTCGGCACAGCTAGAAAATTCCAGGAAGAAATATCAGCTGCCGGCCGATGTTTGTTTTTTTTGTACCTCGCCCGGATGAGAGGGCCGACCATCCGCCAGAAGGGATGGTCGCCGTTAATATCGGCATGATGGAGGCCGGGCATAGATTCCCCCTGCACCCCAGTATTTCCCACTTTTTACATTTCTTAAGGGTGGCCCCTTCTCAAATTTTGCCGAATGGTTGGTCCAACCTGATCGGCATTCTTACAGTGTTCGGCCTGGTGGCGGCCGAGAATGGATGTCGGAACACATGGCTTAGCCCGAAAGAGATTAATTATCTCCTTCAGGTGGCCGAGGCCGGAGAGAACGTGGGCCACGGATATTTTTACGTGAGGGGCCGTGATAACTTCAAGTTGATTGAAGGGGTTCCCAACAAAATCAGAGATTGGAAAACCAATTGGTGGTGGGTAGCCGGGGACTGGAAAAGTCCGGTGAGGCCGGATGGCTCCTCGGATCGCGTTCCCATTCCCATTGAATATCGAAGAATTTGTGGTAAGTTATTTTTATTACTGCTCGCTCTTTCTATACTGACTAACTCCTCGTTTTTGTAGGTGAAACTGCTCGTAAGAAAACTGCCGAGCACCGTCTCACACCTCTCTTCCAGTATCACATTTGCTGCGTTCTCAATCGTCAGTACCTGGAGAGGTCCTGTCGCTTCTTGAACAGGGAGTGTATGCGTGAGCGAGCAGGTCTCAGAGTACCTCCTCACCACTTCACCCGACAATTTCCTCCAGGTATCAACATGTTTCCAAGTTTTGTGAATTTGCTAAGTTTTTTCAAAATTGCTCTTCGTAAATATTAACTCTTCGTTTTTCTTTCTTAGTAGTGGTTCCTGAAAGGGTTGTCACCTATCTTCCTCCAACCGTCGAAGTAAATCGTATACTATCGAACAGGATGCTGCAACAGGCGAGGATGCTCCGTGAGCGCAAGGTAGTTGACAACACTGGCAAGAAAAGGAAAGGGGCGGAGACCTCGGGGGCTCCACCCAAGAAGATCGCTAAACCAACCCGAGGGGGCTCTTCTCGCCCATCTGCTACCGAGCAGAGGATCTCGCCGAGGAGATCTCCCTCGCCTCCCCCCACACAAGTCGTATCCCCTCCTCCCCGTACTACTCGGTCGCGAGATATCGCCGCAAGCTCGTCGGCCGGGGAGAGGGCTCAGGGAGATAACACCCTTCTCGGCTGGGATGCCGCAAGGGTTGCCAAGTAAGTTATTTATCCATTAGGTTTTTATAATATTTTCAAGTACCTTTTTCTAAATTATTTTCTTCTTCTCCTATAGAGTTGCCGACTGCCAGATCGTCGAACCCTTCAACCCGAACCTCCTCGGCTACTACCGGTCGCGGGATCCGGTCGACAGAGAGCCCCTGAATCCGATCGCACTAAGGGCTGTGAAGAATCTGCCTCGATCGCTGACGACCACACTGGTCGACGAGGTGGACAATCATAGCTCGCTGGAGAACGCGAGATTGGTCGCCATAGATTTGAGCCGGGCGTCTTATACGATGGAGAAGCTCGCCTTCCAGATCGCCGAAAGCCGCAAAGTCAGCGAGGACAGGAGTGCGAAACTCGCCCAAATGGCCAAGGCTAAAGCTGCTGTCGAGAGGAAAGCGGTCGACCTCGAGACCAAGTTGGCCGATGTCGAGGCAAAGTTGGCCGATTCTGAGGCCCAACTTGAGACGATTCGAAAGAAGGATCAGGAAGATCTCCAAGAGATCGAACGTCTCCGTGCTCGCCTCCAGACTGCCGAGGACGAGGTAAGAACTCTTCAAAATAAATCCGCAACTGACGAGGAAGAGTTGGCCACTCTTCGGCAACAGCTGGTCGAGCTGACGGAAGAGCGGGATGAGACTGTTGAGGTCGCCGGGAGCGTGGCCATGTTATCGGTGGCGCTTACTGCCCACGGGCTCATTCACCGGTTACTGGAAATTCATCCGGGACTGGATGTGACTCCGCTCGGCGGGTTTTTGGACGACCTCCTTATGAAGGAGAATCCTCAGCCGGAAACAGACCTCCCTCTGCTTCCTTTGATGGAGTTGGGACTCCTGTTCCCCCGACTGTTGGGTGTTCCGGTCCTCTTCTCGAACCCTCCACAAGACTCCCCACCTTAATCGGGCGAACAGGAATCTCCTGCCGAGGAGGCTATGAACGAGGAGGAAGTTGCCGGCGAGCAGGATGCTCCTGCCGAGGAGAATGCTCCAGCAGATTAGTTTACTTGTATTTTATTTCTATTTTTAGGACTGTTCGGCCATTAAGGCCTTTTTGTAATTTCAGCCTTCAAGGCTTTTCAATGAATGGAACTTTTTGCTCATGTTGTGTTCGCTTTCCAACTTGTGTTATGATTCATTTTTTGCAAGCATTTTTTGATAAGTATGTCTTTTTTAAACCTCCTTTTATTGCGAGCACCTTCAAGACAGAGTGCTCGTCTTTTGTCTTTGCGAGCGCCTTTAAGAAAAGGTGCTCGTCTTTTACCTTTGCGAGCATCTTTAAGAAAGAGTGCTCGTCTTTTAGAGTTAACCATGCGTCGGTTGAACTCTTTTTTGTTTGGTAGTTAGTGATCGTCGTCGCCACTACCTTGCGAGCATCGTTAAAAAAGAGTGCTCGTCTTTGTTTTGCGAGCATCTTTTAAGAAAGAGTGCTCGTCTTTTAGAGTTAACCATTCGTCGGTTGAACTCTTTTTTGTTTGGTAGGTAGTGATCGTCGTCGCCACTACCTTGCGAGCATCGTTAAAAAAGAGTGCTCGTCTTTGTTTTGCGAGCATCTTTTAAGAAAGAGTGCTCGTCTTTTAGAGTTAACCATTCGTCGGTTGAACTCTTTTTTGTTTGGTAGGTAGTGATCGTCGTCGCCACTACCTTGCGAGCATCGTTAAAAAAGAGTGCTCGTCTTTGTTTTGCGAGCATCTTTAAGAAAGAGTGCTCGTCTTTTAGAGTTAACCATTCGTCGGTTGAACTCTTTTTTGTTTGGTAGGTAGTGATCGTCGTCGCCACTACCTTGCGAGCATCGTTAAAAAAGAGTGCTCGTCTTTGTTTCCTAGATGGCTACGCAGAGCCTTGTCTAAAAATTCAAACTTATCTAACACTTGATGAAATTTAAACTTGACCCGTATTGAAATGATGACTTGGTACAAATTATACAAATATGAAAAAATTAAAAACTTACTGGTAATACTTCTTCAGCTTGACCGCGTTCCACGGGTATTTGCTCGGCTTGCCCTCTAGATCTTCTAGCTCGTACGATCCGTTCAAGAGTGTGTGCGTTATTCGGTACGGACCCTCCCAAGTCGGGCCAAGTATGCCAATGGACTGCTCCGTCGCCCTCCGAAGTACGAGCTGGCCGATAGTGAATTGGCGAGCACGTACTTTGGTGTTGTAATAGCGCTCTGATCTTTGCTTGTACACCACGTTCTTCTCGTCCGCTGTTAGCCTTCGCTCTTCTAGGAAGTCCAAATCGGAGAGCTGTGCATCGTTATTCAACTGCTCGTCATAATTTGCTACTCGAAAAGTTGGGACCTGCCCCTCTGCTGGTATGACAGCTTCGGTTCCGAACGCGAGCGCGAACGGAGTTTCACCAGTAGAATTCCTAGTGGTCGTCCGATATGCCCACAGAACCATGTGCAGCTCGTCCGCCCATTTGCCCTTCAATCCATCTAGCTTAGCTTTCAAGGTGTGTTTGATGATTTTGTTGATCGCCTCTACTTGACCATTTGATTGTGGATGATAGGGTGTTGAAAAAAATTTCTTGATGTTCCATTCTGAGCAGAAATCCAGCATATCTCGACTTGTGAATTGACGCCCGTTGTCGGTCACTATTGCTCGTGGTAGGCCGAACCTGCAAATTATGTTTTTCCAAATGAAGCTTGTCATCTGGGCCGTTGTGATGGTCTTCAATGCCTTCGCTTCGGTCCACTTGGTGAAGTAATCGACTGCTACGACTACGAAAGTTACCCCCCCGACGCTAGGCGGGAAAGGTCCGATGATGTCGATGCCCCACTTCGCGAAGGGCCAAGAGCTGTAGACGGAGATGAGTTCGTCTGGAGGTGAGTGAATAGCTGGTGCAAAAGTTTGACATCTCTTGCACGCCTGGGCGTAATGAATTGCATCCTTCTTCAGTGTTGGTCAAAAGTAGCCTTGCCTCATGATTTTTAAAGCGAGCGCTTGCCCCCCTGTATGATTTCCACATGATCCTTCGTGGATTTCGTACATGACGATCTTCGCCTCGTCTTCTCCGAGGCATTTCAATAAAGGCATTGAAAAACCCCGTTTGTACAGCTGGTCGCCAACAACAGTGTACCTTGCGGACCTGAGCTGCAATCTGGTTGCTTTCACTTTGTCCCCCGGGAGCTCGCCGGTCTTGATGTACTTGATGATTGGCGATCTCCAGTCCTCGTCGCTGGTCGCTTCAACCTGCAAAATCTGACCTCTGTTCACCGATGGGGAAGAAATTTTAGTGATGGTCGCTTCTGAAAATATTGCCTCCCCCTCTGAAGTGGCCAGTCGAGCTAACGCATCTGCTTGCGTATTGTCCTCCCTAGGGATTTGCTCGATGTGGAATTGATCAAATTGCTCGAGTAATCCTTTCACTAGCTCTTGATACTTTATCATTTGATCGCCGCGAGCCTCGTAGTCGCCCGTTATTTGACATACAACCAGCTGAGAGTCAGAAAAAAATTTCAGTTTTCTGGCGCCCACGGCCATAGCCATCTTGATTCCTGCAACCAGCGCCTCGTACTCTGCTTCGTTGTTGGTCGCCCGATACTCGAACTCGATCGCCGAAGCAAACGTCTGTCCGGTTGGGCTGGTGAGGACGATTCCTGCCCCTGCTTTGGTGCTCGTCGACGAGCCATCGACGAACAGTGTCCAAGGGAGTTCGATTCCCTCGTCCAATTTCTGTGGGAAAGTGAGCTCTACGATAAATTCTGCCAGCACTTGTCCCTTGATTGCCGTTCTAGGTGCGTAGGTGAGCCCAAATTGCCCTATCTCCACCGACCATTTCAAAAGTCTTCCCGTGGTATCCGGACGATGCAGTGCTCGTCGGAGTGGAAAGGTGGTGAGGACGACCACCTCGTGGTCGAACAGGTACTGCCTTAATTTTCTGACACTCATGACTAGTGCGTATGCCAATTTTTCCATAGGAGTGTATCTCAACTCCGCATCTCTCAGCGTTTGACTTACGTAGTAGATAGGCAGATGTGTGCTCCCCTCAGCTCGGACGAGCACTGAACTGATCGCACAGTCAGTGGCCGCCAAGTATAGATACAAAATTTCGTCGGGGACTGGCTTAGATAGGACCTTCGGATCCGATAGGTATTCCTTTAGCTTTTCGAAAGCTTTTTCACATTCATCGGTCCATTCGAACCTCCCTTTTTTCAGAGCATCGAAAAAAGGTTTGCAGCGATCGCCCGTTCGTGCAATAAATCTGTTCAGCGATGCAAGGCATCCTGTCAACCTTTGTACTTCTTTCACGTTCCTTGGGCTTTGCATGTTAATGACTGCTTGAATTTTGCTCGGATTCGCCTCGATGCCCCGTTGGCTAACCAAATGCCCCAGAAATTTTCCTGAGCTAACACCAAAACTGCATTTTTTCGGATTTAACTTCATGTTGTACTCCTTCAGTATATCGAATGTCATGGTGAGGTGGTGTAGGTGATCTTCTTTCCGCAAGCTTTTGACAACGATGTCGTCGATATAGACCTCCACCATCTCGCCGATGTGTTTCTCAAACATCTTATTTACCAGTCTTTGGTATGTTGCCCCCGCGTTCTTCAAACCGAAAGGCATTTTCTTCCAGTTGTACATTTCGGTGGCCGTCATGAAGGCCGTATGCCGCTGGTCGTCGGGATGCATCGCGATCTGATGGTAGCCTGCGAAAGCATCCATGAAAGTTAACATCTCGTGCCCCGCTGTATTGTCTACTAGGTGATCAATGTGGGGCATCGGAAAGTGATCTTTGGGACAGGCGTCGTTTAGATCTGTGAAGTCTATACACAATCTCCACGACCCGGTCGCCTTTTTGACGAGCACTGGATTGGCCAGCCACTCGGGGTCGGTTCCAGTTTTCTCGATTAATTTATTGTCGATCAATTTCTTGACTTCGACTGCCAAAGCCGCATATTTATCAGGCCCAAATTTCCTTCGTTTTTGGGTGATAGGTCTCCTTGCTGGATCAATATTCAATCTGTGGCAGGCATGATTTGTTGGAATGCCCACCATATCCTCGTGCGACCAGGCGAATGCTCCGATGTTTTCTTTAAAAAATGCGACCATGTCTGACCGCAAATTTTCTGGTAAATTCGAACCAATGAATACTTCGAGTTCTGGACGAGCTTCGTTTAAATGAATGGTCTCGAGGTCCTCCGCTGAAGTTGCCCGCTCTTTAGGCTCCTTCCAACGAGGGTCCTCGATTCCGAACTCTGGCTCAAAACCTAGCCTAGGCTCCAAATCTGGGATGTTTTCTGGCAACTGGTCGTCGGGGAGCTGGTCGCCCGAGACTGTCTGCTCGTCGATATCCATTGGGGTGTGGTCGTCCACTTCCATGGAGGCGTGCTCGTTCGCCTCCACTTGGTGGTCGTCGTAACTACGACTGCACTCCCCAATTTCAATCTTTCGGTACTTGCTAGGAAGACCCTCCAAGTAGTTCACTTTTTCTGTTTGTGTTTGACACTCAATATACTGGCCAATCATAGTAGATTCCTTTGAATGACGCTTTGCAAAACGGACGAGACACTCCCTCGCCCGCGTCTGATCGCCCTTGACGGTTATAACTCCCGCTGGGGTCGGAAACTTTACACAGTAATAAGTAGAAACGGCCGCCTTGAACTCGTTGAAGAAAGGTCGGCCGAGGAAAACGTTGTAGGACGATGGCATGTCGATGATCAAGAAGTCGAGCTGCCTAGCATGGTGCATTTCTGGCTCTTTCGACGATGCCAACTCCAAGGATAGTCTGATTTTCCCAATGGGAAGATTGCGCGTATCCCCAAAACCTACGATTATATCATCGCAAGGCTCGATGTATTCCGCATAATCACCGAGAGCATCCAGAGTATGTTTGAAAAGGATGTTGGTGTATGCCCCAGTGTCGACCATCATGCGATGGACGTTGGTTCCCATGATCTTCCCTGTGATGACCAAAGCATCATTGTTCGGGTGCACCACGCCGTTCAGGTCGTCGTTCGAGAAAAGGACTTGATGAGAAAGAGGCTTCTCGGCAGTTGGAGCGACGCACACCTGGTGCACATTGTTCAGTGCTCGCTGCTCGCTCTGAGCTCGGCGAACAGATAGCTCCTTCCCGGATTGGGTTCCCCCCAACGGGCCTTCAATCACCAAACAGGCTCCGCCCACATTATCGATGTCGCCGCCAGCATGTTGTGGCATGGGAGGAGTTAGCTTGGGACGATTCAGATGTTGGCGCAGGTCGTCGCCGTCGTCGCGACGTTTCTTCCCCCTGTTGTCGCCATTTCCTAGAGGCTTGATGAACTGGGCGAGCTTGCCCTCATTGTATAGCTTGAATAGATTTCTCACCAAGTCTCTGCAGCCGTTGGTGTGGTGGCCAATGGAGTTGTGGTAGTCGCAGAATTTGCTACCATCCAGTTTTTCATCACTTGCATGCATTGGTTTGGCCTGGGGGAGCATATTCTTTCCCCTAACAGCATTGAAAATGCCCCTGGGATCCACAGAGAGAGATTCTCTGAATTGGATGATCTCAGGAGACTCTTCGAAAGGCCTGAAGTTGGTTGGGCGAGCACTTCCAGTTTGAGTGGTCGCCTTCTTGGGCTGGGACGACTCCCCAGTGTTTGTATTCTTTTTGGGCCAGACCCTCTTGGACGCCTCCGGCTGCTCGTTAGCCTTGGCTGCGTCCATTATTTCCTCCATCTGAATGAAGTTCCCAGCCCTCGTGCGGAAGTCCGCATAAGAACTGGGGAAAGTAAGGTGGATAGATTCCCAAAGCTTGGTACCTATCCTCAGACCGGAAACAGCTGAGATCAGCTTGGTCTCATCGTTCACGGCCTCCCCATCGATCACCAGCCTATCGAAGCGCTCGATGAAGTCCTTGCAAGACTCATTTATAGATTGTCGAACGTTCGCCAAACGTTGCTTTGAGGCTGGGCGAGCAGCAATAGACCCGTAGTAGGTCAGAAATAGTTGTCCCAGCTCAAGGAATGAGGTGACCGATCCGGGACTCAGCGTTGTGTACCATCGGTGAGCCCGGTCTCCCAAAGTTAGGGAGAAGTTCCTGCATTGTGTGGCGTCCGTTGCCCCAATTGAGGCCATATAGTTGAAGTACTTGGACAGATGTACTCTAGGGTCGGATGCACCATCGTATGCCGGCATGGAGGACATTTGAATCTTTCTTTGAATGGGGGCGGTAAGGATTGCAACGCTCAAAGGAGGTGCGGGCAGAGTGATTGGTGGGGTGGTCCCTAGCTTCGAGGCGACCACCTCAGCTCGCAGAGTTTCCATCTCTATCTTCATTAATTTTTGGGTCTCGAGGAACTGGGCGATTTGCCCCTCCTCGGCAGTTTGTGCTCGGGGGACGACGACCTCGTCGCGTCGGCTCCCTTGGGATGCGGCCGGGCGATCATCATGACGTGATCGCCTGGGGGAATGTCTCTCAGACTGGCGGCTGCGATAACTCCTCGCTGGAGCTCGCGAACCCTTCCCTGGTCCCACTCGGTCAAGAGCTGAGACTCTATCACCCTGATCTCTCTTATCAGCGTGATCTCGGTGGTGGTCGGCTCTGCCTGGTCGGCCATCCACATTGAAATGCACCGGGCGAGGAGCCCTCTTATCTCTGTCATCCATCCGGTTGAAAACCGAATTTCGGTGTCGCGAGTCTCCCGTGTGGCTATTGTGGGAGTGCTCGTCGACTTTGTTTTTTCCTCTGTCCTGGGGGTGAACAAAGTTGGAGTGATAGGAACGGTTATCTTCTTCGTTCCCCTTGGCTTTGCTAGCTCGGTCGAAGGCCTGATCTTTGGCCTTCTCCAGCTCCTCATTCTGCCTCTTCTTCTCATTGAGATAGTCACAGAGGTCTTTCAGATGTTGGGGATCATTCAGAATGTCCCCCATATTCACGTTTGCAAACGGATTCACCGCCGGCGCCGGAGGGCGCTCGTTCCCTCCGGGGGGTAAGATTCTGTCACGTGGAGTATGCTGAGACATCGTTTAAAGAGTGTCTCCTGGAGATTATTACAAGGATAAGACTGTTCTTAAGCTTTCGACGCTTAAAAACGAAAGATTAAAGTTCTTACGCAGAAGAACGTGCTATTACAACTACTTATGAGCAAAGTAATAACAACTAAAGCTTAAAAACAAGATTACACGGAGATCAAACTCCAAAATATGTCATGAATATCGCAAATATTCAAGAACACGAAGAACACGGAAATATGTAAATAAAGCTTTAAACGGTGGAACTACCGATTAAAAACCTGAAAACGGAGTTTGCAAACCGATCGCTCGATGATCGGTCGAAACTGAGAGTGATGAACACGTAAAAGGACCCCTTCTTCTAGCGCCAAATGTTGTACGTGCTTTCGTCGGGTTGACTCGGATGTGGGCTGTTTATTAGCACGAAACAAACATATATGATTATCGGGGGTTTATTACGTGTTTATGCGGATTAATATGATGATCTTGATGATCTATTGGAGAACAAACAAGAATTAATGAAGAACACAAAGATGTAGCTTCTTTGAGAAGCTAAAGCGTAAGAGCTTGGGAGAGTATATTGCTTTGGTTTGGGTGATTTGGTGGAATTGGTTCACCTGTGTACAAATGAGCCTCTTTTAGGCATTATATAGTGGTTTCTAGGGGCTGCCCGCCCTTTACACGTGGCACGCCCTCATTGGACCTGTCTTCTGCCCGAAAAGGTGATTTGATGGCGCATTTAATGCTAAACCGCCTTTGGTGCTCGTCCTCGCCGAGATGTCGAGGAGCTGAGCTACGGTGGTCGCCAGAGGACCATGTCGAGGAGTGTGGTCGCCACACTCCATGCTGTCTCCCAAGGCTTCAGTACTTGACTATTCTAGCTAAGATAGATAGGTGCTCGCCACACATTTGGGCGAGCAGCTAACTGAAATAGGTGCTCGTCAACATCTTTGAGCGAACACTTAAATATATTAAAACATCTATTCTATTACATTTTCTTGGTCTTGTTGACTAGTCGTCGCACGACTTTGTTGACTGGTCCTCGCCACGTAAGCTGGTGACTAGGATTGACTAGTCAAAGATTGACTTTTTTGACTAGGTATAACATACACTACAAAATATTATGCCCAAGGCGCATCATAAAAACCTTCACAATTGGCATTTGTATTTTACGCTAGCTATATAGCAAGTAGAAGACAGGGGTTTGGCAGGGGAATTAAAAAAAGGCAAGGGCTTTTGAACACATACGGGCTAATAAAATCATCGCCTTTCATCAATGTGATCGTAATTATAAAAAAAAAGGGCGAGGGCTTTGTAGGTCCCGACACGAGTGTGTAAGATTAAAAAGTTTAGAGGAAGCTGATGAATATAATTTATAACCAAAATATTATTTGTGAAAAGCTAGATTGCTTACTTAGTGAAGTTAAATCAATTGACAAATAATAATATGTGTATTATCAGGACAAAAAACATGTTCCATCATGAGCACAAACGACATTAAATTTAATTATCATCCACTAAACATCATATGTTTATTATATATATATATTTGTTTAAAACAAAAAATATTTGTTCGGATTGAAGTAAGGATTTGGAATCACTCGAAATATGAATGAAGGCATGTGTAACGATGTTATAACGAAAAAAATTCATTTTATGTCCCGTAACTTAGGCCTAATTTAGAATATATCCTTTAAGTTTTCACATTCTCAATTTACGTCCTAGGGTGTCCAATTTACATTATTTCCACCGAAAAATTGAAAATCCGGTCAAATAATTCAATTTACATCATTTATATTTGAAAATTATAAATTAATAATTAAAATTTTTTGAAAATATCATTAAAAATTAAAAAATCTCATTAAAAACTTATAAATTGTGTAAAATAAATACAAAAAATCTAAAAGAATAATAAATTCTACAATTCAAAAAACTGTAAATGTGTAAAAAAAAATTTCTAAAAACTCATAAAAATAAAATCTATAATTTCTACAATTCAAAAAATCTGTGTAAATTTATTTTTTTTGTTCTTTCTAAAAACACATAACAATAAAAAAAATCTATAAATTAAAATTTTTAAATGTTTAAAATAAAAAAATTCACAATTTTAAAAATATCGTGAAAATGAATTTGGGACGGTTTTAAAATCGATCAAGCTGTGGAACTTCCACTCAACCTCGATGGTGAGTTGGAAAATCTCGTGGGACCCAAAATTTTTAGGAGTTCGAGCAAAACTTTAATGGAAGACGAGCCTGAATCAAGTCTGAGTTTTAATGAAATGTTAATAATTTTTTATTATTCTTATAAGATTTTTATAATTAGTAATTTTTAATCTACACATTTTTTATAAATTAATGAGATTTTTAGAGTTTTTAGAAATTTTGATGAGATTTTGAATTTCTTAATTTTTAAATTACACATTTTTCATTATTTGAAATGTAGAATTTTTCATTTTTTGTATTTTCAAAATTTTAGAATTTTTTATTTTTGTTTTACCCATTTTATAATTTGTAATGATATTTTTCGAAATTTAAGTGATATGTTTTGAATTTTATTTTACACATTTTATATTTTTTAATTTTAGTGAGATTTTTGGATTTTTTATGATACTTTTAGATTTTTTAAATCTTTAATGAGATTTTTAGAAAATTTTAATTTTCAAACTTAAAAGACGTAAATTTGACTATTTGGTCGGAATCCCAATTTATTCCTCACATTCCGGTGAGTTTTAAAAATTTTCGACGGAAATGATGTAAATTGGACCAAAAAGAACGTAAATCGAAAAAGTAAAAACTTAAAAAATATAAATTGAATTATGTCTAAGTTACGGGACGCAAAATGTTTTCTCATGTTATAACATAAGTACATAACACATTTCGTTAAGAGATCTTTTTATTTAACAAAAAAAACTACTCCATTTAATTTATTTATAAAAAATCTACTCCGTACAAGATTTTGTCATTTAACCAAAATTCTATTTTAAAAGAAGATGAACGTTTAAACAAAAAAATATAAAATGAAGCAAGGCCTTTTAAATAGTACAGTAAGCTAGATTTTGTGTTGGCAAGACCTTTTGGCCTTTTTTTTTTATATATAACTTTGACCACACCAAAAAAAAATTATATTATGCAAAGTATTAGTACATCATGATAGAGAAAAATATCGGTAGTATTAATTTATATGCTAAATAGGTTTAATATTTTTCAATATACAAGCTAATAATTTTCACCAATGGCATATAAGAATTTGTTAATACTTTTTCACATGCTATTTTATACGCAATAATGTAACGTGCATGAATTGTTCTTTATCTTTTTCTATCAAAACTGATATACACACCAAATCACGCACGTGTTACTCTTTTCTTATGGTATTTATTTTCTTTCATTGTGAAAACTACGTACTAAGTAGATGCGTTTATTTGATTAAAATCAAACACACTTTAATTAATTCTTGTTTAGAATGTGAACTTGACTAGTTAATATTATACTTACATCAGCAAATTGAGGTTTAATTGAACGAGTAAACATTGTTCTAGATGATCACTTTGCCAAAAGTTATTTAGTCTTGACCGTTATGAATTCTTTAGGTTAGTTTATATTATACTTGATATACTTTATTGAATGAGCATTATATCATTCATTTAATATATATCTACAGAAATATGCAAACTTTGGCTTATATACAAATAATAATGATATAAAATTGATAGATGCCCCACTCTAGTAAATTATTCCAACAATTGAACGAGTAAAATGATTCTAGCTAGAACGATTACCGCCCTATGCTCATTTCTTTATAATGACTAATTTTGGGTTTTGAAAAATCATGCGATGAACGGTCAATTTTACGCCAAATTTTGACAAAAGATCACATTTACAAAATTAGGTATCAAAGTACTCCATACGTATGCAGCTTTACATCAATACACACATAGTAACATTGTTTTTTTACCTTTTACCTTATTTTAGTCAATTGTTTTAGAATTCTATACTAAACATTGAAAATTATTACTATATAAATTAATTTTTAAGGAGTTTGGGGTAATTAATTTGGAAAGAAACCTACATAATTAATTAGCACTAAAAAATGTAAAATGACATTTAAATTACAAAAATAACTAAAATGACATTTAAATTAAATATGATGGAGTATTATTTACTAATTACTAGGTCTTGTAGATGATTTGTACTATTTTACAGTTGAATGATAACAACAATTTTATTTATTACATGAATATGCTAATAAGATTATTTTGTATTTTATCAGTACTGTTACATATATAATAATGAATATTAAGAAATGGAGAAGGTCTTTATAATATAATAGTACTATATCATTTGTGAGGGTGTGTTTCAGTTTGTCTTTCAAATTTTATTTTGAAAAGACATGATTAACCCGTGGATTTTTTTTGCTTCTTCCTTGAGTGAACAAATCTTATATAATAAAAGTAGGATAGGACTCTCTAGCCTTTCGCCGTGTGGCTCTTCTCCTTGCGACATGTGTATAATAAAAGTAGGATAGGACTCTCTAGCCTTTCGTCATGTGGCTCTTCTCCTTGCGACATGTGGCAATGAAGTGGCTCTCCTGCTTCCGACACGTGGCAATGAAGTGACTCTCCCTCTTCTACACGTGGCAATGAATGAATTATATTGAATTAAAATTGAATGAAGAATATTAAGAGTCAACTATTCAATTTCAGAATTAGAGGAGTCACGACCACCCCTCCAAAATCCACAAGCGTTTTTTTTTTCATTTTGCGAGCATAATACGATTACCTCATCAAGCACGGAGTAGTAAAGATAAGGAAGGAACAACTGAGATGATTAGAGAGGAATTGGGAAGATGAAGAAAATAAACTAGAAAGCAAGGAGAGGGCGGCGGCGGTTCCTTGGGCGAAGTGGAGGATGATGGTATGGTGAATTTCGTTAATGAGGATTCGGAGAAGAAGAATTTTCATTCCGGTGTTGACTTTGAGGAAACTAAGCTGAATGGATGTGATGATTTTAACATGGTATGTTCACATTCCCCACATTCTTCTTTCTTTACATGTTATTTTCCCATATTAACGATTCTTATATCTTGTCTCTATTTGGATTTTTTTGTTGTCTGCTTTGAATGACATTTTTTACATTGCATCACGTGTTTTAAAAACTTCTCTAACCATTTCTGGAAACCAAGACTTCACAAGCCTCGTGACTTTCTGAAATATTTGTTACAGAGATTGAAATTCTCATTCTCATATGAAGACCTACTGTTGTATCCATTTCACTTCTGATTATATTACATTTCGCAAATCATGCTTCCATTAATTAACTTTGTTAATTCAAATGAAACTGACATATAATTTTACATTCTTTTACATTCCAGGTTATGGTCCCAAAAATTGTTTATATACAAGGAGAAGAAAACTCAAATCCGCCTCCAATTTGGTAATAATCTTTTAAAATAATTCGATTTCAAGTTTCTTTATTTATGCTTCTATGAGATTTTGCTGTGAAACGCTCGCAAGGGGAAGAATTTTTGAAATTCAAGATGCTGCCCTCTTTTTCCTTCCAGTAAGAGTCATATGATTCGTATTTTTTGTTGATGATTTTTTAATTTCTTATGATATAATCTTTATCCAACCGTAGGAGCTTGGGAAAAAAAAGGCTTACATGAGTGAGATTGTATTTACCATCATTTTTCTATCTTTTGTTTTGGTTAATTTTTTTCATTATTAGTTTGTTCTCTCTGAAAAGTTTAATTTCAAGTGTAAGTTTAATTATTTCATATTTTTGAAGTTGTGAACAGCGGACTTCCATCCTTTCATTTTGAAGAACAAGAAGATCTACACTGTCTTGATATGGTGCAGAGTATTGACATTCTTAATTGTGAGTGCAATTTTGGCCATCTTCTTAATAGTTTTCTTGTGTTTAGTGGATTATTGAATGTACAATTTGTAATAATTTTTTGTGACATTTTTGGGGCTATTGTCGAATTATTGTAATACTAATCAGGTTTATGAAGCAGCGTGAAAGGGAAGGAGTTTGGTTGGTTTTTAATTTATTCGGCAGGAGTTCTTATCAACAAGTTCGAAGTCTTCAGGTGTGAATTACGACAAATCGTTTCTGATTTGAGTGTCTTTTTGTTTGAGGATAGATTTAGTTTTATTTCTCTTGAATGTTTTTTAATTTATTTTCCTTTTATTTGATGGATGTGTGGTATTAACTTTTGTGTTGTGATGTATGATACCAAAGACATTGTTCTACCATTGGATTTGTTATTTGAATCATACATCACACACGCTTTCAATATTTCTTCTGGTTTATTTTGCAATTCTTGTGAATCTATGTTACTTTTCGATTAATTCTTTGCAAAATGATTATACATCCTCGGTTATATTTCGATGAATTAGTTTGTTTCGCAAGCTTTATCTCGAACAATATTGGAATCATCATTCAACACACACATATATATATATATATAAAACAACATAAAGATTTATTGTAGAAAAAATAAAATTGATGATAAAGATGTTGCGGACTTATGGAGATGGAAGTAATCACCGGAATGAAACTTTGTTTCAAAGGAGGTCTACAAATAATTGCATAAACAAAATTCGAACGAAGCTACTGAGAAGGACAGAAGGGAGGGATACATACAGATTTGGAACAACTTTACCCCCAAGAAAATTTGCATCACATGTGTGGGGAGTGTTAAAGAAAAGACTACCAACAAAAGTCAATCTAAATGTATTGTCATATAGACAGTAGCCTAGGTATTTAATAAATGAGATGACATTTTTTGGAAGTACATTGTGTAGTTATTGATTAATATGTAGAAATGACCATATAAACTGAAATGTTGATGAGCTTAAATCCCGACTTTGGAGCTGGTTTACTACGAAGCTAGGATATATTTTCTTTTGAAGAATGGATAATTTGACCATGTCTTTAGTTTGCAATTGTCTATATAATTTGCATGCCTTATATCCAATTTTGTCTATTAATATACTTCCTCCGCCCACCTATAAATTTTTCATTACTTTTGAACACATAAATTATAGTACGAGTGATGTGGTTAAAAGAGAGAAAAAAATAGAGATAAAAAATGAGATATAAAGTGAAGTTTAAAATAAAAAATTAAAAGATATTTGTCAAAAAAAAAGTATGAAAAACTTATAGGTGAACAAATAAAAAATGACAAAATGAAAAATTTATAAACGGACAGAAAGAGTACATATTTTTTTTTACTGTTTAGAAAAAAAATTACAACAAGTCCGTGGGGTAAAATCTAGTCATACTAATAATAAAATTATTACAACTCCATCATACTAGATAGAAAAGGCATACTAAAGCATACTAGAAAGAAAGATTGCCTCCTTCACCTTTTTTTTTCTCTTGCAACTCTGTAATACTTTCCCTCTTGTTTTTTAACTTCAACAGAGAGACCGACTTCCTTCTTATCCTGTTGCGGCCAACAACTTTTTATCTCCGACAGCTACCAGTCGATCGCGCACTTGTGCACTTGTGGCGCCGACAACTTTTGATCTCCACCAGCCACTAGTTGGTTGTGCACTTGTTTGCTCCTTTTTATCAATGCAAAAAATTCATCTACTTTTTCTTGTTATTGATTTTGTTGATGGTAGTCCATTTTTCTTTTATTTTTTTGAGCATGCATAACTTAATGTAATGTGTAGACTGAGCGGTCACCGCTCTACTTTATATTCGCGATAAGAACAAAAATAAAAAAATATACCGTTCTACATTTTTTTTTTTATGTGTATACCATTGACTCGTCATGTTTAAGCCGTAAATTTACAGATTCAAATATTAAAATGAATTATCCCGACATTTAAACTTTACAATTTTCAACACAAACATTTTAATGGCAAAGTGTCATAAATAATGAGTGCTTCAAAGTTACTCTAAGTCATTCACTAACATACAATAAAAGGGTAGGTCATTCACTAACATAAAATAAAAAGGTAGATCTCTTGTAGACTCAATTCCTTTTTTTATGTGTATACCATTGACTCGTCATGTTTAAGCCGTAAATTTACAGATTCAAATATTAAAATGAATTATCCCGACATTTAAACTTTACAATTTTCAACACAAACATTTTAATGGCAAAGTGTCATAAATAATGAGTGCTTCAAAGTTACTCTAAGTCATTCACTAACATAAAATAAAAGGGTAGGTCATTCACTAACATAAAATAAAAGGGTAGGTCTCTTGTAGACTCAATTCCTTATAAGGAATTGAGTAAATTTTAAATAATTGGTAGGATTAATAATAAAAATAAAATACGCGAAAAACATGTATGATAATTTACGCAGTTTAAACGGTTGAGAATAATCTTTGGGTATCGCTACTAACACCCCAAAACCTGTTATACACACCCCGTTATTTTAAAAATAAAAATAGATAATTGTAAAATGACTAAGTAACCCTTATACAAATTAAAGATAATTTTTAAAAAAAAAAATCTTAAAAAATGTAATTAAAATTTGAAAAGTATTTTAAAAGATTAATAAAATCTTAAAAAATAATTAGTTTAAATAAATCAAATATTTTTTTAAAAATAATCTGAAAAAATTAAATATTTTTTAAAAAGAAAAAAATAAATTGTTCAAATAAAAAATTAAAAAATCAATTAAAAATAAATAAATTCGTAAATTTTTTAATAAATTGTAAAAAATTTAAAATCACCTAAATCTTAAGAATTAATTAAATTAATTATAAATATTAAAAATATAATTGATTTAATTATTTTTTAAAATTTAGTTGAAATTTTTAAATTTTATTTAGCTTTATTTTATTTTAAAGATTTTATTTTTTTAATTTAATATTGAGTTTTTTTTCTTTATTATTTTATTTAAAATTTTTTCAAAAATAATCGTTAATCCTTAATTTTTTATTTTATTTTATTTTCCAGATTTTTTTATTATTTTTTTCATTTTTTTATTTTTTAATTCATTGTTCCATTTTTAATAGATTTTTAAAATTTCGCTGATTTTTTTTAAATAATTTCAACGTTTACAAGTAATTTTATTGTATTGTTGTTTTTTTTTTTTGTTAATTAAATTTTAAATTTTATAAGTTTTTAAAGATTTATTTAATTTTTATTAGTTATGAGAGTAAAAGGGTAAATAAGAAATAATTGGGGTGTGTATAGTAATAAAAATTGAATTTTAAATTTTAATGGGGTGTGTTTAACATTTGGGGTGTGTATAACATTTTATGGGGTGTTATTAGCCCCACCCTAATCTTTTTTATGTTGAGGTCTAGTATTATTAGTTAGCATAAAATTTTACATTTTGTTCTCAAAAAATAGAAGTTTACATTGTAACATACTCTATATACGATTGAAAATCGGGGGAAAATGAAGCATTTTCTTATTTAATTTTAGAAAAACTGTGATTTAGATCCACCCGCCAAATTAAGGATATAATAAAAAAAAGATGGAATTCGAATTGGATCCGACCCCCACATCGATTGATCATGGGCGTAGTCCATTAAGTCTATTTCAACATTATTTCTATAATAAATTTTGAATGAAAACCACATTTAGAAAATTAGCCAGGCTACTACAAATAAACTAACTAGTGTTTTCTTCACATCGATTACTTGCACACTTGCTCTAAGACGTTTCAATATTATTGGCACACTTTCAGTATAAAAATAACACACTAAATATTAATAAAATTTATCCCATATATTTAACATTTTCCACTTGGTTCAAACATTTTTATTAAATACAAATATCCAAAGTTTACATGAAACTTTTTCTAATTATTTTTTGTAGTTACAACAGAACATTCCAGATTGAGAAAAAAATTAGAAAAGCGATTAATTAGGTACGTACGTAGCATTCGTAATTTGAAATATTGAAACCGATTACTCTAGCCTTGAGGCCCTCGTCTATGTTTTACTTTTTAATTTTTATTATATTCAACACGCTTTTACATACCTATATATATACTCATCCATTGATCTCAAATATACCACACCAATTTCTACCGCTCTTTGGAATACAAATACTATAATTTTTATTTATTAGTGAAAAATGGGTAAGGGTATGTCATTGATAGGGTGGTTGATAGCGGCGGCGATTCTTGTGAGTGGTTGCGCCGCCGATACCTACACGGTGGGAAATACTTTAGGATGGACTATTCCTCCTGGCGGGGAAGTAGCATATACGACGTGGGCTGCTGGAATTGATTTTGATCTCGGAGACACCATAAGTGAGTTTATTTATTAATTCACCTTTATTTCTTATTTATATACTGTATATATGTTATTCCAAAAAAATAATTCACGTCAAATAAATACAAATGAACTCTTTTAAATTCGTTATCCCCTCTACAACAATTATCTCTTTTAGATTAATCAAACTATTTTTTTTTTGTCCAAAAGCAATTTTTTTATAGGAAAATGATGACTGAAAAATTATTATTTCATACTATATGAAAAAGTATTGATTTGTACATCGAATACTTTTCATTACATGCATAATATATTTTTGGTCCATTACAATAAGAGTTAAAATTGCAAACGGATTAATTCGGAAAATCAATTTTCTACCGTTGACTTCTATCTATATTATTGAAGTAATATTGTGGAATTAAAAAAATTGCAGTATTCAACTGGAGAGATACACATAACGTAGTACAAGTGACAAAGGAGGGATACGATAACTGCAGTGCGGCGAATAACATGGGATTAAGTCCGGTCCAAACAAGTAGCCCATACAACTTTATCCTCAACTCTGCCGGTCCTCACTACTTCATCTGCACCGTCGGCAACCACTGCCGCCTCGGCCAGAAGCTCACCGTCCAAGTCGGAGCTGATTCCCCCTCCGACAACCGCCCTAATTCCCCCTCCGACGCCTCTTCCCTAACCACCGCCGCCGCTGCTTTCTCCGCTTTTTTGGTGGCCACCGCTACACTTTTGATTTAATCAATTCATCTTTACTTATACGTATAGGTATAGCTAGGTTGATTTGTTATATGTATACGGTATACCTATGTATTATTATTGATTTTTTAATGTATTGATCTTATTATTTTGCTTTTTTTTTTTAAGTCTTGAGTCTGATCCCTAGTGCTATTTTTGGGCAATATTAGTTAACTAGTGCAATACCCATGGCAAAATAAATTATTTAATAAATTTTAACATATTTATTAAATAAAATTATAATTAAAAAATTTAAACCTAAAAGAAGTGGTAGGGTGAGAGAGAATGGATAAAAAAAAGAAAAAATAATTTAAAAAATGATAGTTGATAAAGAGAGAGAAAAAAGAGGAAAGAGAAAATTATTTTTAAAAAAATTCAAAATTTCAAAAATTAAGAGTTTTAAGAAATAAGAATTTTAATTTTGAAGAAGTCATGGGCCATCAGATTTAGAAATACTCCTCAGTATATAAGTAAGATATTGTTCTGACATTCAGAAATAGTATATAAGTAGAGATGTCTATCGAGCTGGCTCTAGCCCTATAGGGCCAGCCCTACAGGGCTACGGGCTAAATGGGTTAGGGCCTTAACTGGTTCATATTTAACGGGTCTACAATTGTTGAGACCTAACCCTAACCCTAGCGGGCCACGGGCTAAACGGGCTACAATAAATTTTTTTTCTTTTAAAATTAAAGGTCTCAATTGGGACGTCCAACAAGCAAATAAAATAGAAAAATACATAATTAGTTAATGATCAGTAAATGAAAAAACAAAAGTATAATTTAAACACAATTTTAAAACTCATTGGTCCTCAATATGACCAAATAAACCTAAACAAATATCATAATCTAAAAAAAAATAGTAATAATGACTAATGGATGGTAATGGGCTTTTTAATGATTATAGTTATAGCTATTGGTCAAATGACCCAAAATTTGTTTTAGGTTATTTACTTAAAAAAAAAAAGGAAAAAATGTAACAACTTGGGTTAGCGGGTTGGCCCTGTAGCCCTGCGGGCTGGCCCGGTTTAGTCCACGGGCTAACCGATCCGGGTCAAAAAGCCCGGTTTTAAACGGGCCTATAATTCATGAACCCTAACCCTATATGGGTTAAACGGGCCAGCCCGATTAGCCCGGCCCGGATAAACATCTCTATATATAAGGAAGATATTGTTTAAATTATGTCATTGCTATTTCATTTTTGTGAGTTATATATAACTAATTAATTAGTTTATCTTAATTACAATTTTTTTTAAATGGAAAAGTATTGCGGAGAAGAAAAGATTATCTACATCCAAATAGATTATTGAAAAGATTGCTAATAGAATTATCATTAAAATAATAGACAATAAAAATGTGAAACTTGTGATTTGTAAAATATATGTGTTTTCGTCCTTAATTAAATTCGTTTATACGTTGTATATTAATTTTTTAATAATACTGAAACATATAAAAGTTCAAGAACATAAATAAATACACATTATAATAATTTGGAGCATAGCTAGCCCGACCCAGTGACCCACCAAAGTTCACGACCCGCCTCTAATAAACTAGTATTAAAAAAATAACCTAACGTGTGGACCTAAGGGATGTTGGAAAGCTCATATCACATTTATTAATATACGATACATCCCCATCCATGTATAAAAAATTTTATACTTCTTTTTAATAAATATTTTTATTTTTATATTTCACTTTAGACTTATTAAATATATTTTAAACAAAGAAAAAAAAGACAGGATAAGGGGGTGGGGTGGGAAGAATAATGGAGGAGTGGTGGGTCATTATGATGAAAAGCAGCACCACCTCTGCTGCCAAATGTAGTGTTGGGTTGCATTTAGAAACATGGAAGTGACATTTAAACCCACATGCCAACCAACCTATATACCAGTATAAATTATAGCTTCTCTGGACAACTCTTCAATTATTTTTTATTTTTTTAATCAAATTATGAAACCACAATACAGTAATAAAATTAATTTTAAAAATGGTTCAGGTTACTTAAACTAAAAAAAGCCACATTTAGTATTAATTATATATAAATCATTATAAATTTAAGTTATGGTAATTATAAAAAATAAAAGAAGAGAAATTGTACCCTTATCTCTCTTCATGAGTGTAACCATGGAGGCCGTCCCCATCATGAAAACGAAGACAATATATAACAAAATTAGCAAACCAAATAAATTCATCCAACAAAAATATTTACATTTCACAGTCCATAAATACAAGATACAATGAATATGAATATGTTGTTTTAGCATTGAATAAAAATAGGGAATTCTCGTCGAAGCATCGATCAGACTATTTTCATTCGTTTGACATGATTTATAAAACTTAAGAATTAGAGTCATCAAGGTGATTACCTATACTGAAACATCGAAAATCAAGCTGTGCAGAATAAAAATTTGAAAATCAGACGAATTTAGGCTGCCACCGTCTAGGTGACTAGTTTGATCGTTTTCAGAAAGTCATTTGATAACCATTTAAATATGACTTAATTTTTTTAGTATAAATAATTACATAAATTAATTATGATTCAACGATCAACATGTATAAAACTATAAATTAACAAAAATAAAAATATACACAATAAATACATATACCGCATTTTATATAATTATTAGTGTTATTTGTTCAAATTTTAATTTTAGAATTGATATGGTAGTTAATATTTTTCGAACAAATTGTTAGTTAATATTTATATATTTAAATTATTTGTAACCCCATAATTTATTTAGATACTAGATGAGTTTTTTCCACGTCTTGCGCCAGTAAAAAATATTATATTAAATATTTATTAAAGTGCAATGTTGATAAATATTGAATTTACAATATTTTGGATACGTTATAACATTATTCTAATTTTTTTGGCATTTTATTTTAAATCAAAATACTTAAATTTTTTGATATTTCTGTATGTTCTGATTTTTAAAATTAATAATTATATATAGAAATGATTTTGTAATCTAATTTTTTGACCCATCAGAATAAACGTGACATTGAAAATATCATACTTGCAAATTAAATTTCGAATGAGTCTAAAATGGTTGGGGACCAAAAAACAACAATGAGACCAAAACTGCAATAAACTCAATCGGCACTTGGCAGTAAGGAAGACTACAAAAATCTCCAAACTCTTGCCCAAAAACACTTGGAAACAAATGGTGAGACTTCTAATATTTCAAATGCTCATTATAAATTATAATCATCCAAGAAATGAAGAAATTGATTTTACAAGTAGACTGCTAATTATCTTAGAAAAATGATGAATACAATCATCCTTAAAATACCTAAAAAAAAAAAATGAATGTATTTAACCATTTTTAAAATTTTTTTTACTACTAATTGTTAAAAATTACAGTAATAATTTTAAACTCCTCTGCATAATTCAGACTTTTAAATAATACCGTATAAAATTCTTTCATAATATCAAAACTTTTGACTCACGCCCACTCTTAAAAAAAAAATTTGGTGTATTCAACAAAAGAATGGGAGAGAATATGTTTAGACTTACAAGTAACACTACATATGGAAATATAAATTCATTTACATAAATAACTACCATATGTGTATGACAGTATGAGACTAGGAGTTTGATTCTCTCTAGTCTCTGGTTCGAAACCTTCAAAGTGTATACATTGATCCCCGAAATTAATTGATCATTTGACCAGATAAAGAAACATAAAAAAAAGGCATATACACAAATGTACAAGTTTAATAATTTGTTAGAGCAATATCATGAATAGTATGTACAGGTAAATGCACATACACAAGAATGTATATAGGTTTAATAATTTGTTAGAGCAATATCAATAATCATAAGATCATTTTGGAAGTAAGGGGGTGCTTGCTGACTTCTTGGGAGTAGGTTTGAGCATTTTCGTTTAAAAAGGGAATAATACACCGTTAGCTCCTTGTAAAAAAATAAATCTCAATTATATCTTTAAAGTGACACGTTTTCCTCAGTCTACTTTCTACTCTTCAATTATTAAAGTACGAGCGACTAAACCGAAAATAAATAAAAGCACATAGGGATAAAACTAAGATAAATAAAATTACATGTAAAACTGAGAAAAAAAATATACAAGAGGATAATACTTAAAAACAAAAGTACATGGAACAAAATTTTCTTTTATTAAAAGAACATGAAACAAATAATGCATTATGCCTTTTCAAAAAGCTATTTAGGGTGTTTATGGTTAAAAGCTCCCAGCAGGACACCTCACATACTATAAACTTGTACCAACACCAATAACTTAGTTTCCTAAAGTAAAAAAAATGTGCTGGTCAAAAAAGGCTAAGCTTTCACTTTCAGCTTTGCAACAATATTTAATGGTCCTAGAGGCTTGGCTTCAACTGACAATGCAAAAGTAGGAACATCAACTTTAACTTATCAACATTTGGTTTTCACTTCTTTCTTTTAACTTATACCACAAAGTATAATACTTAGGGGGTGAGCATTGGCTTCAGGTTTTGGCTAACCGATAATATTCGGTTAGTTACAATTCACTTTCACAACAAACACAAATAGGCGACGACAAAAACAACCACAACCTTGTTCAAAAGTAGTATCTAACAACATAAACAAGATTGAATCTCTAATCTCTGCAAGTCTAGTTATAGCTCCTGAACATGCAATTATATTTACAATGTACTGCTGCCTCTGATATCCAATCGAATGGATTATAAACGGAACATGAATCCTAGAACTAACAGAAGATTGCAGCATTTAATGAAACCAAAGTTTTCATACCTAATCTATTATCCAACAAAATGTAATAACAATTACCGTAGGATCTTCAATGTAGGATCTTCAATCGGGAAAAGACATAACTCCGTTATACAACAAAGAAGCAATATTTTTTTACAGACCGGGCCTTCTCATTTGACCAGCAAAACGGTTAGACGTTGAATCCTGTGACCAGAAAAATCGATCGCCTTCTACATCTCCACTAAAAGGTCTCTTATGTGTTCTAGAAACTAATCCCGAGTTCCTATTATAAGCAGACTCCATTGGAAAGAAAGGAAACTCCTCTTTAGGAAGGCTGCCTTCATCGTGAGATACTCTATGACCAACCTTATCTGTAGTCGAGCCCGAATCGGAAAAGAGACCCAACCTCAAGGACAAGTCAAAGCCAATGTCGGGGCCCTTCCCTTTGGCAGTTGCTGCTTCGCTTGTCTCTTTAGCAACATTTTTATCATCGTGATATGGGAAAAGATTCTGTAAGCACACTCCTTCAGTAGGCACAGACATTGATGAAAATACAGGCACACCAATGATTATAGAATTGGGCTTCTTAGGTTCACGAAAACCCGACTGAGAAACCTCGTTTCCAAAGCTCGTCCCGTAGTACAATGGATACACTGAGCCTCTGTTCAGAGGAGTATTAATGTCCACTTCAATATTGTTTTTGGAATGAGGTTTCTCAAACGAAGAAGCAATGTAGTGAGTAGAGTTTGGTGCGATTCGTTTGTTACTTTCCCAAGCTAAACGGGGCGAATCTACATTCCCGGGCATCTTGAGCATTGGGGTATTGGACGTTTGGGCAGAATTGTGTTCATTGGCTTTCTCATTAAGGTATTTTGTAGACATATCATTACAATCTTGATAAGATGGTCTGAGGTAAGTTGTCGGATTATTGTGACGTTGGCTTCTAGACGCTCTCATTGCTACACACCCCAAGTTAAGTGCAGCTGAAAAAAACCATTTCTATATGGTAAATTACAGTCTAGGCTATAAGTAACACTAAAATGACAAAAAAACTCAATAAAGAAACAGAGAACATATGTGCACCTTCAACACAGGGGGGTAAAAGCTCCCCAGACTCTGTACTCTCGTCTTTTCGAATAATCGTGTCAATTGCATCATTAACACGGTCCCATAAAGTTTCAATATTGGAATACTCAGCCTACCCAATATGAAACAACACATAAACACACAAGAAAAGCATAATTCCATCGTCAATTACAAGAAAATCCAGCTTAACAAATGTAAAATCAAGAAAATACCTCAGAATTGGCTTTGGAGTAGATGATTTCTTCAGCTTTCAAGACCACAATAGGCAGCTTCTCTAGCCATTCCTTGTTCTTTTTAGTTGCAGCAGAGTGATTTTCATGTACAAACCTACCCAAATTACATAGTTGAGAAATTGAACAAAAAATACCTCGAATGGAAAAGGAATTAGAAAACCCAGTACCTGAAAATCTGTTGGATAATCAAACCTCTGACGGGTTGGTGTCTGTCGCTATGCCAAGCTCTTCTCACACACTCATACGGTCTGGGGCCTGGCCTAGGCATCTTCAAACAATTCAAGAAAAAACTGAAACTCAAACCAGTAATTTGTGAAGGGAGAAGCAGTTTGTTGAAAGTGGGGAAGAAATCAAAAACCCTCTCCTCCTCGAAGGTGTAGCGTTCCGGTTGGAGTGAGGGAGAAAGGAGAGATGGTGTGCATTTGTCTTTTTGGTTTAGGTACAAACAATTATTGTTCGGGTGGGTTTTAGGCTAGCGACGTTGGATGTCTCCCCTCCTTCACCCCAAAAAACCCCCCCATCAAATTCCCAATTAACACACGCGCTTTCTCTCTCCTAGGGTTGTTAACTCTGTATTTCCATTGATGAAAATACAAAAAAGTACTAACACACATGATATTATGACACTACTAAATCAGATTCTGTTATAAAACTCAATCTCAATTATATTTTAAAGATAAATATGATTCGGATGCTAAATTGAAGACTCGTTTCATAAGTGAGCTACTTGTGCTCGACTCGAATATTTATATAATCGAGTCGACCTCGAGCCCACGGGAATAGATGTAAAGCTCAAGTTCAAAATACACAAATATTAAAATACAAATATAACTAAAATTATAAACCCTTAACCCTTAGACCTCACATCCCCAAACCCCCACCTCGGGCTTTAAATGAATTGAGCCAAACCGAACACGATGTTGTTCAAGTTTGTTTGAAATATTATTGAGTTTTAAAATTATTGTTTGAGCTTGTTTGATAATTAAACGAGTCAAGCTCGAACGAGCTTTATTTGAGCCGAGCTCGAGTAGTTTGACATTTTTACACTAAATTTATCTTTTTTTACTTATCGAGCTCGAACCGAGCTTTAGACCGTACCGAACATAAATATATGTTCAAGCTTGTTTGATATCTATATCGAGCTGAGCTCAAACGAACTTTTACCGAACGATCTCGAATCAAATATCGAATAGTTTATTTTGATTTTCAGACCTGCCTCCACCCCTCAACTAGACATGCTAAAAAAATCGTAGTTGTGGGTTAACCAATCAACAATTCAATTAATTTTTCTAATTAAAAATTCAAAAGCAACCGTTCAAATCAAGTTTTGAACAGGTCAACCCTCAACGATACTAACTACCCAACATTTTTGTTAGTGAAACAACAAATACTTTATAGCAATATTAGTTAATTAGACGGTCAACTTGGTGTATACAATTTTTTTGCTAAAAGCATAATATAATGTCCTAAACCAAAGAATAATAGTACTCCACTTTTATAACAATGTGAAGTTGCAGTAAACTACCTTAAAATTCGAATGGTACCAAGACTTCAGTCAAGGAAATGTAAAATTCATTAAAAAAAAAATTACAAGCGGATCAGCTAAACTAAACATAGTCACAAATACAAACAATTTTCAAGTTCATCAGCTCGTCGCGCCTCAGGCTTTCTCATTCAGTACATTTCTTAGCGATTCCATGATCACTAGGTGCCGTACGCAGTATTATGTAGTTGAACTTTTCCCGACACCAACTGGCTTTCTGTAGGAGTCGAAGGCTGCCTTTGTATACAAACTTTTGCACTTCTCGTGAAGTCTCTTTTTCTGGTGTTTCTAGACTTATAGTGCTTGAAAGGGACCATTCCTCAAATTCACCTGTCCCAGTTTCTCCTCTATGAATTGAGTACCACGGCCTACACAAAGTAGTAGGAAATGCAGTTTAAAGGACGGCGTGTTAAAAGATGATTATGGAGAATGCGACTACAGTGATCATTACAGCAAAAGCCAACATGTATTTTGCAAAAGCAACAAAATTATTAAAAAGCTTACAGTAGTTCAATTGATCTCAAGTAGTTTCAGCGAATTTCAATTTATTTGAAGTTCAAGTCCATCTCACAATATCTAAGCCTACACATCATACCAAAACTTGAGATTTCCCCTGCCAACTTTAATCCCAAAACAAACATACCCTAGGTTTGTAAGCCAGTTGAGTCAATTATTACTGAACTCGAGCTTGATTGATTAAATTCAAGTCAATTTCAATCTTTTTTCAAGTCAAGCACAAATAGCTCAAGACTCGCCTCCGGCTTGACTGACTTGCACCACTAACCGTATGTCTAGTCAATTTCCCCACTATTTCCAGTGATGAAGTTATTATTCGTTTCAATTAAGCAAGGATAATCAAAATGATTGCTTTACCCATTTCATAATAGGGAAACAAGCACATGCAAAACTCTTACTTTCATGCACAGTATAGACTATAGAGTGCAACTCAAGTGCATTTTTAAACAACATTAGTTGTTTTACTAAAATGTATTACTAGTTGCTTTCACTAAGGGGTATTAGCTATGTACAGTTGCGCCGTACAATTGGAGTACACGAGACTTACTTTAACCTTAAAGACCTCCATACTAGTGAAAAAATCTCCTGTGACACCTTGCAGATCCCAGCTCCTCATACTCTGCCTTGGTGACACACATTGCTTCAAAATCGGGACTAGATGCTAAAAGTGATCCCCCTCTCCAAACACCTAGTATTGGACTGTGGAAAAAAGGAAATTAGTTGGAGTAAAAGAAAAATCTGTTGTATAAAACTTTCAGATGAAACAAGACTTTACTCTTCTTGACTCGTAATCTTCACTTGGTATTCATCGGGAACAAGAGGCCGGAGTTCCATCTCTCTGATCAAATAGAGTATTATTAGTTCCAAGTAAATCCTTGCTCTTAATACACACAATGATGCTTACAGTCTTTCGGCAAATCGGGGAAATAATGTGCTTCCACCAGTCAATATAATACTGCACAGTGCACACCAAAGATCGAAAAATATCAAATACATCAGAATAAATTTGGGTCGAAGTATTGACATTTTCGCACATCTACAGGGTTCAGCTGCACAATCACCTCTCGTACAACACAGGGTGAAGATGAGGATGACAAGAATTGACAGCTCGAACAATGCATTCTGCAAGTCCTGCCTGGTTCATTCCTAAGTAAAATTTGCATATGATATCAAATCAGCAAAAGGAATTCATAGACCAATTATGGTGCACCTCAACTCATGAGATAGAAATGCACACACCAAAAAACAAAAAATCTGTATTCCTGAGTTTTTCATACAAAATTTGAAGATCTAATTCATATTTTGAAGGGGAAATATCAGTTTTTGTCCCTGAAGTTTACTTTTTCCCAGATTTGGACCCCCTGCCCACTCTCAAAATTGGTCATGAATGTTCACTTTTGCTTCCACTTTTGGTCCGGCCGTCATCAGTTGACTGACATAATGTGACTATTTGGGGGTGCTAGTATTTAAAAGTTTTGCACTTAAATGTAATTATAAAAAAAGTACAAAACTTTATAATTACATTTAGCACCCACAAATAGTTGATTCCATCAGTCAAAGGGCGCAACTAACAATGAGCCCAAAAATGGGACTAAAAGTGTACTTCCAGGACCAAATTTGTTAATGAGTGAAAGAGAGGGACCAAAAATGGTGAAAGGTAAACTTGAGGGAGCAAAACTTATATTATCCCAAAACAGATCATGAGATTATCCAGATGTGTAGAATTAGAAACGGACAATTAGAAACCTAGATGAATATGGAGTAGGAAACAGACCTAAATCAGCTGGCCTAAATATCATCTCGGGAACAAGGAACCGCTCATTTGTCAAGGTAAATTCCTGCCAAAAGAGAAAATTGCTAAGAGTCCAGAAACAGCTAGAAATCGAAGTTTATTAAAAGAGATATACAGTTTTTGTAAGGTCGGTGTTTCTCCTCTCCCTGGGGTTGACGTCAGCATCCTCCTGCTCTACATCATCCTTCCCTCCTGAAGGGGCTTTTTCGTCCAAGGCTAAGTATCGATTTGCTTCATCAGGATCTTTCACAAAACCCTTTGTATGAGTGATGCCATCAGGAAGCACGTAATTACACCTAAACATATTGCCTTTTCCAGGTCTCCTGCAAGTTAATAATCAACTAGCAGAATGAGAAAAACCTTGTCAAGTAATAACAGCTCATAGTGTGACAACTACTGTACTCCCTCTGTTTCTAATTATCTGTTTGATTCTATCCAAAATGGTGTTCCTAATTACTTGTCACTTAGCTAACATAAATAAAATTTTACCTTTTTAGCACCAATGCCCCTAATAAGTACTAACCATCTTCTTGTAATTATTAACTTAATTAATTGTGGTCTATATTATCATCAAGTAGTAAAAAATTGGAGCATAATAGTCTTTTGATATCTTAATTAATGAAAATTTGGTTTGTGTGAATGGATAAAATATGAAAGGTAACTAGAAGCGGAGGTAGTATGGTCCAATTTCAAGTATGAGAATTCACATTTGTACTATACATGATCATTACACCACATGACAAGTTCCTAATTCGTGGGAACAATATGCATTAATGTGTCGAATCATACAGATGTTATCAAAGTTCCAACTTTCATAAATAGATATCAAATGTCCCACCTGCTTTAGCCTTTGTGGTGTCAAATAATTGGATAGGTATGACCATTTTAAGCTGTTAACATCTTAAACGAGCACAATTTCAAGGTGTCAACCATTGCACCATATATATGATAAATAAAAAGCACCTACAAGATGAATTACATCAAAATTGAGTAAAACAAAGCTCTTACCAAATCTGCAACATAACTGGTGAGATATTTTCCCAGAAGGCCATATTACAACTTTGATACCTCATTTATGCACTACAGGCATGTCTTGAAATATACTATAACATTAGGGGGGATTATCTAAGGCATGAAGCAATCAACCAAAAGATCTCTCCTTATGCAATATATTGTGGACAGTGTCATTAACATTTTATCAAGAACCCAAAACTCTGCTAGTTGATGATGAAAACATCCAATTTTCTCATAAATGTTAAAGCTGCAATATATTAGGCAAGATGAGTCACTCATTCCCAGTATAACAAATGTCCAAGAGAACTCTACCTGTCTCGCTTTCACTCTCTCCAATCCTATTTACGAAGTTGATGTATTCTAATTCTTCCCTCTATTACAGAATAGAACACATTATCATACTACTCCTTAATCCTCCTCCCTGTTGGGGTGTAAGTAATTGAGCTAAATCTTCCACCATAAATTACATTTTTTCCTCTTGCACCTAATGATAATAACATATTGCCATATAATAATCAACATCTACCAATTCAGGGCATTGATCCTTCATATCTTCAAATGGTATACCATATAAACAGGTGCTGTTCTTCACATGGAACTCAATTGTAAAAGGTACAAAAGCCCCAAAAAACGAGAAAGTGAACATTAAGTAGAACAGAAAAGGAATACACACCTCGCAATCTTGAGGTCCCTTTGCACATCAAGAGAAACAAAGCAGAGCTTTTCCTTGACATCATCCATAATAAAGCTTTCATCCATCACATTCACACTCCTATAACTCACCAACTCCTTGAGATAATTCGTCAGCGCCTTTCCCCCAAGATCCATTCTCTTCACCCCATAATTCAACGTGAAGTTCTGAAAAACCGCCGCCGCGTGTGTGAAACTAAAACCGCAGTCCACCACCAAGCTACACTGCGTTTTCGCCACCAGGCCGTACGGCCTTCTCGAAGCTTCGTACAAATGCACCAGCGACGGCGAATCGGCGACGAAGAGGGCTTTGAAATTGAACTCTTCGAAAATGATTTCGTCAACGGAGCGCTGAATTGAGGGGAGAGTGAAGAGGGGTTCGGTGAGGAGAAGGGAAGTGTTGGGCGGGTGGATTTTGAGGAGGTTTGTGAAGAGGTGGGCCCAGAGGGAGGACTGGAGGTCGGGGTTGATGAGATGGCCGCGGTCGAAGGGGCGGCGGAGGGTGGCGGAGGTGAGGTCTTCGGTGGGGGAGAGCAGTTGATCGGCGAGAAGCCATTTTTTGGAGGAAGGGGGACGAGCGGTGCAGTTGGGGACTACGCATGTGGGGTCGCGCTCGCCGCCGAATCCGGCTTTTATGAGCCCGGCGCCGTTGTCGACAACCACCACGTTTGACATTTTCTCCGGCGGCGGCGGGGGAATTGGGTTTTAGGATTTGGGAATTTCCGAATTTGTCATAATTGCCTTTACACAAAATTGATTTAAATTCTAATGCCATTCCAATTAAATACAGTAAATGAATTTATAAATGGTATAGTTACAACAGATTATTTGCTCGTTTCTGAATAATCTCAATTATGATTTTTTTTTTCTTTCCACTTCTCATCTACAATTTCAAATTTCATGAGTATATTTTTAATGCACTATATGTACAATTAATTGTCTTTTTACGATTTTCAATTCGACGCCATATTTATAGATAAAATATTATTTTAACGTGTTTCTTTTATTGATTTTAATTTTTAATAATATCATGAGCTGCATTTAATTTATTTTTATTATATAAATTTTAGTATTCTTGTTGATTTTAGTTCATAATTAAAAATTATGCAACCAATTAAATAATTGTGAGACACTAACGTATATAGTATATACTACTCTCTCTCAAAATTTTATTGAAACTTTTATAAGTCCATCTTACACTATACATTCTCATGTTAAAAAATCCAATATTCAAACCATGCATCACAACGAGATAATTACTAGTACGTAAAACAAAAATAAACAATTTTATTTTTGGGTTAATTTTAAATAAATACACCATCTTTAGTTTTAGTATCAATTTAATCACGACCTTTACGATTATGGTAAAAAACTCCATTTAGTTTTAGTATCAATTTTGTAAAAAACTCTAACTTTTTATGGTGTTACAATTAATACACATTTTTTTTTCTCTGACCAACAATGAATGAAGTGGTTTGGCTGAGCTTATCAAATCAAATTACACATATTCTTTTTTATTTTCCACATCAAATTAAATTTTATATAAATAAAAATAAAATTTTATAAAAATAAAACTTCTGGCGTATTTTTCAACTCTCAAACTCAATAAAGTTATTCTTCAATGTCTTTCACACCTCCAAGTTCTTCTCTTCTAACCCTAAGAATCAAAATCATACGGATAGAACTAACACTAAAAATGGCAAAAAAAAAATATATAAAAAATCCTAAAAAAAATAAATTCTAGTAGGTACTACTGTTGATGTTGATAGATCAAGCATTCAACCCCTTGAATTGAATGGTAAAAGGATGTGGAAGATGAGGAAGAGAGGCCTAAAAAATTTACAAAATTGACAAGACATGAGATACAAATGACTTGCTTTGTATGTAATGTAATGGCCCACAACAAAAAAAAAAGTTGTCCCGTGCAAAGAACTTCAAAAGACCTGAGAAATTACAGAGGAAGAACTCTATTGATTTTGAGAAGGGGAGAAAAAGAACTTGATTGAATTTGAAAAAAACGTCGGAAGTTTTTTTTTTATAAAATTTTATTTTTATTTATATAAAATTTAATTGGAAAATAAAAAAGAATATGTGTAATCTGACGCGGCAAGCTTCGAGAAACACATCATCCATTGTTGGCAGGAGAAAAAAATGGGACTAAAGTGGTGTATTTATTTAGAATTAAACCAATTTCTTTTTTTAATGCTTTATTTGGTCTAAGAATAGACTAATTTGGGGGATCAATTTCATCGTCTATTTGCGGAGTCCCGTTTAAAAGCTAGAGTTTTGTGCTAATTTCTTTTTAAATTACAATTTTTTTTTTTTTTTATACCTCAATATCCGATCCAAAGACCGACTAATCTAGGAGATCAATTTCACCGTCCACTTACGGAACCGTTTAAAGTTAGAGTTTGCTAAAAAAAATTAAATCACAATATTTTTTTATTTTTTTGATGTTTCCATATCCAGTCCAAAGACCGACTAATCCGATGAACCAATTTCACCTTCCACTTGCGGGGGCCCGTTTAAAGTCAGAATTCGCTATTTTTTTTTTTTAAAACCATATGGCTTAGTTTTCAATATTGTAACTGCAAATTGAATTGGTTAGCCCATCCACATCAATCGGTGGGTCTATCCAAGAATGTAAATTCCCATGGTGGCGGGCGTCACCCGCTAATGTGTGTGTTACTAGATTCGCACTTCTTCTAGTCTAAACAATTTTAACATTATTAAATTGTGTCAATAAGAGCCTATACGCTTGTATGTAGTCTACAAACACTGAATTATAAATATCCGGCGAGTTAATCGCGTCGATAACAATATTTTTTTAATGTCTCAGTATCCCGTCCAAGGACCCATTAATTTTGGGAAACAATTCCACCGTCAACTTGCGACCACCCGACCAACTCCTTGGATTTGTAATGTGAGATATTGTATATTTACAAAATCAATTTGCATTTTTTCCGAGTAATTAATAAGTTTAGATTTCCATGTGAAATTCCATTACAAAATAGAGTTTCTAATAAAACTTGTGTATTCATGACATAATTAATCCCTTCATAGAAATCTACCGAAATTAGGGTAACAAGTTGATTAGAAATTACATTTGCAACAACATCAAAACAAAACTGATTCGATCAGATGCAGAGTGAGTAGTCTGTAGATTCAACTACACTGGCGGCCGATCCAAATCAATTCCTACTCATTCTTCTTTCACTAGCTTTAAGCGTCGCACCGATTGAACGAAATCCCTGCACAAATATTTAGATTTCATTTAATTTTTGACAATGCAAATTTGTTAAATACTACTCAATTCGTTTAATATTGCTTGTCGATTTTATCTTAAATTTTGTTTCAAAATGTTTGTCTAGATTTTGAGTGTAAAATTTAATTTATATATGTTTTAATTAGAAAATGAATGAGACTAGAGTTACCCCCAAGGTACATCCCCAGCAAGCAGCCAATCTCCTTCCTTATCTTGGTACGTAAGTTTGTACATTACAACATTTTCATCACCTAAATTGAATTAAAAAAACACAAACAAAATTATGTTTGGCAGACTAGCTAAAAATGAATTGAGAAGAATTTGCTTACATGATTTTCCAAACATGGGCAAAAGAGTAGCAGTAAGAGATTGATAAGAATGATGTATGTTTAAGTCAAGTTTCCTTGCTATTCCAATTCCTTCCATTTCCGCCTTCACATAATATGATCTGCCCCCGCCGATATAGTTGGCGGCGGTGCATTCGCAATTATCACGGCCAAGTTTCTTGATCCGTGACGACTTTACCGGCGGCCACCCGATCACGTCACCAATATCCGATCTGTTATCGTCCCATACGAACAAGGGCAAAGTATGTGGAAACGCTTCATCAAATCCACGCTTTTTGTTTGTTGAAAGTGCGAGATCGAGTTGAAGATCCTCCAGCTCCGCCATTGCAAGATCAGAAATACTCTAACTAATCACACATATATAATCCAATACCGGGTTCCAAGAGGTGTGGGTATCTTATACTACTATATATATGCAGAGAGAGAGAGAGAGGATATGGGCAACAATTACCAAAGTGTACATGATTCATTGCTGGAGTATGAGGCGACCCAATTGCTCTGCTTTTCCCGATTTGCTTTAATTCTCCTCTTTTCAACCCGACAAACCTCTTTTTTTTATTGCAACCAATTTCCTTCTTGCCTCCTAAATCCTAATATATCCCATCCCCATCCTCTTATTTAAGTCTCACCCTTTCACCTTCAACTAACCGTTTGTTTTTTTATTTGAAGTATATAAATTCTTAACATAAATATATTAAAATTTTAATGTTTAATTTATTCAATTTAATTTTTAAACTTAACATTTGATTCAATTCATTGAAATCAAATTACAATTGTATATGTGCAATCAATTAGACTAAAAAATATCATGTAAAAAATATTGCAATATCGCTTAATAAGTGATACGATATTATAAATTATAAAAAATTAGACCAATTGGCAATTGCATAAGAGTAGTTTGTGCATACAAGAATTTCTTATAGTAATGAGTTATACTCTCATTCTATATATAATAAAAGATGTTCAACATTCTATTTTTCTACACAACTAAATTATATACATTTTTTTTTTTTTGCACTATTCTCCCCATTTCACACTCCTTTTAACTTTAGAAATTTGCTTAAATTCTACTTTTATGCTAAATTAAAATTAAGAGCAAACTCATTAATACATTCCTTTCTAATTTAAAAAAAAAAAAAAAACACTATTTATTGTGAGAAACATTCATTTTACGTCTTCTTACTAAAAAGGGGTGACGGTATTCTGCCTAAATACGTACGTGTAACTTAAATCTAATTCAATTTATATCATTTAAGTTTTCACCTTTTCAATTTACATAATTTTTTATTCAATTTAAATCTTTTTTACCGGAAATTTTTAAAACTCACCGGAATGTGAAGAAGAATAAATTGGGATGAGGGGAACTCCTTTTGTGAAATATATTCAAATTATATGTATTTTCATTTTCTTAATTAATTACGTACCCACTTAATTGTTCTAACACGTATCTATTTATAAATCCTTTTGAATAATTTAATGAATTTTGATGAGATAGATAAGTGTTAATTAATATTGGAAGTCGTTTTCAACTTCTCATAATATTTGTTTAAAATTAAGTATGTAAAATAGAAGTTGTGTTCATTGATGAAATTAAGTTGTTTAAAATTACCACCTTATTGGCTATATGCCCTGAAGAACACGAACAGTTTAGCGTCTTTTTATAATTATAAATTCCTTCGGTGTTATAAATTGTGTTTAAATAATCCAATTAAAAATCGAGGCACGAGGACAAAATGCATGCATCTAATCTAATCTTTTGTACATATCACGCAGACACTGCTTCGGAAAACGTTACAACATAGTATTATGGGCCAGCTCATTTGAGTGTAAATAACAAAAACACCCTCCAATTTATTTAAATTATGAAATCAACTCTTTAGAATCTTTGTTCTCTCCTAGAACAAATATTTTTCGCAAAATCTCGTCTAATAACTAACTAATAACAAATAATTAATTAAGGTTGTATTCCAACACGGAACGAAAAAGACAATATACAGGATGGGTCGAAAGATTTGTGATACTTCGCTTGATTCGGGGAAACTACAAGATATATAAAAGAATATACCAATTCTAAGGATCCATAGGTTTAATTGTGGATTCAAGATAACAATAGAAAAATTTGAGTCTTAGATTTCTATTTCTATATCCAGAGATATATGTATTTAGACAGTGCTAGACCGGACCCTGTTCTTTTGTCTACCCCTTATTTTTTTTAATTCATCACAATACATTAATTTTAAGCAGGCAAATAAAGAAACATGTGTTCCCTTAAATTGTTTCTTTGTGTTTGTGGTGTGTTCGAAATAAAAAAAAAAACATTTTCTTTGTTTCATTATAAGTTTCTCATTTTTTTTTAAAGGATATTTCACAATAAATTTTTCCTTTTATTTTGTGCATATTATTTTCTCTTTTAATCACATTATATATCTTATCAATTAATTTATCATACTTCATTTTAATGGTAAAGTCTAGTATGCACTCGAGTGCATGCTGTGCACCCTAGTCCATGTGCACTTTTCAGTTTACTGACTTACACTTTTTGGTAAATGGTGTTGCACTTTTCAATTATTACTTATACAGTTTAACAATTGAAAAGTGCAACACCATTTACCAAAAAGTGTAAGTCAGTAACTGAAAAGTGCAACATGGACTAGAGTGCACAACATGCACTCGAGTCCATAGCAGACCAACCCCATTTTAATCATCATATTATTTATATTACATTTATTATTTTATTATATTCTTTTAATAAAAAAAATATTTGTGCATGTAATTGCAGTGACACGTTTGAAGTCATTAATTGGCTGCCACCTATGGAGTTGACATGCTTGTCTTTTCCGTACCAATCCCCCCAGTCTAAGGAGCAAACAAGACATCACGTGTATTACACGTGACCGCCAAATCCACTGTAAATACAAACGGGAATTTCTATTGGTCGGAAGGCCTTGTCCCTTACTGATAAAAAATAAATTCAAATTATATAGTATTCCTCCGTTTTGGGGGCGTTCCAAAATAACTTTCAATGAAAAACCCTTTATAAACTTCACCCTTATAATATTTTCAATTTTACATAAATGTCATTATTTTTTCTCTACAATACACAAAAGTTAACTCATTTTTTTACTTTATACATAAATGTTTACAAAATTACCCCTCAAAATCCTCACTAAATTCACTTTTTTTTTATTTTGTGTGCCACTTCACATGTGAAAGAAATCACGGGAAGGAAGGAGTAATATTTTTTAATTTAGAAAATATAAAAAAGTTAAAAATTATTTAAAGAATCTCAAATCATTATTAAAAATATATATATATATATATATATATATATATATTCCTTCGTCCATCAAAAGTATAAAAATACTTTTGGTAGACGGAGGGAGTACAATTTATTTCAATTATTGTATTTTTTAATATATTTTTTAAATCTATTTTTAATTCAATAGTTTTAGATAATTTCAATTCTCAATTATTTTTTATTTTTTTAAATTTTTAGATCTTAAATTGAATTTTTTTAATTTAAACATATTTAAAATATTTTTTTTCTTTTTAGTTATTAGATAATTTTTACATTTTTCTGTATTTTAAGTTAATTGATTAAAACATGTGTTAAAATTGGTAAAAATATAAAAAGTATGGGTTAAAAATGAAAAGTCCAAGTATAAAAGAAAAATTTTGTGCTAAATTTGATAACAAAATGAAAGTATGTTCTAAATTTAGTAAAAAGTGAAAAGTATGAATTAAAATTAATTATTTGGCCAAATTAATTAATAGTCTATCAAATAATATCATGATTTCAAACTATGTTTATTCACAGCCAAGTCAATTCATATACACAATTTTTTGAATTACAATCGGTTGGTATGCTGTTCAATTGGATTGAGTGAGAGAAGTATAACAATAAATAAAGATGGTGTCATGTCAATTGCATGGGTCGACAAAGGATCTTAACCCTGTAACCATGTCTGTAACATAAACTACTGATTTAATTTATATTCGAAATTCTTTTGTATGAAATTAAAAGAGCAATTGGATAAGGATTTAGCACCGTTTTCGCTTCTCAGATCCTCAACAGTATATATAAAGATTACAGAGCACTCGAATACAAACTATTCTTCTTCATTCATTAGTTAATTTTGTGTGTTCTATTTGTTATTTAATCAAATTAAGGCACGTCGATTTGAAATGTTACTTTAAACATAAATATGAGTGCAAAATTGAATTTTTTTTGAATCGTTTTCTATGAAATATTCCATCCGTCACACGTAAGAATAGTCATGTTTTCTTTTTTCGATATCCTAAATTATAGTCAAATGTATTTCTTCTTTTACTTTAAGTATTAAATATTTTATTAAAAAATTTACCCATAATTAAACTTACTTCATAATTATTCATTAACATTGAATTAAGACTCAATTGATTTATGAAATATTAAAGATAAAATAAACATATTATTTAAATGTGCGTTAACATTGTCTCATCATTATAAGTTTATAACAATGCAAATCATAAAAACATAAAACAATTCTTCGTACAATAGTGTAGAGATGTAAACACACACTCATCTAATAATTGTAAAGAAGGAAATACAAAACAAAAGGTATTTCATATATGGAGTGTTACAATGTTTACAATGGATAAAGTGCATAAAATGCATAAGAAAATACAAAAAAACCTAATCTATATTTATAGACTAAGTAACAATTACTAACTAACCACTAACTAACAAAAGGAAGTTACAAAAGGAAACAATACATGTTTATTGTGTTTAGTATAACCACACTACTTTAAACCCTTTACACCCCCCTCAAAATGAGAGTGAATGTCAATCAACCTCATTTTGGCAATAGTCGTAATTCTGAGCAAAGTGCATTCTCAAATCGTACCATGGAGCTAGAACACACAACCAACCACAATAAAGCAAAGCTTGTTCATTATGTTACCACTCTAAGAGAGCAACTGAGCAACTGGCTGAAGAGAGGGAGGAGATGGGGCTACAAATTCAACAAGTGCAGGTGGTGATACAGATGCAGCTGAGCATCTTCCATTGTAGCACGCCATCCTTGCATGGAAGACAGACCAAATCTCAACCTACTGTTTTCACCATCTTCAGAGGACTTCTCTGTTTTAGGAGTACTCAGGTATATACCCATCTCAAGCTACTTGGGTTTGAGCAACCCAACAAAATTTTGAATCTCGACTTCGAAACGCAGCAAATGAGCTCAAAATCTAAACTCCCGATGTCATCTAAATTGAGGGAAGAACAGATGGAACCAAATCAGCGCTACCAACACAAATGCAGTAACCAACAAAAGATACCGAAACAGAGCCCAAAAAAAAAAAGCCAAAACAGAGCCTTAATCCTGTCGTGACCACAAAATCAATCCATTTGAATACTAGAAGTAAGCTGCAACAAATTAATCAAAAGTCAATCGCCACCGCCAAACTGAAACGCCGGCGACAAGGCAGCAACAAACAGCCGGAAACAAATCTCAGGCAGCAAATCGATGCCGGAAATCAAAAGCCAAACTCAAATCGGCAAACGAAGAGAACTTACAATGCCTTCACCGCAAATTTAGATGGTTGGATGACCTCGTCGGCTCGACCAGATCATCAAACGGCACACCACCGATAACAAACCAGCCACCGCAGGATCGAATCGCCAAAACCTGAAGCCGACAAAATCCGCGAACCACAGTGATGAACAGATCCGCAATAACCACCGCAGACCACAAAATCAATCGACGCACAATTCGCGATTAATTGACACAAGAAATCGACCAGAAGAAATCGTGAGCAAAAACGGCTAACAATTCCGGGCGAACATAGCCAAAAAGCAAACCTGAATCGCAATCACCCACCTGATTACGAACAGCAATAAGCAAAACTGAATCGCAAACAACCGCCGGCAAACAAATTCCACCGAGAAACCGCCGAACAATTACCAAACCTCCTAAAAATTCCACAATCGAAGAGGTGTTACACCGAATCGCCGGCGTTCAATATGAGCCTCACACCAGCAAAATGATGCGCTCAAAGACCAATCGTCGGCGTCACACAAATCGTACCAGAGGCGGCAAACACAATTGTCGCCAACAAAGTGAAATCGAACACCGACTAAAAAAATGGAAACGCAAAAAACCAGACGCCGAGACAAAGTAACCGTCAGCAGAAATCGGATAGAATCGGGATCAGTAGAAATCGGAGGAAGAAAATATTCCAAAAAAAAATGGAATCGTGATAAACACGAAAAATCGATTTCGAATCAACATGAAATCGAACATAAAACTCACGAGCATAAAACTCGCAAAGAAATGAGTATAAAACTCAAGAAACTCAAAAAAGAATTAGAATCAAGATAAAATCGAATCCACAAATTCACGAGCATAAAACTCGTAAAGAACAATCTCGAAAAGAGAAAAAAAGATAGAAATCCAAATTCATCAAAGATTTGGCAGAAATGAGTATAAAACTCAAGAAATTCGGAAATTCATTCATACCGAATTGCGGAAACATATCTAGATCGACAAACTTGTTTAATCGATCATAAATTAATCAATACATAGCTCCAATACCATGTAGAGATGTAAACACACATTCATCTAATAATTGTAAAGAAGGAAATACAAAACAAAAGGTATTTCATATATGGAGTGTTACAATGTTTACAATGGATAAATTGCATAAGAAATACAAAAAAGCCTAATCTATATTTATAGACTAAGTAACAACTAGTAGTTACTAACTAACCACTGACTAACAAAAGGAAGTTATAAAAGGAAACAATACATGTTTATTGTGTTTAGTATAAGCACACTACTTTATACCCTTTACAGATAGACACCTTAAAAAGTGAGAAAACAAAGATTACAGATAGTAGTACTTCTTATTGTGTTAATTAAAAAACTTGTATGTATAAAAGTTGCTGAGATTTTGCAGAAGCACACGTCTTTTTTCCTTTTTCGCTAAAGTGTACTATATATTCTTTTGTCAAAGGTTTTAATCAATGTTGCACAGTTGCAGGTGCGATAACAGCACGGGGATACAATTTTTTTTTTTTGAAATTATAAGGTGCAATTTAATAAAACACGTCTGTTTATTAGTTGCTCAAAAAAAAACGATCAGTTGTGGATTTTTTTTTTTCATTCAAAACTTGAGCATTTTCAACAATATAATCTAATTAAACATCAATTCAAATACTCTAGCCAAATACACAAGTCTTGAAAAATTGCAAAAAAAAAAAAAAAAACCACAAAAAAATCGAAATTCTAACACACACACACACCTCTTCATGTATTGGATTTGCGGATCCGCAAATCACATGTGCCTTCTTCTAGCATACGGAGTACTATACTAGTATATGTTTTCAGAAAAAAAATGAGCATCATAGATTTTAATTAAAATAGTAAAACAAACAAATGCATGATGTACAAAGGGAAAGTGTCAAAATGGTAAATGATGTGATTAAAGATGCCCTGATAATGCATTATAACACGAAATGGTATATGGAAATAATGAAATAGTTATAGATGATAAAGAGATGAAACATGAAATCAAAATATAATAAGTTGAAGATCATAATTAAGTACTAATAATTAAAATAGAATAGGAAAGGGAAAAAAATCAGTCACATTTATATATTTTTTCCAATTAAAGGGTAAAAATATCACAAACAGCCAACTCTTTTACCTCCATTGGAGTGCATGCAGTAAAATCCTCATACCAAATGGTAATTAGTGTTGAAAAAACAACATTAGAGTGAAAACTAAACAAGGCCCTGCACCAAAGATAAAGAGTTAATTTTATCAACAGCACTCTGTGCTGCAGACTCCTCATCCTTTGCCTTTTGTAGCCTTTCTTGCAACTTCTTCACAACAGCCATTCTTTCTTCCAACTCTTTTTCACAAGTTTCAACCGCTTTCTCCTTTTCACAAACCAAAGCATCACTTCTTGCCTTGGCTTCACGGTATGGCTCTACGTTCTCCGATATCCAATTGAGCCTTCCGTGAAGCCAATCGACCTTCACTTTAACGCGTTGAAGGTCTCGAATTTGCTGATACAAGAACTTGATATCAGAAGGTGTTATCTCCACTATATTTGAAGCTTCCAACTTCTTATAAATGCTACACACCAACTCTAAGAGGCACCAACGCGATCTCATTGAAAATATGCTCCCCTTAACTATGTCTCCGTACTTCTTGAAGATGTCCTCGCCGAGGGGAGCCAATTCCGTTTTCACTTCGTATCCTCCGATAACAACAAAGGATTTCGAAGGTTCGGATCCGAGCTCAGTAGTAGTTTCACTTTCAGAAGACTTGGTGCAAATCATTAAAACAGTCATTAAAACAATCTTGGTGCACTAGTTGCAAGATTACATGCCCAACTATTTAGTAAAACAATTAATACTACTACTACTACTACTATATTTTAAAAACACACATCAATTGTGCAACTATCAAGATAAAGAAGAAAATGTCAATTAGAATTATGTTCACTTCTTTAAACAGTTAACTAATTAGCTTAACTGCTATGTTAAGTGGTTATTTAGTTTCAATAGTTAAGATTAGTATATAAATAGGAAGTCATCTTCTCCAGTTTAACATTTTCAAATTCAATAAACAAGTTATGCATTTTCACTTCCAATCTTCCTTTGAATATCAACAGCAACTCATGTATACAAGTTTGTGTCCCAAATATTAATAAGGGGTACTCGAATCCTTTACACAAGGTCCCCATCTCACACAAATTTACAAAGGAATAAAAATAATCAGATTGAAACACCAAAAAAATCGAATGAATCCACTCCTAACATAACATCCTCCACAAAATTACACTACAAACTAAAGGGAACAACAGTCTTCATTTCATTAATATTCTCAAACAAATTCAATTTTCCAGTGTGATACTATACATACATCATAGCATTTACATATAACCCAAAATTCAAGAATACAGCCATTGAAAAATCACAAAAGAAAATTTAAAAGAAATTGAGTTAATAGGTTTAGAAATACCGAAGAAGAAGCATTGGCGTCACTAACACCGTCGCTGCTGCTTGACTCAGAGCCTTGGCCCCTTTTCTTCATCATTTTTTTTAGCAGCTGCGGTTTCTCTCCCTCAGTTCAAAACAGAGCAGCGGTTTCTCTTCTTTGATTTGTTTGGGAAAATAAATAATTTGAAATTCGCCCACCTATTAAATAGGGCTGGGGCTGAAGAATTTTGGTGGGAGAATGACTATCATTCCCCCTTTCAATTTAGTATTAATTTTAAGGGTAAATTTTTAATAAGGTCATTTTTATCTAATAAAATTTACATTTTCTTATCTAATAGAATTAAATTGAAAAATCTAAGACAATTATACCCTTTTATTAATTTGAAATAATTCAAATTTCTGAATTCAAATTAACAGGTTAACTAAATTCCCTAATTAGCTATTAACAAAGGATTTCGAAATTAGCGAAATTTAAGGAGCTTTCAAAAATTTAAAAATTTCCTAAAAAATAGATATCGTAATTAATTCGTTTCACTTGCTTGAGCTTTGAGATTTCTGCAGTCTGCACTTACTTCCAGCGATTGTTTAATCCTTATGTGTATTTTTCGGCGACGAGGACGACGATTCACCGCATAAGGTAATTCGATCATCTGCATGTTTCATTTTAATGGTTTTCACGTCAATAATTGTTCTGAGTTATTGAAAATCAAACTCCATTTCAAAATATTTGTATGCAGATCACTATGCATAACCATATATGCAATAACGTATGCATAAAATTAGGGAGATGCGCATGAATGTATGAACACGGCCAATGAAGTTAATAATGCATACGCAAGTGAAGTGAGTAGTACATAAAAAAATGTAGTTAATGATGCATAAGTAGTTGTTATTAATTAAGAAAGATGCATTTGTAGTTGAACGAAGCGGTCGTAAACGTCATGAAACACTTATACGTAATAGTATATGCTATTAGAAATGCAGGACTATATGCGCGGTTTACTACATGTGCAGTAAGTAGTTCATATTAATTAAGAAAGATGAGTATGTATGCAGTGTGCTGTAGCAGAGAGGGTTGGGTGGGAAGATGGAAAAATATTCATGAAATGAGACTGGAATAGATGTCTCCTGGACAGGGAGGTGGAGAATAGTAACAACATTTGCAAACAGATTAGTAGATACATCAAAGAATCTGGAAAAGAGGACAAACCTGGGAGCTGGAAACGAACGGGAAGTATTCGGTGAAATCAGCGTACAACCTTTTATTGGAGATCGATATGGAGGATAGGCCGGATCTTGACACTCAGATGCGTGTGGACGAAGGGGGTTCCTCTGAAAGTGGGGGGATTCACGTGGAGATTGCTTCAAGATAAAATCCCTACGATTTTGAACCTGCGTAGAAGAGGTGTCTACAACACAAACTTCTCCACAGAATGCAAACTATGTGGATCTAACGAGGAAAGAACTCAACACCAATTTTTCTCATGCTCGAAAGCCAAGGAGGTGTGGAGGAAGGTGTACTCATGGTTCGATCTGTACTATGATAACATGGATACAAGTATTCTACACTTTAAGAAGCACGAATTGATTATGGATAGGAAATGGAAGAATTCGTGGTTACTGGTCTGGCAGAAGAATTGGATTGAAGATGAATATTGAATTTCCAAATTTTTTATTCAGTTTTGATCAAATCTGCAGAAGCTTTTCGAAATCAAATTTTGGAAATTCGAAATTTGGAAAGTCTACGACTTTCCGTTTCTATGACCTAATATTAAGGAATTGAATGATTTGCGAAAATTGTGGCAAGAATAAATATCTGATTTAATATCAATTTCGAAATTTTAAATCAATCTGTATAATAAGGGTAATTATGGTTTTTTGTGTTCAAAATGAAGCGATTAGACAAATTTTGAAGTAACTGTTTCTATTTGTTGAATGGGTTGTGATAATGACTCTATTGGTAAAAAATCTCTTAATTTAATAATAGTGTAAAAAATATAATTTATCTTTAAATAAAATATCACTACTAAATGCACTTCTACTACTATCTATATTCCCCTTTCAACATTTAAACATTCACAAAAACTTATATATTAAGTCAATGGGCTCAAAAATATTGACTTATTAAGTCAATGGGCTGAAAATATATATTATTGGGTCACCATTAATTCATTTGGATTAATTCTTAATTTATTTGTTATCTAACCCGCTTATGTTCTAATTTTGATCAAAATTTTTAATCCGTTTATTTTACCAATTTCTATGATTTTTTTATCTTTTATTTTATTGCCGAACGCGGGGTATTAAATGTAGTAATTCAAATTGTAATATATAGTAACACACATTATTTTATTTAGTAATAACACAAACTATTTTATATAATAATACAATTTCTTTTATTTAGTAACACGTTTTTTTCTAGTGTTTTTGTTAATGTAGTAACTCACATTATAATACGTAGTAACATATATTATCGCATATAGTAAACACAATAACCATGTTGTAATGCAAATCATTTGATAAAGTTACATATAGTAACAAACACATATTTAATGTAGTAATTCAAACTGTAGTATGTAGTAACGTATAATTTTTTATATAGTAATACCGATTCTTTTATGTAGTATTTTTTTCTAGAATTTTTATTGATTAAGTAACTCACATTATAACATATAGTAACATATATTATTGTATTTGGTAATATAAAACAACCTTGATCCATAATAATTATTAAAGAATATTTAAATAAATAGAAAATATTTAAAGATTAAGATTGTCGTAAATTGCAGCGTTCGGCCGCGGCCTGGGGTGGCCGAAACTGCTTGGAGAAGACGACTAAGTACAATTTCTGCTAGTGGGTGTATTTATAAAAAATATGGGTGTGAATTGAACGGTCAGTGGGTGTATTTATAAAAAATGTGGGTTGAGTGTCAGTGGGTGTATTTATAAAGAATGTGAGTGTGAATGGCTGAAATGCATATATGCAATATTTCACATAAGACTAGCCCTTAAACATTAACCCTAATTGCAGCCACCATCACTACTTTTGGCTGCCACTGATGCCACCACCACTTCTAGCTAGAAGTGTGCAAATATAGACTGGATCGAAAAAAAGACAAGAATCGAACCGATCGATCAGTTTTCGATCCATTGAATTTTAGAATTTCGAGTTTCCGGTCTAATCCGGGTGAAGACCGAAATTTACCAATCCGAAAAATCGAATTTTTTTAAAATTTATTATTTATTTATTTTTTATATTTTTTAATAATGCAACCTTAATTATTATAAACTAAATAAAATTAAGATTTTTAATTTGAAAACTTCGAAAATATTTCTTCCATTAACACTCTTAAAAAAGAATAGAAATAATTAAATAATTAGTGAGGATGTTAGGTAAAAATGTTGAAATCTATAACATTTTTTAAGTATATAATTGAACAAAATATTCAATTTACTTTTAGTGTCAAAATACCATTAATAATATTGTAAATAAAATTCACATTGGCAGAGATGAAAAATAAACACTAATTTTCATACACAAATTTCATTCTTGTTCTCACTTTCAAAAAAAAAATAAAAAATAAAAAACCAGTCTGAACCGATCCAAACCTGAACGGGAAAATTCTAGTCCGATTCGGTCCAAGTTTGGACTGGTGCATACCCCTACTACTGGCCTCCAACATCATATAAAAAAAACTCAGAAATTAAAAAAAAAAAGTTCAAAATTTCAGATTTTTTTATTTTTATTTTCGACATATCAGAGTCGACAGTGACGGAGCCAGAAATTTTAGATTGGGGGGCCCGATTTACATTACTATAAAGACAAAATAATATTATATTTAATTCATTATAAATTTTGATTGTTCCGACTCATAATAGGTGAAACGGTGTTAAAATTATTAGACAAATGTATAACTTAAAATATATTCCCTCCATCCCGTAATGACTTGAATACGTTGATAAGTTCACTTTTTAAGAAATGTGAATTTAGTGAGGTGTGTGGTCAAATAAATGAGGAGTATTTTTTTGTGATTTAGTGAGGTATAAAAGAAATTTAATGAGGTGTTAAAAAAATTTTAGTGAGATGTAGGGAAGAATGTAGATTAAAATGAGTGACAATTTTAAAAATAAAATGATGTAGTGAGGATATTAAATTTGTAGATTATTTACATATATTATGAGTGTACAAATAATTTTGAAACGTCTCAAATAAAAAAAAAGTATACAAATAATTATAAAACGGAAGAAATATACATAATAAAAAAAAAGTGGTGGGGGGCCCACTGCCCCCGCTGAGCCCTATGTGGCTCCGTCCTTGAGAGTCGACCATATAGACTTTTGTTAATTTTGTTCAACTATTGTCGTAAACAATTATTTATTTATTTTTTTTGATAAATTGATAAAATAATAAATAAACTATCTTATGGGTTGTGGGTTTACTTATATATTGTTCCAAATTCCAAAATAAATTGAAAGTGCACATGACAGGCTCCATTTTGAAACACAAATTCAATCGGGTATATTAAACACATTTATGTACATTGGACTCTACCCTGAAGAACACGAACATTTTAGCGTCTTTTTTTAATTATATATAGATTCCAGTGTGTTTAAATAATAAATCCAATTAATTATTAATGGAGGGACGAGGACAAAATGCATGCATCTAATCTCATCTTTGTACATATCACGTAGACACTGCTATGGAAAACGTAAACACGATATTATGGGCCGGGTGGTCTGTTAAAAAATACTCCTTTCTTTAAGGGTGTTTCAATATTTTTTGCACACTTCAAAAAGAAACAATAATACCCCTCCTTTATTTTACCTTTAGTCAAATCTATTTTCTCTTTAGTCAAATCTCTCACACTTTAGGCAATGAATTACCAATAATACCCTCATTTATTTTACCTTTCACACCACTTTATTTCATTTTCTTAATCTCCGTGCCGATCAAAGTGTGTATAAAATTTTGGGACGGAGGGAGTAAGTACTTCATTTGAGGGTAAATAACAAAAACACCCTCCAATTTGTTTAAATTATGAAAACAATGTCTTTAGAATGAGACAGCCCTGGACCAGACCCTGTTCTTTTGTCTACCCTCTTCTTATCAATACATTAGTTTTAATAAGCAAGGTGTTATGTAGTAATGCAAATTGGATATTGTATTAGCTAATTCTAATGCATGATAGAAGAAGAGTTGTATTGTTTGGAAGTCATCTGGTCTTGGACCAGATCAACTCAGAAAGTTTAGTCATTTCAGCTGATATGTTATGTCATTTGATCTGGGGTCATTTCATCTGATAGGTCTATGATAACTCTCCTGAGTGCATGTCTTATGATCTATACCAACAGAGTTGAGGTCCAAGTCGTCTTATGCTATATCAGCTGATAGGCAAATCACCTTAGTCAAGTCGTCTGATTCTATTAGTTTTTAGAGTTAGTTTCTATTCAATTATTATGTTCATGACAATTAAGGAATTAGTTAGTAGCAATTCAATAGGGCATTGTTCATATATATATATATATATATATATTTAGTTCATATTGATTAAGTTAGATCGATTAGCTAGAGAGATTGCTAGAGTTACTACAGACAGAAACACTTGTAATCTGTATCATTTTGTTCCTAATAGTAAAAAGAAAGTCTTTACCCTCAATAGACGTAGATCATATTGATCGAACCACGTAAAACTGTGTTTTATTCTTTATTTTGATTCATTTGATTTCTTGCGAGTTGTATTCATTTGTTTTGAGGCAAATCATAATAATGCAGAGGAATACAGATTTGGGAAAATACATTTTTTGTCCCTTAAATTGAATCAAAAAAAATTGTCTCTAAGTTTATCGACTTTAAAATTAATCTGTAAATTTTAAGATTTTAGTTTTTATTACCAATCAAAGTTAAATACCTGCACATCGAGTTTCAAATCACACATCTACAAATTGGATCCCGAATTGCGTTTGTATAAATCAAAACCCTGAAGTTTACCTTTAATTGTAGATAGTAAAGATTAAAATCTTAAAATTTATAAACATAAATGACTAATTTCAAAGTTGAAAAATTTAGAGGACAAAAATCAAAATTTAAGTGATAAATAAATGTATTTTCCCTACCTATTGTAACAAATAAAAGAAACATGCGTTCCCTTAGATTGTTTCTTTGTTTTTGTGTTGTGTTGGAGATTAAATCTAAACAAGGCCCTGCACCAAAGATAAAGAGTTAATTTTATCAACAGCATTCTGTGCTGCAGACTCCTCATCCTTTGCCTTTTGTAGCCTTTCTTGCAACTTCTTCACAACAGCCATTCTTTCTTCCAACTCTTTTTCACAAGTTTCAACTGCTTTCTCCTTTTCACAAACCAAAGCATCACTTCTTGCCTTGGCTTCACGGTATGACTCTACATTCTCCGATATCCAATTGAGCCTTCCGTGAAGCCAATCGACCTTCACTTTAACGCGTTGAAGGTCTCGAATTTGCTGATATAAGAACTTGATATCAGAAGGTGTTATCTCCACTATATTTGAAGCTTCCAACTTCTTATAAATGCTACACACCAACTCTAAGAGGCACCAACGCGACCTCATTGAAAATGTGCTCCCCTTAACTATGTCTCCATACTTCTTGAAAATGTCCCTGACGAGGGGAGCCAATTCCGTTTTCACTTCGTATCCTCCGATAACAACAAAGGGTTTCGAAGGTTCGGATCCGAGCTCAGTAGTAGTTTCACTTTCAGAAGACTTGGTGCAAATCATTAAAACAGTCATTAAAACAATCTTGGTGCACTAGTTGCAAGATTACATGCATAACTATTTACTAAAACAATTAATAGGCATGTTTGCTTCATGGGTTTAGGGGGTTTAGTGATGGGTTTGATATGTAGACCCATGTTTGATTTCTCATAACCGTAAACACCTTGACCCGGGTTTATAATTTGACCTGGTTTTTATAAACTAGATTTCATGGGTTTAGACAACCTAGCCTCCCCTTGGTTTATCTAGCCTTCCACCACATCTTAACCCATCTTATCCCAATCCATGAAGCAAACATGTCCTTATTATATTTTATAAACACAAATCAATCGTGCAAGTCATGTATACAAGTCTGTGTCCCAAATATTAATAAAACAAGTATAAAGGGTACTCGAATCCTTTACACAAGGTCCCCATCTCACACAAATTTACAAAGGAATACAAATAATCAGATTGAAACACCAATGACAAGGAAAAAATCGAATGAATCCACTCCTAACATCGTCCACAAATTTCTGCACCATAAACATATGTCCAAAATTACACTACAAACTAAAGGGAACAGTCTTCATTTCATTAATATTCTCAAACAAATAATTTTCCATTGTGATGATACGGAGTATCCCTTACTATACATCTTAGCATTTACATAGAACCCAAAATTCAAGAATACAACCTTAAAAAACCACAAACAAAATTTAAAACATATTGAGTTAATAGGTTTAGAAATACCGGAGAAGGAGCATTGGTGTTATGTTGAATCACACTAACACCATTATTGCTGCTTGACTCAAAGCCTTGGCCGTTTTTTTTCACCATTTTTATTTTTAGCAGGCGCGGTTTCTCTCCCTCGGTTCAAAACAGAGCAGCGGAATAGACGCAGGGTAGTGCTCTGCTTTGATTTGTGTGTTTTGTTGGGAAATAAATTTTTTTAAATCTAAAAAGGTTAAGCCCACTTGTTAAATTGGACTGGCGTATGATATGGCCCTGGCTATATACCCCTCCAGCTCTGTTAAGTATACTCCCCCGATACATACACCACCCATAAAATGACTTGCGCTAAATGTATTCCCCACGAAATATCTAAAATACCCTTCTACACATTAAATGAGTAATACATTTTAGATATTTTAGATATTTCGTGGGGAATACATTTAACGCAAGTCATTTTATGGGTGGTGTATGTATTGGGGGAGTATACTTAACAGAGCTGGAGGGGTATATAGCCGGGGCCGTATGATATCTCGCGCTCAGATGAAGAACTTTTGTATAGTTAATGAGTAAGGGTCTGACTATTTACACCTCCATTTCGGAGAGATGCACTCCCCCGATCTATACACTCCCAAAAATTTAGATCACACCCCCCTCAAATGTCATAAATACCCTTCCCTTCATAACATACATTACTACCCACACACCCACCCTAAATGGCTAAATTCATTCTTCGTCTTCCCCAACCCAACCCACTCCACCTTCATCTTCCCCTCCCCCCACCTTCACCCTTCCCCTCCCTCCACCCCGTCGTCGGCCGCCCCTACCTCCGCCTCGCCGCCTGTAAAAAAAAAAAAAACAGATTGGCAGCCGCCCCGTCCATCGGCCGCCAAGGCCGCCCCTACCTCCGCCTCGTCGCTTGTAAAAAAAAAAATTACAGATTAGCAGTCGCGCGGCCGCCCCCTCCCCCCTCCCGTCCGACGCCGAACCCTAGGTTTGCCTACCATGGGAGTGGGGCACATGTTTTAAGAAAAAGGTAGATAACGTAGATAAAGTAAGGGTATTGTAGGGTATTGTGGGATCCATTGCGAATAAAGTGATTGTTTGTAAATAAAATTGATGGCAATTTGAGTAATTAAGTGATGGTTGAAGGGTGATAGTTTCCAAAAAGGGTATGAGACTACATTTTGTGGACAAAAAATATAAGACAAATAAGACTACTTTTCATGGACGGAGGAAGTATATATTTAATGAATGGTATTTTGGATTTTTTATCCTATTATTATATTAAAAAACTGAAAGGGAGAGTGCTTCTCTTCTTCGAAATGGAGGTGCATATAGTCAAACCCTAAATAAGTGAAAAAATAAATGGAAAATATTAAATGACTTTTTTAGAAAGAAAATTGAAATATACGAAAGAAATCTATAATTTATAAATTTAATATACTATTAATCTATACTCTGGAGTATAATTTATATACCTTCTTTTCTTCTTTCTTATATGGTTGAATTTTCACCTATACTGAAAATAAAAAAATAAAAAAATCGATATTTTTTCAAAATGGTATTGAAAAGCACAGTACCGAAAATTCGTTATTTTTTCCACCCCTCATATTCAAGTGCCCACACACAACCCTATAAATTTACACAATGCAAGAAAGCCTCCTCTTCCAACATTTTAAACTAAAATTGAAATCGTTGATCGCGATGAGAAGAACCAAGGAAAAGAAAATGGACATTATTAGCCTGAATAGACACAGTAATAAAAATTCAAAATTACATAGACAATTATACTTATGCACGGAAAATTTAAATCGATATATACATTGGTTTAAACATAGTTGCCCAGTTGGCAACATAATAAAGAAGCTTACAAATTATCCTCAAAAATCATCATCTACAATATTTCATCATCCTGTTGAGGATATATAGAGCCATCCCCAATCGGGAGAGAAGGCGGCGTCCCAGGAGGGATACTAGCCGCACCATTCTCACCAGCAATTATACACAGTGCCTCAGCTTCTCTTAAGGTAGAATCGAGGTCAATGTGACCACTCAGTTCGTTGATAAATTTCAGCAGAGTGTCAAAATCCATACGCTCCCCGATTATCTTATTACGGTATCTTTTGAGGATAGCAACACAAATGTATAGGTGTAGATGCTCACTTGAATAGTGGGTCCACAATACTTCCCACATACGCATTGTCTTATCGTATTCAAATTCCCTGCAAAATATAAGGTGGTCGTTGAAAGAGCTATACTAATAGTCTAATAAGGGAAGAGAATCTGGATTGATTAAAAAAAAAAACTTGCCTCTTAAACTGTATCAGGATCCATCGGAAACAAAAGAAATAGTTCAAGCATTCATTCTGCATAAAGTAGTTGTGCAATGGGGCATCTAACAACTCGACCAGCTGCATTACATGATATGGGAGATATTGATTAGATATGGAAAAAAAAAACTTAAGTAAGAAATTTCTCAACTTTTTAACATTGACATAATTTCATAGATCGTCCTTTAACTTTGGTTGTGTCCAATCTTAGTCCTGTATGTTTCGATTTTTATTTTTTTTTGACCAAAAGTGAATGTAAAGCATGTAGGACTAAAATTGGACACAACCGAAGTTATTTGAAGATTTGTGATATTATCTCTTTTCACATTTGGATATTAGTTATACCATAACATAAAAATAAGCTCTATCTAGAAAATTTCTTTTTCTAGAGAGAGAGAGAGGAGAACCTTTGATAATGCAAAGAGTTGAGAGTGCATCCCACTTTGGTCACGATTGAAATTAGGTCCAAGACGCTCCATAAGGTAAACAAAGCACCAAAAGGACTGGGACTCATCTCTCATCACATACAAGATTGGGGATAGAAGATCGCTCATACCCTAAAACACACTCAAATTAGCAGAGGAAAAGTAATTAGGCAGAAGGTGCAAATGGGTTGACTAAAAATTGCAGAATTAATTGCTCAAAAAAAATAAAAATTGCAGAATTAATCAGATGGTAAAAGCTAACTACCTGACAATACCCGAGATCAAAGTTGTAAAATGAGTATGTTAACAGTATGTCTCGCATGAGACACACATAAGGATTGTCGTCCCCGTCGTAAAATGACAGCGACCTGTCAGTCCTCACCTTGAAAAGAAGATTGAAAAACGAACGTTGTTTGGTAAGAATACCGCATCTGGCTCTAGATATAAATATATATGTAGATTAGAAAGGTGCTAGTAGACCCTACCACATCCTTGTCGATAAGGCCTTTCCTCTCTCGAAATTTTGTAAACCTTTTTGCCTGCTCCGGAGAAATGCTCTGAGCAAGAAAAACTAATTTAAACCTTCTAATCTCATAACACTAAATCAAGAAAGATGTATTCTAAATGAAATATAAAACTCAATTTACCAAGTTAAGAGTATTAAAAATTTAAAATAGTATAGATTTACAAGAACGCAGATTGCTTCTATGTTATTTCAGATATGATACTTCTCTTGCTTCTGCATGAGGATCCTGGCTCATGGAACATTTTCCATCAAATTGGATCTCCAATAAGCCTTCAAATTTAGTCGAGACAATATTTTTCCCTTCAAAGGCAGTAGCATGCAAGAGGTACAAAAAAATTATATATTGGAGATATTCAAAGCTCAAGGTCTTTGTTTGTCCTAATCTTTTGTGCATAAGTGAATTAATTACACTAGGCTTAACAACCTTAATTACCCCTAGGCTTTGAGAAAGAAGCTTTTTAGATTATACTAAAACTATGTTTATCGTCCTTAGAAAGTAGTATCCTTGAGTTTAACTTCAGCTAACAGCTTACCAAAACATTGGGCAAGATCAAACTCTCTACAAAAATTGCTAGCAATTGATAATATATAAAGAAGAGGGCATTGTCTTCAATTCCCATAACTGCAGTGAAGGGTTTAGCCTTAATCCTCAACTTGAATAGCATCTTTCATTGTGACAAACACGTCATGTAGCAAGACAAAATAATGAATTTAAAGACTATGTATTTAGTTATTATGTAAAGGGACAAAGGAATAAGTCGTCAGATAAGAGAAAAGAAATAGTGAATCCATCATGTACTGTTTTGGTCTTTTCTGAATACAAAAATTAGGAAAGGACATTATATTAGCACTTTTGCCAGTTCTATCATTAAGACTAGAGTAGGCCATTGGATATAATATAGAAATGCAATGAACCTAAAGCACTAAAAAAAGTCTAAATAGAAACAAACACTACAGATAACCAATTATAACAAAACTGTAATTAAACACATTCAGGCGAGAAATCACACTCATCAAAAAGAAATACCAGAAACCTACTGATAAAATGACAAACCTGCCATTGTCTTTTAATTGTTTCATACTCTGACTTCTTTACTGACATGAGGTACTCTCTCTCTGCATCTGTTGAATCATATGCATGATATCCTAGCAGGAATGCCCAAACCTTCAAAATAGAAATAAATCTCAAAACACCGGAAACTAGCAGAGGTATGCCAATTCACAAACTTCTAGAAAATTGATCAAGTATAAAAAAGATTCATCTTCCATGATGCAGACCTCTTTTCGCAAATCGTGTTCTACTCCCCCATAGAAGATTCTCTTTCGTAATGCTTTTGAATCCACTACTCGCCCCTCTGCATCCAAGAAGGTAGCCCACTGCAAGTAAAGTTTTAACAAAGATGAAATATAAAATAAACAGTTTAAGCAATCACATTAAGTAAATTGAAGTCAAAGCAACGCATTGGATATCCAGATCACCAACTTACTCAACATAATCCAGCACCCTATGGTCCTGATCGAAAAATTATTAGCACATAGTGAATATGCTGTTTTTATAACATCATATAATTAAAAATAGATGAAGCTTTTCAGCTAAACTTATTAATTATCAGCCAGCATTAAACTTCAGTTCTTTGGGGAATTAGCAGTTACTCGTGATTTACATGGATCTTCCCTTAAGGGTATATACATTAGATTTGACCATAGTCGAGGTGTGCCTGGGCGCGAGGCTCAAGGGTTAGCGCCTTTTCATGGCAGAGGCAGGCACAGTTTCCCAGGCACACACTTCTTTGTGCCTTTTCTGCTGCGCCTCACCTACTTTCAAGATCTTTCCGCCCCAAAAACATGGTTTGGGTACACTTTTTGAAATTGAAAACCATTTCTGACAAAAATAACTTGAAAGAAAACAGAGACAAATCGAAAGAAGAAAACATTGTTTGATTTAGGTCTAGGGTCCAAGGGGAAATTGGTAAAGGAAGTAGAAACTAAGAGACAACTTCACTGCCCCTAGTGCACCCCCCACTCTCCAAGGGGATAAAAGTACGCTAGGTTCTTTGTTGCTGCGTAATTTTACTTATGCTGTGTTTAACTCTCTCCTTGTCATAGAAAGAGAGTTGATAAAATCTTTATGCAGTCAAGATTATATCTCCTTCATATAGAAATACATTTTTAAATCTTGATATAGATAAAATTAGTCTATTGTTCTATTCCTCAAATAATAGGGCTCCAATATTATTTACATTGTAAGTTTTATTTTTTCACATGTAGAAGAGGTGCGCCTAAGGTGCGCGCCTTGTGCCTCGGGCTCTAGGAATCCTCTTGCGCCTTGGGGCGCCTCGTGCCCTCAACAACTATGGATTTGACATCACCAAACATTTGTGAGATCTACAAATTAAATCCAAAATCGGATGATCTCCAGTACAAGTCATATTTTCCCCTATACCCAGTCTAATTGGCAATTCACTATTGATACCGTACCAGCCATCGAGAAATCCTAATAGGCTATTGATCCTCATATCCGATAAATATTTCCTTCAGTACTCACATCCAATTGACAAGTTCTTTTTCCTAAAGCAGAGACTATCTAGTTTCAAAATTAACTAGGCATTCGTCTCCTCTAAGGTGTCAAGCCAAAACATCACTGAACCGATTCATCAAGAGGTAAAATTTATAAATACCTGTTTCCAGTAAACTTTTGAGAAGACATATATATCTTAGTTAAATACTTAAATCTAAACGGAGTAACCTGCTATTCAGGAAGGAACCATTTTATTGTTAAGAGGATAAATTGTATTTTCCCTTAGATTAGTTTGTTTCTCTGCTTGACTTGGGGGTTGTACTAGGCTGATCTATCCTTCATCTTGCAATAGTGACAATTCACTTGTGGCCAATCCATTACATCTTCAGGCATAAATAGTCATAGATGACCTGCCCTCGTGGATTTATACTTGTATCCTTTACTAAAAGTTGTCAGTATGAAGACTCAGAGAGAAGAGAATTTTTCAAGTAACTTATTAGGAATGGTCTGAATGGCGATCACTACTTAATGGAGTGGAAAAATTATGTATATCCATGTCATATACAGAACAACAAACTTAAATGGATGGCAAAACATCAAAAGATGAAGTGTTAATTTGCTGCATAATATATGGAAGGAAAAATATGTCTTGTACTAAGGAGAATCTAACTTCATAGTGAAGATGTGAAGTTGGTTGACGATGAGTTTTATACAACAAAGATGTGATTTATAAGATAAAGGATATTTGTGTTCCAATATCAAGAAAAACGAAAAGCCTAACATACCTGCCATTCCCACATATTATTAAACCAGATTTATTAGAGATCATGACCAAATTGATGATTGGAAGACTGAAACATGGATAAGATTCATCATCATGTTCTATATGATCCTAATGGAAAATAAAGGTCGGACGGCATGGTCATCATGTTAGAAAACAATGACTCCAGGTCGCCATTCCAAAATAACAGAGAGTTTCTAGAAAGATTTGTGTGATAAAATCAGCTTTTCTTATGTGCAAATGATTTTTCACATGATATACACGAGAAGCATTTTAGTACGACATATCAGCATCGACTAAAAATGACATTATTATTCCAACTCCTAAACAAAACTCTAGAGTGTAGAAGTCAAAACAAAGTTTCGATTGTAGAAACCACCCATAATAATAATAATAATAATAATAGCAGTGTTGTACATTAGGGGATATATTAGATTATCTATTACGAAGTTATTAAGGGATATATTAGAGTATCAATTACGAAGTTTCTGTGTTCTGTGAGAAACCCACATCAATTGTGTTAAACTCTTCAAATACGTAAAACCAATAATATGATAAATAAATTAGAGGGAAATGTGGAGAACCAATGTATGAATATGTAGAATTGACCTAAAAAAAAGAAGCATGTTTAAATCCACGTCAGGTAGCAAATAGGTTTACCTCTTCTTTCCCCAATGGTGGCTGACGTGGTTTTCCCCATACTAGTGATAATTTATCAACCTGCCAACGGAGGAAGAAATATTAATAAAGTTCAACATATGTCATCAGAGCAAGAACACGAAGAAGAATGTTGATTAATATGTGCACTGATGAATATCATCTCTTCTGTACCAAAAATCAGTCTTGGGCTAGATACAGGACTACTCAGTTTTTCCCTAGATCTATCTCGTATGTGCATTGATAAATATCATCTCTTTCGTATCAAAAATCACAATGTAACTCTGGCTTCTTCTTTTTCTTATTCTTCTTTTCTTTTCAATGTCAGGCAGTTAGCCAAGCAAAATAAAATCTGAAGGCCATGACAGATTCCTATATTCAATTAGAGTATGCTTAGAATGAGCTTAAGTGGGTTTATTAAGCAATCCTATGTTTAAAATCATTAGATTTGAAAATATGGATGAATAGAATAAATGTATGCTTGTTTGCTGTACATTTTGAAATTCAACCATTAAGCCCTCTAAACAAACATACAGTGGATTTTAAAACCCCGATCCGAGTTGGGAAAATAAAAAACAAAAGGGAAAGATAATGAAGAAATTACTCCTTACATCTCAAAAGAAGAGTTTTGTTTCTAAAACATTTCCGTGCCAAAAGACTCATGTTTAAAAAAGTCAGAGATTCCTTTTTTATAAATGAAATTTCACTTAAAACAAATCTTTAGTTTTCAAAGAGGGCTCTTTTTTTTGGGGACTGTATTAGAAACAAGTCTCTTTTTGGGATAGACGGAGTACTTGAGTGAAAAAAACAGCTAGACATTTCATAGCTCATAAACGAATCTAGTGTAACTAATGCAATGAAATAAGCGGGACGGCATTTTCTGTTTAAGAAGGGTGATACAGGCAAGTCAAAGAAGATTGGAGATACTGCAAAAGCCAAAATAGCTCCTATGTATACCTCCTTATAATTGACTAGAACAAAATTTCCCACATTGGTGGCTGCTTCTTCACCAAGAATTACTTTCGTAGGTGAGGTTTTCTGTGGAGGGACAAAGCCCTAAATGAGCAGTCCTTGAAAAGATGTTTTAAGCAAAACTAAAATATAATATGTTGAAAATGAAAACAAACTTGCAATGAAAGTTTAACATTGAACTTGACCGGGTAACATATCAGAAAATTCTTACCCAGAAGGTCAGAACCAATTGTAGACTAGCCAAGAGCCACGAAATTTACAAAATGTGGTCTTGACACACTAATTCACATTCATAACAACACTGATGCATCACTTTTAATTTCTATCCCCCTCCACCACCACCACCCCAAAAAAAAAAAAACCACAATCACAACAAACCAAGGATACTCATTAATGTGTCATAGGCAGAAGATAACAGGTGTCCACTGATCATAGGAAAATGAAAAACAGAAGTTCACGAAAGAGTAATTTCTATAAACAGGGAAGAGATACATAAAGGTAGAAATTATTACCTCTACTGGATCAGATGCTACAGAAACCTCCTCCGTGACCTCTGGAGCCTCATTTGACGGTGTCGATTGGGGATGTAGAGGTGACACGTGACTATCATTCCTCCCCTCAATAGGAGCAAATCCATCAAACTGGCTTTCTCGGAAGAGTTGGGAAGTTGTTTCGCGAGCAAATCTGGTAACAAGGGAAAATTTCTCCAAAACTTGAATTGAAAGATCTCGAGCAGGATCGTGAGGCTTTGCCCTCCTACCATTTTGCTGAAAAGATGAGCTTTTATCTGACTCGCCCTTGTCTTGATCAGCAAAAGTGGGAGATTCATTCTTAGGAGAAGGAGATGCAACAGGAACAGCCCTAGGAAGCTCCAAGGAAGACAGAGTTCTCTGTACAAAGTACAGGATTAGTTCTAGTAGACCGGTCTAATCATAGGCAACTAATTAAGCAATCAGCTAACATAAAAGGGCTGATTTTGACTGGACCCCTTAAAATAATCTAACTTGAACAAACTGAATAATATTATTGAAGACTTTAAGTTATAGCCAATTAAGCAACCAAATTGTCCGCACACCTGGAGAGGGTTTTGAAAATCATTCACAAGAAATACATTGGCATCTTCTGCTGACCTGGAAATAAGAAATTAGGTTAGCCAAAGATAAGAAATAAAATATACATATATATATATATATTAAAAGTGTTTGTCAAATTTTATATCAACAATATCAAGGTCAAAACAAATTAAACCCCAATTTTCCATGCAACATAAAGCCAAGTCCCATGAACTCCCAACCCCTTAAATGAGGGAAACCATGTTCCACCGAAGTTCCATTCTCATCATTTTATACTCATTAATTACGTTTGTTAGAACTCTCAAAAAAATAATTACGTTTGTTAGATACCTAGACCAGTTAGCAGAAAACGTCATCACGAGACTACAACAATATATGGGCACCATTCTAGCAAACTTAATCACGAGACTACAACAGAATATTGACACCATTCTCAATGTCAAATAATAATCTGCACAAGTGTTAGGAAAGTAGGGAGTTTGCTCATTTTAATTTTATCTCAAACACAATAGAAAAGTAGGAAACAAGTGACATTCCATACATATGATTCTCCATATTCATGTTTGTTTCCATTCCGTAAATCCAAATGCATAATAATACAACTGAGTTTATTTATTATTTAACATATATTTTTTCTTCATTTCCTATAGAAAAAGAGATAGAAATACAGACTGAACTTCAATATGTATGTCGCGTTTAAGAATCCAGCATATCTTGGAAAAAGCTTTTAGGAGCATGATTTGTTTTCCAGAGGAAGTTCACAGACAGAAAATTCAAACAATGCTCAATACAACCATTGACAATTATTTCCGAAACAAGATAAAGCATGAATATGATCATTTTTTTAAATCTGGCTCTTAATCTTGTTCTTTTTCAACTAAGGTTTTTTTATTTTCTTTTAAATACTTTCCTGGGTGAATCTGGTGGGATACTCTATTCTTTTATAAGATGAAGGTCAGGCCAGGAAGGATATATAGAAATTAAGGATGCCTGCAAATCCATATGTTGAACTTGTAAACTGTGCAAAATATTATGGTAACCTTTTGAGAATTAACAGATATAATGAAGAAAAAAATCTCAGTACTCACACATGGTAGGGAAGAAAAACTATTCTTGGCATTCAAGTAAGATGACACACAATTTGATTGCTTTATGACGGACAAATAATTATTACACAAAAGAAGTTATACAAGAAAAGAAGGCTGGGCACTTGGCAAACCATACCTGACAAGAACAACATGTTGTTTGATGGTGGCAAGAAATTCTCGGACTCCTCCATTGTAGAAATAAAGTGGGGGGAAAGCTAGTCCTGAAAGTTATACACGGAACTAACTATTTCAGTATGCCGTCCCTATATGAAACCTTGAATGAACACAAATGGTCATGGTAAAACAAAGTAATAGAAAAAGAAAGAATAGGTCAAAATTTTCAACTTCTGGAGGCAAACAAAACTCGCATGAAACAAGAAATTGAGATGAGTTATAAGAATGATAGATAGATCCTCCATATCAGGCCTACTAATTCACAAGATATTACTAAGACTACTTAAACTCCATTAAAGTCATAAACCCCACAATTGTACTCCTTCAGTCAAGAATTTTCGTTGTCCACATAAATCAACAAATTGTACACTCCTAAATGTGGCATGCATCTTTAGAAATGAACTCAGAATAAGATAAGGCACATATGAAGTTACAATAAATCTGACTGAACATACCGAAATTGAAGATATCAAAGATATTACTTGCTCATGCAATGAATACCTGATGACATGACTACAATGATATATTGCCATCCCAGTGTTGGAGTATGCCTGCGTATTGATCGAATGTCTGCAAACGGAACAGCCCTAATAGTATAAAGACTTTTATCTGCACCAAAGAGTGAAAATGCAAACAATAAATGTATGCATGTCAGGCACAATATTTCCATCACACAAAATAAATTATACTCCAGTAACTACTGATCTACATCCTCTACCTTTCTTAGACAACCTTGCATTTGAACTCTGCCCTTTGTAGGGAATCCATGTCTACATTTAAAAGAGGAAAAAAAAAAAGTTAATTCAACTTCGTGACTTGGAGTGCACTGGTTAACAGTATTAACATGTTCCACTGGTTGCCCTTGTCAAATTCAATTCACACACTTTTCATTAGATTAAGAATTTGAATTTAATAAATAAATATATACAAAAGACAAAAACTTGTATGATACATGAGACGGTTTCCATCACATGTATATTCTATGACCCATCTTATAAAATAAAAAAAGTATATTGTATGACCTGTGAATTTATGATCCTACCTGAATTGTGTTTTATAGAAAAATAAGGTATAAATGAGCACAAGAGTCCCCCTATAGAAAATGAACTAGTACTGCTATAAATGAAAGTAGATAACTCATTAACCATCAAAAGACATAGAAGTGCATAAAAATTTACTCGCAAACTATGGTGCCTTTCAATCCTCGTATCAACTAATTTCTTGAAAGTGAAAGAAACCATTAATTGTGCATGAGACATATTGGATTTCCACTATATAAAACTAATACTCTTCCATAGGATACCCTACAACTCACAAATACAAATAACTATACTTCTAACCCACAAACCAATTTATTCAACAACGATATCACAATAAAATTCAAGAACACGAATCAAGACTTTTTGTCCAAATTAAAGGAAAAGAAAAGTACCATGAAAAGAGCATTTCCTTGCTTGATTAACTTCAATCGACCACCAATTCTCTCGGAAGCTAGCTGAGTGGGATGTATTGTCACATTATCCTTAGTATATACAATCTCCGCACCCTCCGTGGGATCGCTCGATGAGCTCCGTCTATGGCTATCACTCCGAATCATGCTTACAGTGCCCTAATTGCAATCATTTGAACAGAATAATAAGGGAATCTGAAAACAATTCAATTCACAATTCACTCATAAATCGAATAAAACAAATAATTAAAAATTAATTGAGCTCCTACATTAATGATCAAATAACCGAATCTTATAAAAATAACGCGTGATTTAAGCAAAAAAAAGGCGATAGCATCTGAATGTCAAATTGATTACCTGTTGAATCGACGCGGCATAATCGGCATCATCCGAAAGATCATGCAGTTCAGGTTCGTGCATCGTTAAAACTCTGTATGAATGTGTGCGTGCGTGAGTGAGATGGGAGAGGAACGAAAGGGATCGCTTATGATTTCCTTGGAGACGAAGGAGAAGGAATGGTGATTTTATATTACTATTTTTTCTGTAAATGTGATTTTATATTAATTTTGAGTACAGAGAGAAAAAATAGAAAAATAATAAAAACGGGTTGGCGTCGGTATTTGGCGTCATTTAAATTGACCCGGGAAGGTTCGCTCCCAAACGAATCACGCGGGTCACAGAGTACAGCTATACTTAACTGCTAAGCTAAGTTGTCGACATACGAAATCTATTGAACCAATTTTGCGCTAACTATATATTTTATATTTTTAATACGTCAATATTATTATTGAGTGTTAGATATTTTTTTTTTACTTTATTCGTGTAACATAAAATAAAATATAAAAAATAATATAAGGGGTCACTGAATCACCGGTTATTTATTAGTACTATTATAACACCCCTAAAAATTTCAAATTAATTATTTTATATATGTATGTGATTTAAAAAAAATACTATAGATTATAAATACTATAGATTATTCATATTCCTCCCAAAATTTTATAGATGATATATTTAAAATATATGTATATAAATATGCATGATATATATATATATATTAATTTTTATCTATAAAATTATTTTAAATCTTATCCCAAATTATTGTGATCTTGAATTTATATTTAACCGCCAAAAAAACCAACTTATTCTATTATCTCAAACTATTCCAAATCTTTTTTTTCCCTAGATTAAAATCATAGATCCTTTCCATCTTCAAATTCTAATTTGTGTATTTATCAAATAAATAGGAGCACAAGATATATTAAAACTTTCATCAACATCTATAAGAAATATTTTAACTAAATCAAGTTTTGAGATTTTCATGGTAGATTTAAATCTCTAACTTTTCTCAAAAGAAAAACTATTTTTTTTCCATATAGATAGAGGACTCCGATTGTAAAATAAGTGTACGCATAAAAATATTTTCACATAAAAACTATAGATTTATTTATTCTACCTTTTGATTCATGAAAGTCAACTCCAAAAGAATTAAAGTTATTTTCATTGCAACTCCCGTTATATGATATGATATGTTCAACAGTTTCTATAATAGTTCAGATCACTTGTGGGTCCTATTTCAATATGTTCAACAGTTTCTATAGTAGTTCAAATCATTTGTGGGTCCTTGCTAAAATTTATAGTGTGTTGTAGTATTCGATGATATTTTACATGATTTGTATTTAACATTGACAAACGGGTTCCTAATGAGCTAGTTGTGTTGCTCATGAATTTAAATATTTTAGATTGAGGAGGCTTTGAAAGTGATGGTAAAACGGTGAAGATCAGTAGCTGAATATGCAATTTAAAGAACTCCAACATAGTCATATTCAGGGCATCTCCAATGGACTACTCAAACTCAAATTTAATACTGTAGCAAATACTCCTCCAATAATTGAACAGTATGTGGCAAATTTGCCACGTTACTGTTCACAAACGCAATTTTTTTTCCAGATTATTTTATTATTTTGAATTGAAATGTTTGTATTTTCTAAAAATGTATTTATTGTTTTTTATTTATTTTAATATTATGAAACATTAATATTATGTATAATATTATTTGATTTTAGATTTATTATTATTTTGTACTTGATATTATGTAACATTAATATTATAACATTTTAAAAATAAAAAATATATAATTTTGTTGTATTATAATATTTTATTAATTATAAAATACAATAAAAAATAAAATATTCATATTACAAAATTAAATTATAAAAAAAATAAATATACCTACTATGTTTTTAAACTATAAATACAATAGAAAATAAACTAAAGAAGCACAAGTATTTCTAAGTATTAATTGCATTTTGTTGTATTAATATATAATTGTGATGTATTATAGTATATGTAATTGAATTTAGTGTTTTGTTACATTGAACTTAATTTATTTTTTTAATTTTATACGTATTAAATATATCACTTTTTTAAAAAATATTTAATTTAAATGAAAACATGAAATTATAAATTTGATTATAAAAAAATATTTGATAAAATGGAATATAAAAAAAAATGAGAATATTCACGTTAAGTTGAAATTTGAGTTAAATGATTGGAGATGATTTCACAGTTTGACTCAAATTTAATAGTAAATTGAAGATTTTAGTGACAATTTGAGTTGAAGGATTGGAGATGGACTCAATGTTTATTTTATTTATGGTTAGAAAAACTATTTCATTTTTTATTTTGTTAAAGTGATTTCATTGAATTGTTTTACACTGATTAAATTAAAATATTTTGGTTCTTCTAGAATAATTTGTCAGGTATCAAATATTTTTATTTTAAAGTAAATGGTACAAGCAGTATATTATTTTAATTGAGAAAAATGTGTTTAACTTATTAAAAAAATGTGTTTAACTTATGTCGCTTTCGTAAAATTTTATTTTAGTTAATCTAGTTGATGATTAAATAGTAGAAAATATGATGTTTTCTACTGTTAGGGATATGACAATTATTAATAAAAGTTTTAAATTTTATCATCCTACTACTAAGGGTATGTTTGCAATCCATACTAATTAATTTAAAGTGATTGAAATTGATTTTTGGAGTAGAATTGAAAGTGAGTAGTGTTTTAAAATAAAGCACTTCAAATCAAATTTTTTTAAGTTAAAAGTGTTTTAAAACAAATAACTTTTTTTCCAATTTTACAACAACACCCTTAACCTTTTTTTATTATTATTATAAATTTAATATCCAAACAAATAATAAGAACTCTCTCGATCAAAAAAATGAATCTCTGAAAACTTCAACCCTAAGCTACTCTCTCTACTCGCTCGCAATCTCTCAAAAAAATCTTGAAGAAATACTTTGAAGACTTCCATCACTCTGTAAATAAGCTCTCCTTGTGGTTGTGGCTATGTAAGAAATGTTGTTGAAGAAATACTTTGAAGAAAATTTCTTGCGATAACCCTTCAAATTCATGGTGTTTGCAGTGATAGTGAACGGTTCGTAAATCTAAAGGAAATTCGTAAATCTTTCCAGAAAATTCGTGATTTTGAAACGCACCGGCCTGAAAAGATTTACGAATTTCTGGACTGTTTTGATTGAATTTTAAGAAATGGAGAATATTTAGTTCAAAAGTTGTTTGGATAGTTGAATAAATATAATTTTAGTGTTGTTTTTTAAGACTTATTTTCTATTACTTACTAATTTGTTTCTATTCTTGTTATGCCTAAACTTAAAGGCAACAAAGTAATTACCTAGCCTAGTTTAATTAAGCTTTCTTGGTCTCAGGCCTAGTATTTATCTCGGGCTACAAACCCACAAACCAAATAGCCAATTATGCATGGGGTTGGGGTATATACCCCTCCAGCTTTGTTAGATACACTCCCCCGATAAATATACTACCCTTAAAATACATTTGAGATAGATGCACTCCCCCCAAATTGTCTATTATACCCCTTTATCTTAATAATTGGTATGATAAATGCACACCCCATAAAAACCCTAATTTTCCTTCATTCTTTCCCCAACCCTCCCATTCCTTCCTCCTCCCTCTCCCTCTGCAAGTCGCCGCCCGCCGTGCCGCCCAAGCCACCCGCCTCCAGCGCCGCCCGCCTCTTTTTTTTATCCTTATGGTCGATAAATTGTTGTCGACCACAATATTTATGGTCAACAATTTCTTGTTGAAAATGAAGATTTTTTTTAAAAAAAATTCAATCGGTCAAATGTTGTCGACTGGAGTGATTTCCGTCGACAATATAATTTGTGGTCGACAAATCAGTGTCGATCGACACTGGTTTGTCGAAAAAAATGTTATTTTTTTTCTTCAAATTTTTATAATTATTTGGACGGCGGCGGCTGCCGGAGATGGTGCGGCGGCCGCCGGAGGTGGAGGATTGGCCGTCAGCGTAGGTGGGGGCGGCGGCTATGGTGGCTGCTTAATTTAGAATTAGGGTTAAGCTTAAGAGGGTGTATCTATCTTAAATTTTACTAAAAGGGTAAATATGATATTTTACATATATATTTAATTAATAAATGGAAGGGGGAGTGTATTAAACAAAGCTGGAGGGGTATATACCCCAACCCTCATGCATGATATTTGCCTAAACCCATGAACCAAACTTAAGGGTGAGGCTATATACCCCTACACACTTGTTAAATATACTTACCGAAATGTGCACCCCCTTCACTGGATATAGGAGTATATTATACCCTTTCTTCCCTAAAATACATTTGAATACATATATCTTCCTAATTCTGATTTTTTCTCATTTTCCTCCCCTTCTTCTTCCTTACCATTTTGTCGGCTGCCACCCAGCGTTGTCGCCCACCGCCAGCGTCGCCCCGTCTTCTTCTTCTTTTTTTTTTCTTTCACCACCCAAAGCCGCCGCCCTCTCCTCCCCTCCCCTCTGCAACGTCGTCATCATTTTCTTCCTTTTTTTTTTTTTTTCCAGTTCTTAACCCTCAACCCCGCACGACCGCCAACACCCACCCCTCCGCTGCCCACCACCCTCCTCAAATTCTTGCCTTTTCTCCTTCTTACACACATGTATGTTTTTGGTCGACGATATACTCTACGATCGACATTTCAGTGTCGATCGACACTGATTTATCGAAAAAATATAATTTTTTTAATTTTTTTCCCTAAATTTGGAGGTGGTGGGACTGTCGGAGGCGGCGACGGTGGGAGTTGGCTGCTGCTTCAAAAATCAGGGTTAGAATTTTAATTTTAGAAGGTAGTGTATTTATCTATGAATATTTTGTAAATTAAAGTTTTTATATGTATATATTTAATTAATAAATGTAAAAAGGGAGTATATTAATAAGTGTGGAGGGGTATATAGCCTAGCCCTAAGGTAATTAGCCCCATTATCAAACAACAGCTTAGAGGCCCATCATTTCTTATCCTCCAAACTTAAAAGTGTGTAGGTCAGTTGTGTGAACATTCTGTACCGTTCTTAAATGAGTGGGCCTAAAACAGGTCATGCAATTGGGTACGGTTATAAACACCTCCACGAATGTTAGGTACATATTCCCGATTAACTCACCCCTAAAATATTAAGGTTATATTTATTGGGGTGAGATGTGGTGGATTGTGTAAATTTTAGGTTTATATTTGTTTTATTTTTTTCACATATAAAAGTTAAATGCTGGAGTATCAAATATGGAAGAGTAGCGTGTTGACACACTTAACTCAATCTTCACCCCCATCAAGCAAACAATGTCCAAGATTACTAAATACATTTCCTCTAAACTGTCCAAACTAACTTTTTTATATGGTAAATTTGATCATGTTCATCTTAAAAGTATTTTTAGAGTCATGTTGGTTGTGCAAAGCAATCATGGGATAACTTAAGTGTTTAGTCACTCTGGTATTTGTGAAGTTTCGATCAAATTACTTTTTAGAGTTCTTGCATATTAAACTTTTCACGTTCTCTGCTCACTGATTAGATTTAAAAAAAAAAAAACATTATCATCGGGGTTCAATTGGATTATATTCTACAATGTTTCATTTTTACCGATTTAATTCTCTTATTCCATTTTTCGTGTTTCACTTGTATTTCATTCTATTATTTTTTTAACACGCGTCACTCACAATATTATAAGACATCGATTAATATTTAATATGATATATGTCAATCATTTATGTGGTAGAATAAGATGCTAAACACAAAATTGAAATAAGTAATCTATCCACATATTTGCAAATTAAAATTGGATTGGCCAAGGCGGGAACAAAACGTGAGCAACAAAAAGTCTGACTTTGCAATTCAAATGAGTAGGACAGATTAAAATATACATAATTAAAAAAAGAGAAAGAAACTTAATACTTTTGTTACCCTAATTTTCTTTTCTTTTATTTTTTCGAAAAAGAAGCTCTTTACTTTACAAGTGAGAAGCCATGCATGTTTGACCTAAGAATTATTCATGTAAACCATTATTCCATGAAAAAAAAACACTTTAAATTTAGTCTCGATCAGTAACCAATATACCGTGTGTATCTTTATGATTTATCCGTTCCAACTTCCAAGCTGTAGTATAGCAAGTTCTTAGTTCTTTGTTTATTTACAATGAACAATTAGCTCACTATTAAGAGTTGATAAGGAGACTTTCTCTGAGTAGAACTTGATCTATTTCATGTTTGCTATTTGACAAGTATGTCATGTCTTAATTCAGACCAGTTTACTTCTGAATTCTAATTTGGCCATGTTGTTGGGTCTCTTCGTCGTCTCCGTTGAGAATCGATAGACACCCGTTCAAGCACCTAGCTAGGATTGGGTTAGGTAGAGAAGAAGAGTCAGAAGACTAAGTTACGTCTGGTATCACTCACTTCAAGATTCTCACCCATAACTCTCGATTATACTTCACATAGAGAAAGAAAGATTCTTACACTTAACTCTCGGTTATACTTCACATAGAGAAAGAAGAAAGAACCGACTCCAATAGGTTTGAGTGAGAGAGCTGAGATATAAGCAATTAGAGCAACATGTTGGCTATGAGCCACTTATGTTAAGGCCTTTGATCAAAACACTTGGGCCTAAGTCCAACCGGTCAGATTTAGACTATTGAGTATATATCGATCACACGAATCTAACCCTTTTCTTTTCAACTGTGTAAAATGTTCAAAATATTTATATTTAATGAATGATTTAAGAGTATATTAAGAAATTTATAGGTAAAATTCAAAATTTTAGACATACTGTAATAAATAATATTTTATTAATTTGTGGAGTATAAAAATAGGTGGGGTCTTCATTTTGGAATTGAGGGAATAACTTTTTTCCATGCATATATGTACGCATGCTACCACATTTTTCTTCCATGCGCTATATATCCACACTAAATCATTTGCTTCACATTTATATCTATTTCAATTGGAAAATAAATAAAGGAAAAGAAAGACCAAGACAGGTCTTAACGTCTTTTGTGCAAATAGCAAAAATTCCACGACATTGAAATTGTTAATATCAGAAATCCACACCAAAAAAATAAAATAAAAAAACCTGCTAGCTCTGGTTGTGTGCGTGTGCAAAAAATATTTTTTCAGGGTAAATTTTAAAAGGGTAATTCCACATTATTTACACGGCATTTAAATTTAATATCAATCCAATCACATAAATTTATCTAATTTAAAATAATAATAATCGTGATAAAGGTTGAACCTTAAATTTGTGAATTAATACAGAATTAACCCAATTTAAAACGTTTTTGAACATGTAAGTACGAGGAAGGGTTTGGTTTAGCTATATGCATATCTTTTGACTGACCCCTTTCTTTTACGAAGGAATAAATTGATGAAAGGAGAGAGAGCAGTGTCCTAGGATCTGATGAATGAATGAATTAAATTAAATTAAATTAAATTAAACAATAAAAATGAGATGGTTTACTAATTAGGCGTGTGAGAATCTGGTCACGCGAACTGGTCTCCCTAAATCATGACTTTTGCATTATTTTATAGAAAATTGAGAATTTCAAATATATATGTATATATTATTTTGAAAAGTATTTATTTTAATATACGGAGTATATTTTAATTTTATCCGTCAAAAGAGTACTTATGAAGAGTATCTATACAAAAGAGTACTTAATTTTAATTGTCATTTTTCTAATAAAAATAAATTCAAACTTGTTTAAGTGAATAATTTCGAGTTGATTATTAAAAAAATGTTAATATATTAAATATGCGGAATCATTAAAGAAAAAGTAGTTATATAAAAAAAGGTGGAGAGTTAAAGGTGGTTTAAGGGGGGTAGCAACCCAAGATGATTGTCCCCCGAATGCAACCCCTCCTTTGGCGCCGGTGTCTCCGCATTGCCTTTGATACATACAACAAACACTTTACTCTTTTTTGTGTGTGAAAAAATGTCGAGAAAATTAATTGTAATGTTTAGCTTTGGAAACTTCTTTCTGGAAAATCTTTTGCTGACATTCTGCACTCCTGTTCCCAACACCACCTTTCTTTCTTTAAACAGGAAAATCAAAATTCTTGCACCAAAATACTCAACCAAATATGTTAGAGATTCAACATAATATCGAATTAAGTGTAAAAATAACTAATATATTCGTATAATACAGTAATTCAACTTCTTTAAACAATAATAAGAACCCCTTTATAATTTTAAAACCAAATCTTGAAATCCTAATAACACTATATTACTAATCTAAGATTAAATAAAAATTATACCTAAATATGAAATTAATGCAATAAATCAAACAAGTTTTCATATATCTTCCTCTTCTTGAAGAGAATTAGTCTCAAATCATATTGGATTAAAAGTACAAAAATAAGCTGGAACATCCTTAAAGGTAAAGTCTAGTATGCACTCGAGTGCATGTTGTGCACCCTAGTCCATGTTGCACTTTTCAGTTTTACTGACTTACACTTTTTGGTAAATGGTGTTGCACTTTTCAATTATTACTAAAAATATTATTATACAGTTTAATAATTGAAAAGTGCAACACCATTTACCAAAAAGTGTAAGTCACTAAAACTGAAAAGTGCAACATAGACTAGGATGTACAATATGCACTCGATCCATAGCAGACTATATCGAAAAATAATCAAATATGAAACCACGTTCTTAAAGTGCAATAATATTTATTAGGGTTGATCTTGTGTTAAATATTGGATGTATGCATCTTACTTCAATTATCTCAAAGTCAAAACTCTAAGCATTTAGTTCTAAGTCAAAATAAATATTGCAGCCTCATCACTTTAATTTAATCTTTTATATACTTAATTTTTTGACAAAATAATTAAAAAAACATATCAGTCTTTTTTATTCTTTTGAAAAATAAATTAAATAATTAAAATATTCAATATGACTTGGATGGCTACATGCATATTTAATACTAAGTATTATAATGTAAGTTATTATATCAACAAAAACACTATAATAACAATATTTTACTACATAAAATAATCTGTATTACTATATAAAATAGTTTTTGTTATTACTACATGTAATAATGTGTTTAACTACATAAAAAATTATATGTTACTACATACCACAGTTCGAATTACTTAATTGAACAGTGTTTGTTACTATATGTAACTTTATCAATAAACCTAATATTTTTGCATCATTCTGCAATAAAAGGTATTACAACATGATTATTATGTATTACTACATTCAATAATATGTGTTACTATATATTGTAATGTGAGTTACTACATCAACAAAAACCCTAGAAAAAAATGTTACTGCATAAAAGAATTTGTATTATTATATAAAACAGTTTGTTATTACCACATAAAATAATGTGTATTACTACATATTACAATTTGAATTACTACATTTAGTAGTGTTCTGTTACTAAATTAAAAAAAAAACCGTCACAACCGTTGGTGGAAACCATCGGAAGAAGAAATCGTCAATCGCTTGAGAGATAGGAAAGAGAAGACGAATTAAAAAATAATAATTCGAAAAGAGAAAAATAAAATCAGTGTTCGACAATAAAATAAAAAAATTCACAGAATCGAGTTAAATATTAAAATACAAGCGGGTGAATTGACAAATATATTAAGAATTGATCCGAATGAATTAATGGTGGCCCAATAACCAGAGACGAACCTATGTGGGAACAAGGGGTACAGTTGTACCCCAAATTAAAAAAAATACTACTAGTACTTAGTATATCCCATATGCTGATATATCCCATATGCTGATATGCATTATAATTTATATATATACCATAAGCGTATTTACAAAAACTCAAATTAACAACTGGGCCACATTGCAGAATAACTTTATTCTGGGCTTGATCTCAATTTTCATTTGGTGTTTTGTTATTCAATTTACTATGATTTTCCCTTTTTCTTTTTTCATTTTCTTTTATACTAGTACTATTTATTTGTTATATTATAAAATATATATATATATATATATATACTTTTAATATATTTAAATATTAATTCCTTCAATTTAATTAACTCCCCTTTTAAAAATAATATTATTCACACTATTTTATCTTCATTCTCAAACCATTATCTTTATTCATAAGCATTCACTTTTATCTATAACTAGATCACACAATACTCATTTATACCCCAAAATATATTTTTTTTATAGAACTTCTTGTGTGAGCTAATATAATTTAAGTATATTTTTACTTTCTTATCAATTTGTCAACTCATTTTTACTCATTTTTTTTAATTATTAAAGCTAATGAATTCCGACCTACTCTTATAATAACGTCTTATGTTTTTATTTAATTTCACCTCTATTTTGTAAAAATATCCTTAGTCGAGACTGGACACTTTTCGAATAGCAAAAACATCAACAATTCCATCAGAGAAATCATTGACGTACACCAATGAGCAAAATTTTAAATAATATTTTAAAAATTATGTATCGTACCCCCAAATTTAAATTCCTGGGTCCGCCACTGCCAATAACATATATTTTCAGTACTTAATAAATCAATATTTCTAACCCATAGATTTAATAAGTCAATATTTTCGATTCAATTGATTTAATTGGTCAATATACAAGTTTTGTGATCAATGGTAACCTTGATTCAAATCATATGGATATTGATGTTCAACTCCAAGAGTATACAGTACACTGCTTTTTCACATAGATGATACTTAGTCATAGCATCGTCTTCATCTTACTCATCAAAGATTGGTGAGCCACCATGGGCACCATCACCAAGATACACTGAATTATCGATATACTCGTCGAAAATTGAAAGTTCGTCAAAACCAGTACTTTAATCAGAGGATAGTACGTAAAAAATGGGTGGTCCATCATACACACCACCACCATCAGAAAATTATTTTAAAATAAGTGGCTCATAATAGACATCTTCATCAGAGAGTAAAATTATTGTAAAACACCATTTGGATATGGCAAAGACATAAGTAAAATGTATATTTACTCTGATTACCAACTAACACAGCACATACGTAACATAATAAGATATGAACGATGAAGAGACGAGGAATATCTTGACACTACATGTACTGGGTAGTTCGCTCAAATGAGAAAATGAGAAGCATGTGATGAAAAAATTAGTTGTATATTAAAAAATTGAACTAGTGATATAATTTATTTATTTATTTATATTTTTGCTTAAAAGTGATAATTTCTTTTGAAAAATTGATACCAGTGTTTTGGTGAGATGCTATCACATAGGACTTGCTCCAAATAACATATCACAAAGTAATTAATGGGAAGTTTTAAATACGATCACGTCACAATGCATCTAGCTAGTTAGTGGTGTTATATAAAAAGAGATATCGACACGATCATGAAAATATTGAGTTTGTTTAGTCCCAAATAAAATAAATTAATTGTTAAAGGGCTAATCAATTGAAATAATTAAGCCAAGACAAAAATTACATTCTTATGACAGGAGTAATATAATAAAAAAGGGAAGCATGAAATAAAAAAATTGAAGACAATGTGGAATAAAAAAAGGAGTTGTGTGTGTGTGTTTTAAGTAGAGAATATTTCAGGTGCATGCGCAAGAGAAGGAAGAAAAGGTGTTTGGTATTCTCATTTGAGTGAAAACTAAGCATGTGAACCCTAAAAGTGAGATTGGCTCCTCTTCGATATCATTTTCCTCACCTTCTTCTCCTTCACATCCCGAGGCAAGACCCCACCCCCTTTATTAGTTAGTAACCCCACCCCCAAATACACACACGCATACGATAAATCGATAATATACGAATTGTGTCAGTGTTTAGTGATTTTGAGATGAATAGCACACAAAGTCAAACATTTTTTTAAAAATGACACTTATTTTTTTAGAGAGTTCATGTAAACTCGGGTTCGGACTATATTAGCTTGTGGCTAGGTTCTTTAATTTCCCATGATCTTTGCTTATATAAGATATATAGTTGATCAAGCTTCACCATATTACTTATATACTCTCTATGCCTATCTGACTCTCTTTTTTTTCTTTTTCTTTTTGCTCTCTCTCTCTCTCTCTCTTAAGTGGCACTTGTTATACATTTTGTAACCCTAATTGATCCCACTAGTAAGATCTTTTTCCTTTTCTAGTACACAAAGCGATCACTTTTCTACAGTTCTTAAACCCTTGTTTTTCATTTGAGTGATGCAACAATTTCCCAATATTATGGATACATAGAGTTTTAGATCCTATATTAGGACAATTTCATTTTTTCTTAATTATTATCGTCCAAGATCTTGTTGCATCATAGAGATACAGCCCACCAAAAAGTAGTTGATAATAATCCGAGTTGAAGAACTCGATCAAAACCACATCCACAAATATTGCGACCCTCAACAACCAGCATATACATAACCAAACATCTCCTATGATTTCATAATGTCCGTAAGTTATGATTGTGCTGTCTTTTTCGACTCCATGTTGGACCATTTCCCTGACCCTTTATTCAATTTAAATCGTACCCCTTTTGCTAGTTTTGACTCCCACATTCTCACCTAAATTAATCTTCTTGAAATTATTTATAATTTGTATGTGTGTATATATATATATTAGGTGATGAGGTTCAAGAATTATTATTTTTGAGGTAAACAAGAGAGCGATGTTGGTGAGGTTCAATCCGAAGACGAACTTACTGATGCAGCTAGTACGTACGATCTCAGATTGAGCCGCGCCAATATCACTCTCCCTCTCCCGAGCCTATTTTTTCTTGTTTTTCAACTACTTGATGCAATTTTTTCTATCTTCTTATATATTAATTACACATGTTTAAATATATACTTATGATTTAGCTCTATATTGCAAAAGATGTAAATGAAATTAATCATGTTAATTTGTATGCCTTAATTTGATGCTTAAATATGTAGGTCCAATATTGGAACATCTAGCTCTTTAATTCGTGGATTCGTCGGCTGCATATGCATAGGCACTGCTGGGGTGTCAAACAAGTCTTCCATCGAAAAAGCATTGAAGGATCATGAGGTATACAAGAGTGGACTAATATCTCCATTGGTATGAGGTGTTTTGAGAAAACTCAAAAGCAAATCCGTAAGAGTTTAGTTCAAAGCGGACAATATATATCATACCAAGTGAAATACGGAAGGTTCTCCTGAAACTCAACAAATGGCGTCATCTGTTAGAAACATATCGAATCTCATATCAGTGAGGACAATAGTTGATGTCAATCATCTATGGTGAACAAGTTGTTGAGAGATGCGATGGGTCAAGTGCTCCAAGATGAAAAGATGTAGAGTAGTCCCCGATGTCAACCGGAAAAAAGACGGTGAACGACTAACCTTTAGAGAAATGACAGAGTCTTTGTGGAATAGGCGAGATGACCTAGTTAGAACGGGTCGTTTCAGGGAAGGCTCGATGGTCTTTCTTTGAAGGGAAAGATTGTTGGTGTGTCAAACAAGTTTCACATCGAAAAAGTATTGAAGGATCATGAGTTATATAATTAATGATGAACTAGTATTTTCATTGATATGAAGCTTTTGAGAAAACTCAAAAGCAAATTTGTGAGAACTAAGTCCAAAACGAAAAATATCATTATATTATAATGAGTTCAAGATGTTTTAGTGCATTGTGATATCTTTTAAATTTCAATATATAACACGGTGTCGACCCTACCTTTATCTCCATTCTGTTTTACATCATTCATTCATCTAGCTAGAAGGTGTAATTGAAGATATATTACAACATACTATTTCAATATATAATAAGAAATCCAACTGATTTTAGTAGCTACACATTTGCGACAAACTTACATATATATTATTTTGCTCTACTCTGAATCAGTGTCAATTGAATTAAAATTTAAGGTATATAATATAGTTCTGAAAAGTTAAGGCACATAATATTGATAACTTGTAACATGAGATCGAGAAAGATAGGTTGAGAAATCTTGTGTAGAACCCTATCCATCTTTGAGGGCCTCTAATCAGGGCCATGCCTTTCTAGGGTCCAACCAGGCGTTCAACTCAGGCCCGAAAATTTTGATAATTTTTAAGAGCCCAAAATTATTTTCATTATTCTATTTTTTTTAATTGGTGGTCCAGTTTGATAATTTTTCTTATTTTCTCTTTTAAAAATAATAGCTATTTATACTACTCTATAAATAAACTAATTAGTATTTATTTGGTTATGCGTATGCATGTTTAATTGATTTTCATGCGTTAGTGGAGTTTATTTATGTTTAATTGATTTTCATGTGTTATGTGTATTTATAATATTGGTTGAGTAAAATATTTGCATATTCTCCATTAATTAATATATATCTAAAAATATTAAACTTTTATTAATTCTTAAATTTTCTTTCTGAATGTTCAGATAATTAAGGTATGGTGTGGTTGATATATAATATTATAATTTTATGGTATTAATATTAATTAATTGAATTAATTTATGTTTCATTGACGTCACTTTATTATATATAGTATTCATTTTATTCTTTATTTTTTAAGTTGGTTTTAGGTGACCTATATATATAATTTATTTTTACGTAAAATGCAATTCAAATGTTTTTCAATTGATATGCAAAATATTTTTGTTTAATTATTAATTCATTTTTTTTTTTGAAAAGGTAGAATTACAGAGATAGAAAAAATTACATTTCAACGCTCTCACTCATCTATCCAAACAGTAAAGTTCTACCAGAAGACCACATTTTCCAAACTCAATCGTGAGAGAGTGGAAGGATCATAGATCAAGCCGGCATTCCTGGAAGCTCCGCGATCTAAGAAGACAACATACAACCCCTCGTGCAACAAACCTCCCAAATCACATAAGAACAAACTCAAGGACTACCAGCTCCAACAGGCACAACAAAGTGCCACCATGGGAAAACCCGTAAACGGGAAGAAAACCCATCTCATCATGGAGGGGAGGAAACCAGAATAACAGGGGAAAAGAAAAATACAGAAGGCAGAAAATAACAACATGGGAAGAAAACGAAACTAAAAATACCAGATCTAAACTTAGGAAAAAAACTAAGAACATGCAGAAAGCATTAAAACTAAAATAAAATGGGATCAAACGGATGACTCACCCGATCGGCCACCGTGGCTCCGACGGGGAGATTCACCCATTGATCCCAACTAAAGCCCTGAAAAAACCCCTCTTCACCCACTAAAAAATCTAAACGGAACGGTGGTGCGACGACTCTACGGACAGTGTGGCGGTGAGGCAGAAGCGGCGCGGCAACTTACTTGCAGAAGGCGGGCAACGGGGGTTATTGAGGATGAAGAAAATAGTCGGTGGTTTTGGGTTATGGAAGAGGAAGAAGATAGGCGGTGATTTTGGGGAAGAATATTTTTAGAGAGAAGGGAGAGAAAACTTTTTTAGAGAGAGAATCGGAGAAGAGAGATAATTTCAATGATGTTTAATTATTAATTCATTAATTATGGAGTAAGTTTTACTATTTATACTACTTATTTCAAATAATCTATATATGACAAAAACTTATATGTATCCTGATTTTTTCTTCTTCTCGTATTCTTTCTAGCTCGATGAATTTGTTGATTGTACTTGTTGAATCAATAGATCAAGGTTTTGAGTTTGAAATTTAATATATACTCCCCTTACATGCAAAGTTTGACTTGAATTCTAGGAATTGTGTCACCTTGCTGCTATCTCCCCCTTACTTGGCAGACCGTTCTAGTGTCACAAAGTTCGCTTTATTGTTAGAGTTTAACTCAGGTGCTAATTTTTTTAATACTATTTACTATATATATTTTTAGTGCAGTTGTTCGGGCATTCACATTGTCCTCTTCCTTGGTTGTCATGAGTTGTTGGTCGCTTCATCAATTGAACGCTGATAATGTCTTCCTCAATGACATTCACAAAAAATGTATACATGGAACAACTCCCTAATTATGTTGATCCTTGTTCTAAATTATATTATCACCTTAAGAAAGCTATTATGTACAATCTAGCTCATGCAATGAGGCTCTCTGCGCTTGATTACACCATATATCTAGAGTATGTTTGTTTTGAAAATTTTGAAAATCGAATAAAAAAAAAATCCTAATGACTTGATGTTTAGATAAGGTTTATAAGTATATATATATACAGTATATGGTTTGTAAATTAATTTATATGATTAATTTTTGTAGAATTTATATGTATTTACATTGTATGATTTTAAAATTTTAATTCTAATTTTCATAGTAGAACACAAATTATATTCCTAAATGAATCACACATAAGATTAAACATGTTTGTTTTGAAATTTTAAATTTAGATTATATAGTACTATTGATAAAAAAAATAAAAAATTACACATATGTAGATAGACATGTTCAACCGGAAGAAACCGTCGGTTACGATTAAAAATCAGCGGTTTCGGTTTTGCGTTTTTCGTAACCGAAACCGAACCGGCAAACCACCGGTTACGGTTACGGTTTCCTAATCGCCGGTTCGGTTAAAAACCGGCGGTTAGGCGGTTTCTTTTTTCTCTCTCTCTCTCCGTTTTTGCTCGTTTTCACTCAGTTTTCGCTCGTTTTTTGTTTGTTTCAACTCTTTTTTTAGAAACTACATTACTAGAATTTAATAAAAATTATATAACTTAAATTTATACATAAAAAATAGAAGAATTGTGTATTAAAAAAAAAAAAAACCGACAAACCGGCGGTTAACCGCCAAAATCGACTGTTTCGGTTTACCAAAACTTACAACCGAAACCGAACCGCCATTTTCCGGTTACGGTTCGGTTTTTGAACCGTAACCAGCGGTTTGCCGGTTAAAAACCGCCCATGTCTATATGTGATAAATTTGCCAAATTCGAATTATATATATTTTTAATTTCATCTCATAGTTAATAAATAATTATTATGATATAAACAAATAAATATACTTCATTCTTTTTAAGTTTTAACTTGAAAAAAAGAGAGAGAACCACAAATAAAATTACATGAAAAAACTGTAAATATTAGAGTGCAACTGTCCAAGTGATGGAGTAATATATTATTGCAAAGAAGTGAAAAACAGTACACCGCCAACAAGATTTGACTTTGACAATACAATAATTGTAGTCATCTCGGTAATAGTAATATATATATATACTCTCTCTCTCTCTCTCGTTTGTTTATTTTATTTATAAGTTTTCTGTTACTTTTTTACAAAAAAAATAAAAAAATAATTAAATAATAGATATAGTACATGTGATTGAGAGAAGGAGAAAGATAGAGAAAAAAAAGTAAGATATAAAGTGAAGTGTAAGAAAAAGTACCAATATGAGAACAGTCTAAAATAATAAAATGGAAAGCTTATAGACGAACTAATAAAGTATAAAATTATACTCCCTCCGTCCCACAATAACTTTCACACTTTCCTTTTCGGGACGTCCCACAATAACTTTCACACCCTCCACCCTCACAATAACCTCAATTTTACACAGATGTCATTACTTTATCTTCACACATACACAAAAGTCAACTAATTTCTTTACTTTATACATAAAGTTTTACTCCCTCCGTCCCACATGAATTTGCACACTTTCCATATATGGATGTCTCATACCGATTTGCACACTCCATAAAAGGAAATATCTTCACAACCCTCACCCTTGAAATATACTCATATTTACCCATATATCATTACTTTTCCACACTCAATCTACTTTTTACTTTATTTTATTAATAAAAGTTTACAAAACTACCCCTCAAAACATTAATCATTACACTTTTTCTTACACATTTCTTAAAATGTGTGCCGGTCAAATGGTGCAAGTTCTTCCGGGACGAAGGGAGTACAAAATTACCCCTCAAAACTTCACTTATTATTACACTTTCTTAATTTACGTGTCCATCTACCTATGAAGATTAATATGGAACGGAGGGAGTAGGTTTTTTCATACCAATTTTTTTAATATATTATATATAAAATTCTCGAGGTTTTTTCATACCAATTTTTTTATTTAATTTTGTAGTGATGAGAATTGCTAAAAATGGTTATTGCGAAAAAAAGAAAAAAATTGATCACAATGAGAATCTACTTTTTTATTTACAATATAGTATTTTGTATGATAATGATCACCCTTTATCACTAAATCTTCTAGTTTGTAAATCATCAATTCCTGCTTTTGTCTTGACATCAAAAATATTTCAACATGCAACCTAAAATAGTGACTATACCACCGTCGATTTCTCCAAAACCATCAGTTAATTCTCATTTTAGAGATACTCAATAAATGAAAAAAATCAACCATAATTTAAAATATTACAAGAATTTCTACTTTATAATTAAAGTGAACAACATTCTTACAAAATTCTAACAATAAAATAACATTTATTTATTCTTGATTGCGTTTCCATAAAAGAAAGAGTGACAAATTTCCACCGCCTTCAATCATCATTACTTTTTGCAAGAAAAATTTATTTATTTATTATTATATCACATCAAATTGATAGATACAGAGTCAGAATGAACCCTAAATAAATCTTTCGTACAGTAATTTTTTCGTAAAAGCATGTTTATTTGGTTGGTGGGGTTGGATGTGAAATCGGATCGATTTTGGTAATTTTTTGTAGAATTAATCCTTTTCAAATTCCTTTGTGGTGTATTATTAATTGCTTGGTTCTGCATGAGAAAAGTGGTGGTGGGGAGATTGGAGAGATTGTAGAGAGAGAAGGAATTTCTCTGGGTGAAACATGTCTGCGGTAGTGTGCGGTAAGAGATCGAACATTTTCGAGGAATCGCCGTCGTCTCCGCCAGTGTCAAAGAGAATCCGCTGGTCTTCATCTCCGGCCAGAGCCTTTTCGCCGCCTAGGGCCTGGATCTCCAACTCCTCATCCTCACTTGATCATCTTATCGCTCTTTTTCCTCATATGGAGAGACAGGTTTCTTTTCTTTTTTAAAAATATCTTTTCAATTTTTCTGATTTGTTCGGATTTCGATCCTCTGCCGTTCTAATTTGTAAAATTCTGGCCGATTGTGGAGAGAGGGAGGGAAAAAGGCGTTGATCTGATTGGATTTGTGTAGTTGAATAACTTTTCGTGTGATTATAGATGGAATTTGTAGTTGCTGATTGTTGACTTGTTCTTATGCACATATGGCATTCTTATTGACAATATTTGATGCTGAAATTACACTTGTTGCCAATATCTCTTAACAAATGGGTATGATTAGCATACGTTTGAGAAATGGACGTGTTTGTGCCTCTATTAGCTGCTTTTGTGTCATCTCAAGTCAAATGTATTTAAGATAAATATGCATCACAACTCTCGGACTTCTACATGTTTGATGTCCAATAAATATGATATATTGTAGTTTCTGGAATATGGCTCTATTTCTTAAATGAAATCTCACAGAAATATCTTTCACAAATGAAGTAATGATCAAGACATCATATTTCCTCTGGAGTGCTTTCTGGGGCTATAGTGTATACAAGAATTTCCTTTCATTCTGTATCAAATCTTGTAGGGGTAAGGGTTATTTATTGGGAATTGAGAGTGCATATAGTGATTATATTATTTCATCTGTCAATTACTAGTCTTCAATTTTTATAACAAACATATCATAATGACATTTTTGTAGTGCTAGATTGTCACAACCAACACAAATGTGTATATGGGAGATCTTCTGAGTAGTTTTACTTTATTCTTGGTCAGCGGATAAGGAATTATTCTATCCGTCTCAATGAGTGTTAAGTCAAATTGGGAGTTATTATATGGGACGAGGAAGCACATAATGAGCAGATTTTCTTTTCTTTTTATTAAATATCATATCTAACCATCGAATAGGAACAATTTGTTTTATGTTGCGGCATTGTTTTACTTTTATTTAACTTTATAATACATTATTCACTCTGGGTCAATAGAAAAGAAATTACTCCACTTGTCCCACAAATAATGTCTTTTTCACTATGATTGACTCTACTTGTGTTTTTTTTGTTGACATATACAGATTCTCTTTTACTTGTTATATGCTTTGAAAAGCTTTTATTTTTATGCTCCGTTTCAATAAAGGACAAATCTTGCTGAATATACCCAAAAAGGAGCTTCTAAGTTTTGCGCATTACTACTATTATTAAATTATTACTCCCTCCGTCCCACAATAACTTTCATAGGTGGGTGGATACACATATTAAGAAAGTGTAATGATGAGTAGGGTTTTGAGGGGTAATTATGTAAAGAAATGAGTTGACTTGTTATGTTTGGGGCCAAAAATAATGACATTTTGTGTAAAATTGTGGATATTGTGAGGGTGTATTTTATAAAGGGTTTTCCATTTTAAGGGTATGAAAGTTATTGTGGGACATCCAGAAAAGGAAAGTGGGAAAGTTATTATGGGACAGAGGGGGTATTATTTTTATCATTGATCATCATCATTATATTAACTATTAAGTGCTACTTGGTATTGTCTTACACATTGACTAGACTCTGAGAGTGGATTTATTTTGATTTGAGGAATATTGCATACTAATGTTTTTCGGTTGGTTAAGAATGCAAACACGAGGAATGGGTTAGATGAACTGTAGAAAAAAAGTGGATTTATTTTGATTTGAGGAATATTGCATACTAATGTTTTTCGGTTGGTTAAGAATGCAAACACGAGGAATGGGTTAGATGAACTGTAAAAAAAAAGTACAATATGATATAACACAGTTTGAGTTTTGGTTTCTGAGTTCATATTTTTAGCTATTATATTTTGACAAATAAAGGAGTTTTTTTGGGGATTTTTATTTTCCATTTTATAAACAATAAAGGAAATCATCGGCCGTTTTTGGTGGATTTAATGACTTAAAGGAAACTTTTTTCGAATATTAATTGATTTTGTCAATCTGTGCTGGATACACGGAACTTTTAGGGGGCTCTCCTAACGCGCACCTAAACTTATCAGGAGCCATTATTATCTCGTCAAACGATGGTACTTCATCACCAAGATTTTATGTTTTCTTGAACTTCTGAATTCAGTGTCTCTTAATGCTAGTTCTATTTTTTCTTCTGTGAATGGAAGTATGCCCTTTAGTTTTCTTCATATGCTTTTAATCACGATTGGGAACTTCTTGCACATACAAGTTGTACATTTTCTCTCTCTTGATTAGGTTGCTGGACTAATTTATTGATTGCAAATGCTTCATGTGTGTAGTTTCTGGAGAATGCCCTCGAAGAATCTGGTCATGATTTGGATTCTGCAATTAGAAGACTAAATGAGCTTAGGTTGAGTGCTTCTGAAAGTGTATCTGATGCATCCCAGGAAATTGATACTCAACTTTCAGCTCAAGGTGTTCATCTTTCGCTTCGCTTTTAGAACCTATATTCTCAGTCCTTCACTTAGTGTTATATGTTACAAATGTGTTCTTGTGTTTTTTCACTGAGTCGTGTGAAATGCAGGAATTTGCCAAATTCATAATATATTAAACGGCAAGCGTAAAGTTACCTGAATGATAATTTTCTTTTTGGGACTAATATTTCTGTCTGAGGCCTTGATTGCCCTCTTTGTCGATGTGACATTCGTAATGAGCAACCTATATAGATCTGGAAGTAACTTTGAAGGAGATCTTATCTCTCTGTACTATATATCTTTTCTTACTAAAATAATTGGTTATTTAAATTATATAAATATTATAGAGATATATATTAAGAGTGAGTGCTAAAAAGAAGTTTTTCTTAAATTTTTTTTTTTTTACTTATTCAAATCTTGAATTGTGTTGTCTTTGCCAATGTGACATTTGTAATGACATTAAGTTCTCCAGTGCACACCATTTCTGCTACAATCTGTACCCTGCAAATAGCTGCACTCTACCCATTAAGCATAGATCTTAATTGATTTGATTCAACCTACACTTCTTATATTAAAACCTGAGCTTTGCTCCTTTTCTAGCTTATTTTAATAATATTTATTATGACTAGTTCTGAAAGTGTAAGGGGGTGTATGGATACAATAGATTTCTTTGGAAATTGTATTCTTTTTTAATCTGGAGTGAGAAGCAGAATGGAGAAGGCAAATAAATGAGGGAAGTAACTTTAGATGAAAGAAATTTTATCCGCGTCTATTAATTTACTACTAATTTTCTCTTTTTAATGTCATTTGAGTCAGTTAGTGCTTAATTAACTCCCTGCATTTTAAAGCTGATGAATACTTCTATAGTTTATTGTAGTTACATCACTATCTGTTGTAATTTACTACTAAGAATCACTTTAGTTGGTTCATGCGATATTGCGATCAAGCTAAATTGAGTCTGTGTAGTGCTTTATTTACTCTTTTCAACTCCATTTGGAAGAGCAAAATTGGCTGTCAACGTATATGCTTACCCACCTTAAGTACAACCTTTTTTATGTACAGTTTATCAAGAGAGGGGGAGTAAGTTAAGGGGTAAGGAGGAAGGAATCATAGGAACTTAAATGGGTGTTTAACCGAGCTTATGTCTTAGATTATCCAATTGTGTTTGCTGATGTTTATTAGGAAGAATTTCCATACTCTCTCATTAGTTAAATGTTGTAGTCTTATAAGTTCCTTCAGAAAATTGGAAGACCCCTATAGTTTTTTTGGATGGGGTCTTTAATTTCATTGCTCCTGTAATTATGATCTTTGTAGTACCAAAATCACCAGTTGTATATTTTAAATGTTCTATGATCTTGACCTATCCAACAGTGTTTGCTGAAGTTTCTTAGAAAGATCGTACGTACTCTCAAAATAATTAAACATTGCAATCTTATAACTTCTTTCGATAGTTGGAAGATCCTAACCAATTTTTTAAATAAGGCCCTTAATTTAATTACTCATTAATCATTGAATTCTCAAAATCACCAGTAGTATATTATAAAAGTGTTATATTCTTGTCTTATTCACACACTCATCTTAGAAACATATATAAGATGAAGGAGCTTAAGACATTTCTCAAATGAGGCTGCGAAGCTTGTGCTCTTAGTAAATTACCTTGTAACTTTACTGCTATTATTATTTTTGTTCTTACATCTTAGTGAAGGTTAGTTGAGTGTTTATGTCCCTAAGGAGTGGGAAATTCGGGTGCTGGTGGCAGTGGGTAGCGGTTATTAAACTATATCTTTTTTTTTTTTTAGTAAGTTCTTGTCTTTTTTGGATGTCAAGTGCATGAGTGCATCCCCAAACACTAGCATATAACTAATAATTCCAGGTTTTGAGTTGTCTCTGTCTATTACTTCCTCTATCCAAGGCTCCGTTTGATTTGGAATAGAGTTCTAGGTTAGAGTTGACATTGTGGCTCCTTAAGTAGTTTGGAGATGTGTGTCACATCTTTGAGAGTGTATATCTGGGGAAAAGATCCATTTTAGAAAAGCTATTCTTTATGATCTTTTTAATGGTTTTGAGATAATGCTGTTTCTTTTTATAATCCATGAGTATGGTTTTCTAGAAATCCCTGTTCTACTGGCTAAGTCTTAACTCTACTCATGTGAACATTGTTGCATTTTGGTTGACCTGGTTATGCTTTATTTTAAGATGCAGGTCCAGTTGCAAATAATGGGGGCAGTGCCTCAAGGGAGGATGTGGCTAGTGGAAGTAATATTCCTACGAGTGGTGCAGAGTGGGTGGAGCTTTTGGTGGGTGAAGTGTATAAGGCATCAGACATAGAGGATGCTAAGGCTCGTGTATCACATGCACTCGAGGCATTAGAGAAGTCCATTTGTGCTAATGCAACTTCAGAGGCTGCACAAAGCTTTCACAAAGTATGTTGCTTTATGTTAATGCCTACCAACCTTCTTTACAGGATTTCTTATATGATTTAGATCGCGTTAATCTCATTTATTTAACTAGAGTAACAACTAATATTGTTCAGTGGAAACAACTGATACTATTCAGACAAAACTTATACCGTTAAAAAACACACACTAGTTACACGGTGCAACTGGTGCACACTACAAGGATTTGCGATTTAACTATTATCAGATCATGGTAGTTGCATTTAGATTTCTCTGTTTTCCTGTTTGGTTGTGTTCCTCTTTTGAATCAGTTTGATCTTTTAAATGTAATGATATTGTATAAAATTTAGAATTTTTCCAGCATACTTTTAAATGGAATTCATCAACATTTTGAATAAACGAATAGCCAATTCGTGAAATAGGTGGCTACAAGGATCGAAAACCCGTCATCTTGTCTAAAATTTTACATGCCTTCTTCTTCCACTTTGTGTAGGATAACATAATGCTAAAGCAGCAAGTAGAAGCGCTGATTCAGGAGAACTTTATTCTGAAACGCGCGGTTTCTATCCAGCATGAACGACAAAAGGAGTTTGAGGAAATGGGGCAGGAGATGAATAACCTTAAACAACTAGTATCACAATACCAGGAGCAAGTCAGAACTCTCGAGGTAACAAGACTCACAAGCTATAAGTACTTGCTCATATTAGGAATTAATATACAAGAATTAATTCCCAACCTCTCTATAAGTTCGGACTTTTAGATGAGACGAAATTATTTCATGGTATCAGAGCCATAAGGCTCACGCCCACACGACACGTCTTGGGTTCGACTCTTGTTGACAGCAACTCCACCCATTTAAATTGTTCACTCGATGGGCCTCCTCTCCAAAGGGTAAGAGGTGATAATCCGACCCACGAGTGAGGGGGAGTATTAAGAATTAATTCTCAACCTCTCTATAAGTTCGGGCTTTTAGATGAGACGAAATTCTTTCAGCTCAAGGCATATTTTGTTGTTGTTAACTGTTAAAACTCAAGCTAGAAAACAACATTTCATATGGCTCAGTTCCTGGGATTTCCATCCCTTTGTTAAAACTGTGTGGCCAGTCTTTAACGTATGATTATGTTCGTTTCGTTTCATCAGGTGAATAACTATGCACTTGCTATGCATCTGAAGCAGGCGCAACAAAGCAACTCGATTTCGGGGCGTTTTCACCCTGATGTGTTTTAGTTAATAAAATCCTCTCTGCATGTTATGTCAACTTCATGATTTTAGTGACGCACCTCGGCTTGGATTGTCTTATTAGGGTGAGGCCACACCCTATATATGTATTACCATGTTTTGTTAATTTAAGTTAAACTCTATCTTGCACGTATATATTTCAATCTAAATTCCTAATTGGATTCTTTGCTATATATTATGCGAATATGGGCACATTCTTTACGGGTCTTACAAGTGCAGTATTTGTTCTTCCATCTATCTTCATATATTGACGTGGATGTGTCTCTGTGTGATGGTAATTTAGGCATTGAAGAAGACTATTTTAGTTTATAATAAATCAGACAAAAATTGTCCAGAAATGTAAGGTGCTTATAAAAATTCTCATTTTCTTATGAACTATTGAAAACAAATTTAACTTTGTATTTGTAAAAGATTAAAAAGTATTCTCCCTGCTTTTACACCCTTATTTTTTGCTGATGAGAGGTCTTGTTTAAGGCATGTCTTGCAAAATATGGGGCTCCAACCAATTTTCATTTAAAGATGTTGATCTATTTAATAGTATAGTTTAATTCGTCTGGTGAAATGAGATTGATTTCATACAAGTTATGAAAAGATAACTTTAAATTAGAGAGAGTTTATTTGAGACAAGTTGCACTTTGATATTTAGATTTTTTTTTTCCTTTTCAAATTTTGATTAGGTTCTGAGAAGAGAAATAAGGGTAGGTTGGGAACCCTTGTTTAAATCCTGGCCTAATTAGTTTAAGGGTTGGTCTGCTATGGACTCGAGTGCATATTGTGCACCCTAGTCCATGTTGCACTTTTCAGTTACTGACTTACACTTTTTAGCTTTTTGGTAAATGGTGTTGCATTTTTCAATTATTAAACTGTATAAGTAATAATTGAAAAGTGCAACACGATTTACCAAAAAGTGTAAGTCAGTAAACTGAAAAGTGCACATGGACTAGGGTGCACAGCATGCACTCGAGTGCATACTAGACTTTACCTTAGTTTAATTACTTGAACTATCTTGCATTTCATTTCTATTTGTTTCTTTTTAAATAATCTTTGCAAATTGAATAGGCGAATAAACCCTCTCCAGGGACAAACCCGAGATAAGAAAAAAAAGATACACCCGGGGATTAAAAAATGTCGTCTCATCATTTCACATACGAAACGACAAAATTCATCTCATTGTCAAAGTCCTCAACAATGAAAACTTTCCTTCTCAAAAAAACAATGAAAGCTTTCGAAGCAATAAGTACAACATTTAGCACGATTCTTTAGGTAAATCGTTATTCAGTAGTACTCTTCTTATGACAAAGTGGGATAGCTCAAGTGGTTAGAGCACCACTACCTAGGCCTTAGATCCTGGATTCGAGTCATGGGGAGGGGAAAATGGATGATTATTTAACTTGTAACAAAAAAAAAAAAAAAAAAAAAAAAAAGTAGTACTCTTCTTATGATGATTAATCAAACACATACGTCGTATCCGGTCATTAAACGTGTATAGATGACTTTTTATTTTACTTGAAAAAGAAAAGGAGTACAACTTTCTGAAGCAAATCACGTGCGGTGATCCACGCCAGATGATTTTTTTACAGCGACCGTATTTGCAAAAAATCGGGAAAAGATTCCATCTCATGTCGTTTTCAGTCGCCTAATAATTGCTGCCTTACATAGTTACATATATATTTGTAGTTTTCCTATTTTATGAATATTATTATTTTATCAGACAATTTTTCTTTTTCTTTTTTTTATCTTTATGTAGTCGTGTTTATGATTGAAATTTGCAACTTTAAATGGTTGAGAATTAAAGCTTCTTTCGAACGCCATAAAATTCTTTTCAAAAGAATCCCCAAATTATTAAAAGTGTGAAACATGCATAATACGCGGGATTTGAATACAATTTTGTATATTACTCCTATTATTTTAAAATAATATTTACTTATTTAAATTTAATATAATTTTCATATTTTTTAAGATGGCGCCGCAGTCATAAAATAAAAATACTATGCCAGTATTTTCCAAGAAGTGTGTTTCGCGTCATATTCACAAACTAGAATAGGGTTTTGGGCTAGTCTTGGGTGAGACCGTCTCACAGAATGAGATCCGTGAGACGGCCTTTATATATAAAAAGTGATAATGTTTGAGCAAAAAGTGATAGTCACTTTTGTTAAAAATATTATCACATTTTACTTAAACATTATCACTTTTTTTACAAACCAAAATCTGGAAAAAAAATATGGATTATCCTACCAAAAATTTTGAAATATGGGTTAAAAGGATCCGTCTCACAGAAAAAGATCCGTGAGACGGTCTCACACAAGTTTTTGCCTAGGGTTTTTTTATATGTTCAAAAAAAAAGAATAGGGTTTTTTTTATCAATTTATTATCTTTTAATTAAATAATTTTTAAAATAGGGTACTTTTTTAAAAATATATTAAAATGTAATAAAATGCGAAGCCCCCACGCGTTTTGGGACCAAGATATAATTAACACTTTTTGTTTGTAATAAAATAATTAAAAAGGGGAAAACGCGCGGTCCCAACATGTTTTCCTTATTATTATTACTTTTTTTTTTTCAATTTTTAAAAGTTTATATACTTGAAAAAAAAAAATTATTGTGTATTTATGTATTTGATGCATGCATGTCATGCATGGATATTAATAAACATACCTCAATTTAATAAAAAAAAATTGCATGGAAGAAAATTTGGCAGGCCTGTTTTATAGGAGATCAAACATTCAAATGGAAATAACTTTAGGTCTATATTTCAAAAAATAATAAAAAATCACTTTAAGCTTTACACTATAAAAAATTAATTATTAAGCTAATATATTTAATTTAAAATTCAATATTTTAACAAATAGTTTTGAAAAATAGTTTAACCTTGACCTCCAATTCTCCGACTAAAATATAATGTAAATAAGAGATTATTTTATGTGAGGCGGTCTCATAAATTTGAGCTATTCTATTTTGATATTTACATCATATTCCTTGCAATTTTTTGTGTGAAATAATCTAATTTTATTGTATAGAACATTTCAATAAGATAAGTGTGTAAATGTAGTTGTTTAATTTTTTTATGTCGGAGATCTCACTAAAAAAAGTGTGCAGATGTAGATGTTTATAGATAGATAAAAATTTGAAAGGAATATGGTTCAAATTTTATCTTAAACTATTTAGGAGACAGTTGCATACAAAATTGTATCTTCAACTATTTTTCAAAACAATTTATTTAAAATATTCGAATTTTATATTAAAAATATTAGCTTAATAATTTCTTGTAGTGCAAATTTAAGCTTAAAGTGACTATTTAATTAATTTTTGAAATATGAACGGTAAAATTATTCCTAGTTTGGTCTCCTACATGGAAATTAATAAGGAAATATACATGCCAAATTTTCTGCTATGCAATTTCTATTTTAATAATTGATGTAGGTTTATTAATCATGTATAACATGCATGCATCAAAAACTCATACATATATAAAAGGAAAACGCTCGGGGGCAAGGCGTTTTCAAATGATTGTTATTATTATTATTATTTTTTAAATGAAAACAAGAATTTACAATAGTGAATGAAAAAAAGAATTTACAATAGTGAAAATGCGTTGGGGCGGCACGTTTCTTCCTTTTTAATTTTTTTTAATTATAAACAAGATATGTTAATTGTATTTTGGCCCCAAAACGCGTGGGGGCCTCGCGTCTTTATCACAGAAACGCTTGGCCCCAAAGCGTTTTACTACATTTTGATATATTTTTAAAAAAAAATACCTTATTTTAAAAATTATTTAATTAAAAGAAAATAAAGTGATAAAAAACCCAACCAGAATAAGTTCAATTTTTAATTTATTTTATTTAAAGTAGGAATCGGTATTAATTATTTTTATTTTATTTAAAGTAGGAATCTGGTATTTTATTTAAAGTAGGAGTATTCTGCAATGTGTTTATTTTTTGGCCTCGTAATTGATCAAAATAATTTCCATCATAAGTTTGGAATAGCATTATGTGGTGAAGATTTGTGGATGTCAAAATTAAATTCTTTGATGAAAATTAAGTGGTTCTAACAATTGGATAAGAGTATCTGTGTTGAGTCATTAACAATCAAGAAGATGAAGACAAGCCAACTTATAAGGTCCATTTTACAAAAAAGATTGATTGTATTGTTTATAACTTTTTGTTTGTCTTCACATAATTGTCCAAGCACCTAGACAGTGGGGGTGTTATTACTTTAGAGCAAAGCGTATGAGAAAAACGGTTTGCATGATGTTACACTACATCTATATACAAACTCAATAATTATATCCTTAATGAAGTTAACTAAAAAAGAAAAAAAAATAGAAAGATATAAATTCAATTTAATCCCTAATTGTAAAAGAAATCAAAATCACATTGCAAACTCCAAGTCCGACCCCCAAAAGCACCCCTCCCCTGAAGAAACCCTGGAGCTAGTCGTATTATGAATTTTATCTATATTGAACAACAGAGCACTACACAATATTTATTTTCGGACTATGTGCATTTACGGGGGTTATCAGTTTATCATTCACATGTATTTTTAAATTCTAACCCAATTAATAAAATAAAGATACATAAAAACTCACTCAATATGTGAAGGAGAATAATTCTTTTTTTTAGTGAGATTTCCAATATTTTAATTTGGGATAACTCATAAAATCATCAATATTCTCTACATTCACCCCTTTTCATTCTTAAATTAAACTTAAGAAAAAGAGTGCACCTTAGGCATATCACATTAAAATATGGTTTTTTTTTAGTAACCATTTTCTACCTCTCTCTGTACATCAGTACATACACGGCTAGTATAATTATTATTTCAAAAAAATTCACAGGGTATTTAATATTTTCACAGTAGATAGGGCCAAATCCATGATTTTTATTTTTTCTTTCAATAATATTCCTCATGCGTGTCTATATATCATCACTTTCAATGTCTGAATGGCTATAAATAAATCCAAATCCACTATAAATAAATCCAAATCCATATGATATGACACAACATGAATTATATAACACTTTTTAGCAAAGAAGTTAGCAACACAAAATTAAAATATGGAATGGGGTACGAGCTCCCAAATGTGCTATATATCCACATCCACATATATACAATATTAATTGTTTAATGAACCATCGATCAAATAAAACAATTCCAAACTTTTGTCCCACCAGCCAATGTGTTACTTCTATAATTCCACAGGCAGATTTTATCAATATAGTTTTGGGAATGCACATATTTTGAACTTTTCAAAACATTATATAAAATCAATTTTTTAGGAAGAAAACATAATTAAGTTTTACTTTGCCTTCAACTTTTTTTTTTTTTTTTGGGAAAATACTAGTGTTATTTTTTTCCAATTCATATTTCAATATCTAATAATTTGAATTTTGAAAGAATTGTTAAAAGGTGTTTTGCGGTAGCTTTTACTTTTGATCAAACCATCATTGTTTAAAACATAATTACTTTAACTTTTGAAGAAAACCATCAAAATGAATTAATATTATTATTATTGTAAAGTAAGAATTGATATTATTTGGATAAGAAGCAGCCTCCGATCCACTTGGTTTCATGTGTTTTTGTTTCAAACTAATACTAATTTAATTTGCAAATTAAGCACTTAGAAAAGGCAATAGCGACCCAACACTGAGTAGTGAGTGGCGACTGGTCCCAAATATTTTGAACACCGACCACCTATTACAAAATTCATAAAATTCCCAATTTAACATTTTATAATCTGTCAAAAAAAAAAAAATATATAATTGTTACAAAAAAACAGCAACAAAAAATTATACACAAAGAAAACTAAGCCAACGATATACGTGGTTCAGCCAAAAAGAAATTTGATGTATTTTCGATTTTGTATAAAACATTTTTTATCTTAAAATATGAATTAATTAAGGTTATCCACTTATGCATGCAATCAAAAGACAAATAGATATTGGTCATGAATACCGATATCTGAACAGCTATATTGTGATAAGTTGGGCCGACATTCGTACCCATAATTACTCTATATTACTACTGTAGACTGTGGAGTACTAAATTATTTCAGTTGGGAGAAAGCCCCACATATTTGCATGCACCATGTGACTACTATAGTGCATCTTTTTCCACATTAATAACTCCTCTATAAATTAATTCTAATTAAATAGAAAATAAAATTTAAACATGATTTCAAACAAGGTGAGATAACTCAAATGGTAATAGCAACACTATCTAAACCTTAGATCATGTGTACGTTCAAGTCATGAAAGAGAGAAAAATGGAGGATATATTTTAATGTACATGATTCGGGTGGAATTTACACGTTTTAGGGGCACATGTGAGATGTATTTTGATGTGGATTTCATTGAATTATGCATGGAATATGACTATTTAAGCCAAAATGAGAGAAAGGTTGTGTTTTGTCGGTTTTGTAGGTAAAACGATGGAATTTGGAGCAAAACACATACCACAAGTGATCGGACTAGAAAGAGGAGTGCACGGTTGGATTCGTCGCGGAAAACGGAGTGGATTAGCCGAAGGAATCAAGTCAATCCGACACCCGAGGCGAAAGTTATGCACGAAACGAGAAAAGGCCGAAATCGAGGTGCGAGGCAACTCGGCCGAGTGACCTTACTCGGCCGAATCTGAGAGTTTGGCCTCGACTGCGCACACGGCCGAGTGACCTTACTCGGCCGAATCTGCGACTTTGGGTGTTACTGCGCACTCGGCCGAGTGACCTTACTCGGCCGAATCTGCGAGTTGGAGTTTTTCTGCGCACTCGGCCGAGTAACCCAACTCGGCCGAGTTGAAGTAAAGGCTTGAAGACCACTCGGCCGAGTGACCCAACTCGGCCGAGTAACGCGCATACCCTGTTTTTTTGTGAAGATTCAACCAACACCCCAACTCGGCCGAGTGACCCCAACTCGGCCGAGTCACTTCCAAATTCGGTGCCAAACGCGTGTTTTCTCCATTTTCGAGGGACTAACTTGCAAAGATCATATCCAAACCCTACCCCAACACTATAAATACCCCAATTCTTAAACTTCACACCATCTTAACCCTCTCCCAAGAATTCTTACACACATAAACACACACTTGGAGGTTTTGGGCCATAACTTCTTCAATTCAACACCAAATCATGCAAGGGAGGAGCCACTAGCTTGGGAATTCAATTCCTCACCACACCATAGTCTAAGCTTTCTTTTATTTTCACTTTTTATTGCTTTGATCTTAGTTTATTTGTAATTTGAACATGTGGTTGATTGGCTAAGAACACTTTTGGTTCTAAAGCCTTGTAAATACTTTTGATGATATCTATGAATTAATGTTTTGCTTATTTGGTGTTTGTGTGGCTTAATTCTATTTGGATGCTTGGTTTATATTGCAAAGCATGTCATTATGTGTACAATGATGATGTGTTGATCATAGTTAATTGAATTAGGTTGAGAAATCTAGTTTGGTTGATTGATTGCAAGCATTTGACCTAATTTTATTGTGAGATTGAAAGATGATCAATGATTAGGAAGATGTGTGATGATCTTAGGAGCGTGATTGGGTTTTATTGTGCAATTTAGGTAGAGATACTAGGTTGTGTGATATCTCCTTTGAATTACTTGGATCGAAAGAACTTTTAATTCATTATTACGTGATCAATCTTATAGACAAAGCATGAACACCACTTGAGTAGATAGTTAATCATAGATGGATTCACTAGTATTGCATGTGCTTTATGACCTACCTTCTCTTTATTGAGTTACATCCATTTTTACTTTCGTTTTGTGATTTGTATGCCATTTGATCGATTTTATATTTGCTCTTTGTTGCTTATTCGTGACACTTGGTAGGTAATTTTAGAGTAAACCATCAAAATCAAATTATCGATCACGTCTACTTAGAATTCGACTAGCAAACTACCCTTTTACGCTTTAACCTCCCTGTGGGATCGACCTCGTGCTTATCACGCTACGATAGACACCGTACACTTGCGGTTGTTTATTTTAGTGTTGTATAACACGTGTATCAAGTTTATGGCGCCGCTGCCGGGGAGGTTTCTATAAGCTCTAGAGTGTAGGCTAGGAGAGTTTTAGTTTAGACACTTTACTTGTTTTCCTTATTTGCAAAACTTCTAAAAATATTTGTTTGTTTTACCTTGATTTCACTTGTGATTCTTACTTTCTTTTGAACTTTTGTCTAGACATGGCATATGATCACCCGAGCTAGGAGAAATCAACAAGAGTTGCTACCTCTAGACCCGGAAATCGAAGTTCGTTGTCGAAGACAAAACGCCGAAAGAAGAAGGATTGAATTAGAAGCTATAAATCGAAGAGAGAATCCAATTGTGGAAGAGGAAAGGAACCAAGAGGATGTTGGAGGCATAGTAGAGCCTAATGGGAATGGTGGTAATCGACCACAAGGGGGCATAAGAGATAACCTCAACCGGAGGATGGAAGGGAATGTCAATGTTGAAGGAGATGGAGAGCAACGGGAGGACAATGGAAATCAAAGAGTTTTGAGAGACCACTTCCGCCCTATCCCAAGGCCCTATGGAGGAGCGGGTCGGGAACCCGTTGACGCTCATAACTTTGAGCTCAAGCCGGCCTTAATCATGATGGTCCAAAACAACCAATTTGGAGGGTTGTCAAAGGAGGATCCTAACCTCCATTTATCTCAATTCTTAGAGATAAGTGGAACGGTTAAGATCAACCGAGTTCCTCAAGATTATATTCGTCTCCAATTGTTCCCATTCTCACTCCGTGATCGTGCAAAGCAATGGTACATGTCCCTTGATCTAAGAACCATTGAGAATTGGGCCGACCTTGTTGATGCCTTCCTCATGAAATACTTTCCTCCAAGCAAGACAATCAAGATAAGAGGAGAAATTTCTTCCTTCATGCAAGACGATGATGAGTCTTTAGCCGAGGCTTGGGAGCGTTTCAAGGATCTTATACGGAGTTGCCCTCAACATGGTTTCTCAAGAGACCAATTGATTTGCTATTTCTACAACGGGATGGACCATAGAACAAGAGGGATGGTGGATGCCTCGGCCGGTGGAGGTTCTTTGCTAGGAAAGACGACGGATGAAGGTTATGTGCTTCTAGAGGAGATGGCGAAGAATGGACATCAATGGCCATCCGAGAGAAGGCAAGCCCGGAAAGTTGCTTCCACGAAGGAGTCGGATGATTTTGCTATTTTATCCAACAAGATGGACAAGTTGACTTCGATGATGGCGGCCAAGTCACTAATGGGACCTAGTGATGAACAATATGAAGAGGCCCATTATATGAACAATCAAAGGGACCGTCAATTTCGAGAAAGAGGTTGGAATGAGAGGCAAAACCCTCCTAACCCGAATCATTACCATCCCGGGTTGAGGCAACATGAGAACTTTTCTTATGCCAACACAAGAAATGCCATCATCCCACCTCCAAATTTTAATGTGAGAGATGGAGCTATTGTGGAGTCTTCATCAAAACCATCAATGGAGGATATGTTTGGTACTTTTATGGGGGAAACCACGAAATTTATGAGAGAGACTAGAGAGAATGCAAACATAACTCGACAAAGATTTGAGGAACAAGGAGAAATGATCAAGAATATGGCAAACAATATGAAAGCCATGGAAAAGCAAATGAGCCAACTCTCTAATGTCATCGGTAGTCAACACACTCCGGGGCAATTTCCTTCAAACACGGAGCTCAACCCCAAGGAGCATTGCAAAGCTATAAAGCTAAGAAGTGGGACGAGTTACGATGGGCCAAAGATACCACAAGAGGAGGAAATGGTAATGGCACCCGAGGATGTCGACAAAGAAGATGGACAAGAGAAAGAAAGGCAAGAGGAGATAGTGAGGGAAGAAGAGAAAGTAGAGGAGAAAAAGAGTGAGGAGGCAATCCCTCCTCAAGACAAAGGCAAGAATGTGGTACCTCTCCCATACCCTCAAAGGTTGAAGAAGAAGGGCTTGGACAACAAATTTGCTAAGTTTGTGGAGATGTTCAAGAAGATCCACATCAACATACCCTTTGCCGAAGCTCTAGAACAAATGCCCCATTACTCCAAGTTCTTGAAAGAAATTATGTCCAACAAGAGGAAGATGGTGGAGTACGAAACGGTGCACTTGACCGAGGAGTGTAGCTCAATCATTCAAGCAAAGCTACCTCAAAAGCTTAGAGACCCCGGATCCTTTACTCTACCATGTGTTATTGGAGATGGAGGTACATTTAAAGCTTTGTGTGATTTGGGAGCTAGCATTAATCTTATGCCTTTGTCCATATTTAAGTCACTTGGTTTGGGGAAACTTACACCAACCACGATGAGCCTTCAATTGGCGGATAGATCCATGACTTACCCCTTGGGTATAGTAGAGGACGTGTTGGTTAAAATCGATAAGTTCATATTCCCGGTGGATTTTGTGGTGTTGGATATGGAGGAGGACAAGTATATTCCACTCATCTTGGGAAGGCCATTCTTGGCAACCGGTGGAGCAATTATCAATGTGAGAAAAGGGGAGTTGGAGCTTCAAGTGAACAACGAGAAAGTGTTGTTCAACATTTACAAGGCCATCAAGTTTAGAGATGATGAGGATGAGGTCTTTGAGTGCAACATGATCAACCACGTGCAAGCTTGTGTGAATATGCACGTGGAAAAGAGCAACTCAAATGATCCACTTGATTTTTGCATAAGAGAATCTCTTAACTCACTCTCTTCTATTCCCTTTGATTTCAATTTTGATGAGCTTAATGATATAGAATTGTTTGAATATATGTCTTCTCTTGATGTTTTGAAGGAACTTCCAATCACAAAGGAGGAGAAATTCATGGAGATACAACAAGAAGCCAAGTTTGGGGGGGTTTTACTTGAAGAGTGTCAAAGATTTCCTCACAAAAATCTTGACACTTGGCCCTCATGTTATGCATTGGAAGCACCAAATGAGGAAGTTAAGGAGAAACCAAAAGCTCAAGAGAAGGGGAGGAAGCTCGATTTGAAACCACTTCCGGAGCACTTGAGATATGCTTATCTTGAACAAGGTGAACTCTTTCCGGTTATTGTTTCTTCACACTTGCATGAGCTTGAGTTAGAAAAATTGCTTAGGGTGCTTAGAACTTATAAATCGACTATTGGTTGGGATATTTCGGATTTGAAGGGTATACCGGCTCATATTTGCATGCATAAAATTAGACTAGATGAGTCTATTAAGCCTAAAGCCCAAGGTCAAAGAAGATTGAACCCCATAATGCAAGAAGTGGTAAGAAAAGAGGTGTTGAAGTGGTTAGATAATGATATAATTTTTCCCATAAGTGATAGTGAGTGGGTGAGCCCAACACAAGTGGTACCTAAGAAGGGGGGTATGACCATTGTTACAACCGATACCTTAGAGGTAATTGCTTCTAGGACCCCCGTGGGGTGGAGAGTGTGCATTGATTATCGTATGTTGAATAGTGCCACTAGGAAAGATCACTCCCCTTTGCCTTTTATTGATCAAATGTTGGATAGGATGGCGGGATATGAGTATTATTGCTTTCTTGATGGTTATTCGGGATATAATCAAATTTTGATTGATCCTAAAGACCAAGAGAAATCAACTTTTACTTGCCCTTATGGTACTTTTGCTTTTAGGAGAATGCCATTTGGATTGTGCAATGCTCCCGCCACCTTCCAACGATGCATGATGGCTATTTTTCATGGTATGATTGAAAACATAATGGAGGTATTTATGGATGATTTTTCCGTATTTGGTTATTGCTTTGATACATGTCTACGTAACCTCTCTTGTGTTTTACAAAGATGTATAGATACCAACTTGGTGCTTAATTGGGAGAAATGCCACTTCATGGTGAAGGAAGGGATTGTGCTTGGGCACAAGATTTCGGCTAAAGGGCTTGAGGTTGATAGAGCAAAGATTGTGGCAATTGAGAAGTTACTCCCACCAACCAATGAGAAGGCGGTTAGGAGTTTTCTTGGGCATGCCGGTTTCTATAGAAGATTCATCAAAGACTTTTCAAAGATAGCCAAGCCCATGTGTGCATTGTTGGAGAAGGGTGCCACCTTCATCTTTAGTGAAGAGTGCATAAAGTCATTTGAGATTTTGAAGGAGGCTTTGATTAAAGCTCCCGTGTTGGTGATACCCGATTGGAGCCAACCATTTGAGATCATGTGTGATGCTAGCGATTATGCTATTGGAGTAGCTTTGGGCCAAAAGAGAGACAAGCTTTTTCGTGTGATTTATTATGCAAGCAAAACCTTGAATCCGGCTCAAAAGAATTACACCACAACGGAGAAGGAGATGCTAGCCGTGATTTATAGCTTTGACAAGTTTAGAGCTTATTTGGTGGGAGCTAAGACCATAGTGTACACGGATCACACGGCTCTCAAATATTTGGTTGAGAAGAAAGAGGCCAAACCAAGGTTGATAAGATGGGTACTCCTTTTGCAAGAGTTTGATGTGGAGATAAGGGATAGAAAAGGATGTGAAAATGTGGTAGCGGACCATCTCTCAAGGCTTGAGAATGTGGAGGAAAAGGACATCCAAGTCCCTATTAAAGAGTGGTTTCCCGATGAGCAACTCCTTACCATCAAAGAAACATGTCCATGGTTCGCCGATTTTGTGAACTACATAGCCACCGGAACACCACCACCAAACCTCTCATTCCATCAAAAGAAGAAATTCTATCGTGATAGTAAGTTCTATGTTTGGGAGGATCCGTTTCTTTATAGATGGTGTTCCGATATGGTCATGAGAAGGTGCTTAGGGGAAGATGAGTGGGAGAAAGTGATTGAAGAGTGCCATTCATCTCCTTATGGAGGTCATTTTGGAGCAAATAGGACGGCTCACAAGGTTCTTCAAAGTGGTTTCTATTGGCCATCCATTTTTAGGGATTGTGTAGCTTTTGTGAAGAAGTGTGACAAGTGCCAAAGGATGGGAAACATCTCAAAGAGGCATGAGATGCCTATGAAGAATGTAATTGAGGTGGAGCTTTTTGATGTATGGGGGATTGATTTCATGGGACCATTCCCTACTTCCCATGGATTTTCCTACATCCTATTGGCTATTGACTATATCTCTAGGTTGATTGAGGCCATTCCAACCACTACAAATGATGCCAAGGTGGTCCTCAACTTTTTGAGGAAGAATATTTTTACTCGTTTTGGTACTCCAAGAGCATTAGTGAGTGATGGTGGTTCACACTTTTGCAACCGATGGCTTGACCAACTTTTGACGAAGTATGGAGTAAAGCATAGGGTGACCACACCATATCACCCCCAAGCTAATGGGCAAACGGAGCTTGCTAATCGAGAGGTGAAGCAAATTTTGGAGAAAACCGTTGGGTTAAAGAGGAAGGATTGGGCTATCAAGTTGGATGATGCTCTTTGGGCATATCGAACGGCCTATAAGACACCTTTGGGCACATCTCCCTACCAACTTGTGTATGGTAAATCTTGCCATCTACCCGTGGAAGTGGAATTGAGAACTCGTTGGGCCATCAATGAGTTGAATCTTGATTTTAAGGCTTCCGGAGAAAGAAGGAAGATGATGCTTAATGAGCTTGATGAATTTAGGAATGGAGCCTTTGAGAATTCCAAGATTCACAAAGAAAGAGCCAAGAGATTTCATGACAAGATGATTGAAAGAAGAGAGTTTCAAGTTGGAGAACAAGTCCTATTGTTCAACTCAAGGTTGAGGTTATTTCCGGGCAAATTGAAGTCAAAGTGGTCGGGGCCCTTTGTGATTAAGAATGTAACGCCCATGGGAAATGTGGAACTTATTGGTAAGGATGGAACAACTTTTGTGGTGAACGGACAAAGAGTGAAGCATTACTATGGGAACGAGCAACTTCGAATGGTGGAAACACTTCACTTGAATGAGGCTTGAAAGAGGAAACAACCGTCCGGCATAGGACGTTAAAAATAGCGCTTCTTGGGAGGCAACCCAAGGTTTTATTGCTTTCTTGTTTTTATTGATTTGATAGTATTGATAGCTTAGTTGCTTTGTAGGTGTGGATGAAGAGAATTGTGGATACCTTGTCTTGGAGAGTGAAGAAGAAGCAAAGCCAACTTTGAAGTAGAGGAAGCAAGTGTTGCAATGGTGATCTTTGAAGAAGCATTGGATGTGCAAGGAGTGAGGTAACAACTTGTAGCCCCAAACTTAGAATTTATACATAGTAAAATTCTAAGTTTGGGGGAGTTATTTTTCTTTTGTTCTTTTACTAGTTGTTACCCTTGCACCGGTTCGTCATTCCACTTGTGTCACATTTTGCACCGGCGCACACTTGGCTTTTACATGAGTATATTGGTTTAGTTGGTTTTGAGCATATGTTGGGTAGTGGACAATTGGTGAAATGTGAGCATGAATAGTCATTGGAATCCATTGTTGAGTAGTTATGGTGATGTCTATTTGCTTTGAATGTAAGCATGATTGATGTTGGATATAGTATCATGATTGTGTTCATATTTGTGATCTTTGATAGCATGGATGCATGATGTGTTGTTGTTTGGGAACATTTGATGATTATGAGAGTCCTATTGAATAAGCCGGTGAGAATTGAGCCTTAAATCGAGCATGTAATTCGGTTTAGTTCATTTGAGAGTGGACTAGGTTATTGCTAGTGATCCTAGAACTTGCCTAAGTTCTTGTTTGAAAGCATGATTGTGTGAAACTTTGTGATGTGATATAGGCCATCTTGTTCTAAAAAGAGTCACTTAGCCAAAATTTCCCAAAACCGAAGTAATTTTCCGTAGTTAGCCCCTTGAGCTTAATTCCTCATTTTCTTGGCAAACTACAATGTAACCACTTAGCCTTTTTGAGCCTTTGATTCCTATACCTAGTGGGGGATAAAAGACAAAGTGGAAAACATGTGCTTGAATGAATATCTTTGGTGAAAAGGAGAAATTGGAGAAGTTGAAAGAAAAAGAGAAAGATGAAAAGAAAATCAAGGAAAAGAAAAGAGGGACAAAGAGCCCCAAAAGCTTAAAAAAAAAAAAAAATGGTTCAAAAGATTAGGTGATGAATGCTTGAAAAAGAATGAAAAAAAAGAAAAAAAAGTGAGGATGAAGTTTGTAAGCTTTGAAAGTGGAAGCACACATTGTAAACACAACAAACTTTGTCCTCCACTAGAAGAGTCACAATTCCCAAATTCATCCTACCTTGTCCAAAGAGCCAATGTTACATCCTTGATTAAGTCCTATTGATCACTTTGCTGAGCATTTGAGTGTGTGTAGAAAGTAGAAGTTGGGCAAGCATATGGTGATTGCATAGCATGACTTGGTTGATGAGTGCATTAATATCCTTAATTTGTTTGTGTGTTTGAGAGAAACACTCCATCATGTGAGTAGAGGACTTGAGCATTTGGATTATATTTCCCATCACAATGTGTTGTGTACTTGTGCATTCTTTGATCTATGAATGTGGATTGCAAAAGTGAGCCTATAACTTTCATTGAGAAATGCACTTGGAGAAAGAGATATCATTACATCTTACTTTGCATGTGTGATTTGCATTGAATATTCCATTGTGATCATTCCACCCTCATTGCTTTAAGTGCTTAGTTGTTTGAGGACAAACAACATTTTAAGTTTGGGGGGGTTTGATTCGGGTGGAATTTACACGTTTTAGGGGCACATGTGAGATGTATTTTGATGTGGATTTCATTGAATTATGCATGGAATATGACTATTTAAGCCAAAATGAGAGAAAGGTTGTGTTTTGTCGGTTTTGTAGGTAAAACGATGGAATTTGGAGCAAAACACATACCACAAGTGATCGGACTAGAAAGAGGAGTGCACGGTTGGATTCGTCGCGGAAAACGGAGTGGATTAGCCGAAGGAATCAAGTCAATCCGACACCCGAGGCGAAAGTTATGCACGAAACGAGAAAAGGCCGAAATCGAGGTGCGAGGCAACTCGGCCGAGTGACCTTACTCGGCCGAATCTGAGAGTTTGGCCTCGACTGCGCACACGGCCGAGTGACCTTACTCGGCCGAATCTGCGACTTTGGGTGTTACTGCGCACTCGGCCGAGTGACCTTACTCGGCCGAATCTGCGAGTTGGAGTTTTTCTGCGCACTCGGCCGAGTAACCCAACTCGGCCGAGTTGAAGTAAAGGCTTGAAGACCACTCGGCCGAGTGACCCAACTCGGCCGAGTAACGCGCATACCCTGTTTTTTTGTGAAGATTCAACCAACACCCCAACTCGGCCGAGTGACCCCAACTCGGCCGAGTCACTTCCAAATTCGGTGCCAAACGCGTGTTTTTTCCATTTTCGAGGGACTAACTTGCAAAGATCATATCCAAACCCTACCCCAACACTATAAATACCCCAATTCTTAAACTTCACACCATCTTACCCCTCTCCCAAGAATTCTTACACACATAAACACACACTTGGAGGTTTTGGGCCATAACTTCTTCAATTCAACACCAAATCATGCAAGGGAGGAGCCACTAGCTTGGGAATTCAATTCCTCACCACACCATAGTCTAAGCTTTCTTTTATTTTCACTTTTTATTGCTTTGATCTTAGTTTATTTGTAATTTGAACATGTGGTTGATTGGCTAAGAACACTTTTGGTTCTAAAGCCTTGTAAATACTTTTGATGATATCTATGAATTAATGTTTTGCTTATTTGGTGTTTGTGTGGCTTAATTCTATTTGGATGCTTGGTTTATATTGCAAAGCATGTCATTATGTGTACAATGATGATGTGTTGATCATAGTTAATTGAATTAGGTTGAGAAATCTAGTTTGGTTGATTGATTGCAAGCATTTGACCTAATTTTATTGTGAGATTGAAAGATGATCAATGATTAGGAAGATGTGTGATGATCTTAGGAGCGTGATTGAGTTTTATTGTGCAATTTAGGTAGAGATACTAGGTTGTGTGATATCTCCTTTGAATTACTTGGATCGAAAGAACTTTTAATTCATTATTACGTGATCAATCTTATAGACAAAGCATGAACACCACTTGAGTAGATAGTTAATCATAGATGGATTCACTAGTATTGCATGTGCTTTAGGACCTACCTTCTCTTTATTGAGTTACATCCATTTTTACTTTCGTTTTGTGATTTGTATGCCATTTGATCGATTTTATATTTGCTCTTTGTTGCTTATTCGTGACACTTGGTAGGTAATTTTAGAGTAAACCATCAAAATCAAATTATCGATCACGTCTACTTAGAATTCGACTAGCAAACTACCCTTTTACGCTTTAACCTCTCTGTGGGATCGACCTCGTGCTTATCACGCTACGATAGACACCGTACACTTGCGGTTGTTTATTTTAGTGTTGTATAACACGTGTATCAGTACACTACCTTTAGTTTTAGCTAAATACAGTATATTTTTTCAAAATATTTTTGTTGCAGTAATCATTAGTGTTAAACACATTAATTTCTAGAATATTTTTTAAGAATATTTTTCTCTCCCATAAAGCATATAGATTATAGTCCTCGAACTAGTTGAACAAAATATAATTGAAGAATTTCTTAAGAAATAAACCACCAGATTTGAATGATTTTTATGGGATTTTGATTTTTAGTAATAGAGCAGAAGTTTTATTTTTATTTTTATTTATATAAAATTTAATCTGATGTGAAAAAAAAAAGTGTAATCTGACGTGGCAAGCTCCGGCAAATCATATTATCAATTATTGGCCGGAGAAAAAAGATCTGTATCTAATTGCAACACAATGAAAGGTTGAATTTTTTTACCATAATTGTAAAGGTAGTGATTAAATTGATATTGAGACTAAAAGTAGTGTATTTATTTAGAATTAACCCTTATTTTTATTGTTAAAAGTGATTTTTAATTAAAAGTTTATTTTTAGTAAATATGTTAAATTTTAGTAGATAGTACTCTATTCTTCAACGCCACTCACTTTTAATTCTCGAAATGACTTGTGTGCAAATTTCTTATGTGTAAAATTAGGTATAAACTCTACAAAACCTTATAAAATCTCCGTATCATAAAATGAAACGAATATATAACCCATAAAATTCTAAATGGACATTTTACACTGTTTTACACCTAAGAGATTTGTATGCAAATTTTTGTAAAAATCATTTTATACAAATCAGTTTAAATTGTTTTCTCTAAATTGTCCCAAAAAAAACCTGACTTTTATTTATTTATTTATTTAGCTTATACTTTTCCGCCCCTTCAATTTACTCGAAAGTTCATCATTTTTTTGTATGGCAAAAAAAATACCCAAATCACAATTAATAATTATCTCTATATTTTTCATTTTTAATCTCACTAATCACTACCTATTTAATAATATATTTTTTAATATCTGTTTCAAAAACTAATGAAAAACCACCTGAATTGGAATTATTATTATGTAAAGTAGGAATAAATGGGCGATAGATCCCATTAATCCCACGAGAGTCCATAAATAAACATTTAGGCTAAATCGAGATTCGAGATAAAGACACTCTGAGGCTTCAGCAATCATTAATTTTGACGGGGCAAAAACTCGTTATCTCTATCCACTCTTTACCTACCACTTGTATTACTTTATTCCTCTGTGTATTTATCAAACTTTTTGAATATGAGTACATCCTATCTCCAACTACCCATTTTATAAATAAATTAATATTAATTAAAATTTGAGTTTAAATAAATAAATTTGAATGGAGTATATATTTTACGGAGTATTTTATTGCTTGGGTAGAGTAGAGTTAAAAGAATATATAATTGTAGTAATTAAAATGCTAGTTTTCAACTGAAAATTTAGTATATGGAATTAAAGGTGAATTTTATTACTCCATTGTACTCCTATTAGCACACCCATTTCAATATCTATGCAAAAATTAAATTATGGGAAACTAGACGACCGTGTAGTCTGCCTAAATTGATTTTGCATAAAAAAAAATGCGTATAGAAATAAAATCGAATCAATATAATAAGAACTAGGCCTAGGCGCCGACTTTAGAATCCATAGTTTAAAAAAATAGGGATTAAATTTTTTAGTGTTACTATTAACACGGTAACACCTCAAAATGCTTTAAACACACTCCATAATTAAAAAAAAAAAATAAATAGGTATAAAACGACTAAGTAATTTTATATAAATAAAGAGTAAAGTAATTAAAAAAATACCTTGAAAAAATCTGAAAATGATGTAATTAAAATTTAAAAATATTTTTAAAAAACAACTTATCTTTAAAATATAATAAATTTAAATAAATAAATAATTTTTTTTTTTTTGAAAAAAAAAATCTGAGAAAATTAAATAAAACCAGAAAATATATTTAAAAAATAAAATGATTAAATTTAAATTAAATAGTAAAAATATTTAATAAATTATTAAAAAATAATTAAAATAAAATCGTAAAAATAAGACTGAAGTTCCCGGTCTCACTGTCTCGACCATTGAGAATTGAGGATGAAATTAAGCAGATATTTATATATAATAATTATATTATCTGACATGAAAATATGTTTAACGGTTAAGATATCGATCAAATCAATGCTGAAACCTCTTTTCTACCGTTGGATCATTTAACTTTTGTTCTATCCTATCAAAATAAGTATATCTAGCCAAAATTGGAAGATGACCAGATGAGACTCACCATCTCCCACTATAAATAACCCTCTTCCACAGCGCTTCTTCTTCATTAACTCCTTCTCACCTTCATTCACCCCACTTCAGGTACCTACATTTCTTTCCTTTTTGATTTTTATTTTTTTTAATTTCTTGTTATGAGTAGAAAGATAATGTACTCAATGATTTTCGTTGAGCAAATCGCACAAGATATTGAAATGTGTGTGCTAATTTTTGTTGTAGGTAGTGAGGTAATTAATTCGCCATGACAATCAAGCCAACAGTTCGAATCGCGGAGAGGAAGCTTGTTGTAAAGGAGAGAACTATACTAACCGACGTGCCGGAAAATGTGGTGGCCACTTCCGGCGCGGCGGCGGGGGTATTTATCGGGGCAGTGTTCGACGAAGACAGCAACCGTCACGTAGTTTCCCTCGGGACACTACGTGACGTGCGCTTCTTAGCTTGTTTCAGATTCAAGCTATGGTGGATGGCCCAGAAAATGGGAGAAAAAGGGGGTGAAATCCCCCTCGAGACTCAATTCCTATTGGTCGAAACAAAGGACGGGTCCCACCTCGAACCCGACGACACCGCCGGCGACGACGAAAACAAGATCGTTTACACCGTGTTTCTCCCCCTGATCGAAGGCCCCTTCAAGGCCTGTCTTCAGGGGAACAGCGATCGAGACGAGCTTCAGCTCTGTCTCGAAAGCGGAGATGCCGACGCGAAGGCGTCGGCATTCACTCACACGCTGTACATCGCGTCGGGTACAGATCCGTACAGGACTGTCGCCGACGCTATGAAAGCTGTGAAATCTCATTTAGGTACATTTAAATTAAGGAGTGAGAAAAAATTACCTGGAATTGTGGATTATTTCGGATGGTGCACTTGGGATGCTTTTTATCAGGAAGTGAGTCAAGAAGGTGTGGAATTAGGGCTCCAAAGCCTGAAATCGGGGGGAGCTCCCCCCAAATTTGTAATCATAGACGACGGTTGGCAATCAGTTGCCGCAGATGATCACTACCAAGTAGAGCAACAACAAACACAGGACGATGCCGAGCTGGGGGCTCCACGGCTGCTCCGCCTCACCGGAATCAAAGAAAACACTAAGTTTCAGGATAAGGATTCTTCAATTGGGATAAAGAACATTGTGAGCATTGCTAAAGAGAAGCACGGGCTGAAATACGTGTACGTTTGGCACGCGATTACGGGGTACTGGGGCGGGGTGAAGCCCGGGTTGGAGTACGAATCAGCTATGCAGTATCCACAATTGTGTAAAGGGGTGATGGAGAATGAACCGGGGTGGAAAACGGATGCGCTTGCGTTGCAGGGTGTAGGCGTTGTGAATCCTAAGACTGTGTACAAATTCTACAACGAGTTGCATAGCTACTTGACTCAGTCAGGGGTGGATGGAGTGAAGGTGGATGCTCAGTGCATATTGGAGACTCTAGGCGCCGGGTTAGGGGGCCGAGTTGAGCTCACTAAGCAGTATCATCAAGCTCTTGATGCTTCTGTTGCTAGGAACTTTCCTGATAATGGTTGCATTGCTTGTATGAGCCACAATCTTGAATCCCTTTACTGGTTCGTATTTATCTATCTATCTATATCAATTTTAAGTTAAATTCATGAGACAAATACTTGAGTGTACGGTATTGTATAGTATTAGTTCAAATATTAAATAGGCACAAGTTACGTGTATGTAACTAGTACACAAGAGTGCAACCCAATTCATGAAGTATTCTTCTTGATTAATTGTTTGTTACTAATTGACTGCAGCTCGAAACAAACGGGTATTGTACGAGCTTCGGATGATTTCTTCCCGCGCGAGGCTGTGTCGCATACGATCCACATTGCTGCGGTTGCTTACAACTCAGTGTTCTTAGGTGAGGTGATGCTTCCTGATTGGGACATGTTCCATTCTGTTCATCCTGCTGCTGAGTATCATGGATCTGCTAGGGCTATAAGTGGTGGACCTGTTTATGTTAGGTAACTGATTAATCTTGCATCTTAATTTATAGTATATGCTTTTTTTTTTATATGTTTATGGTGTAAGATTGGTGAAATGTATGTAACAGCGATGCACCGGGGAAGCACAATTTCGATTTATTGAAGAAGCTCGTGTTACCTGATGGTACGATCCTTCGTGCTCGTTTGCCCGGTCGACCTACTAAAGATTGCTTGTTCTCAGATCCAGCTCGTGATGGTGTTAGGTGAGTGAGACACTCAAGGTTAAATTGCAATATTAGGCTGTATGTTATTTCTTATATTGTGGAATTGAGAAATAATTGTTGTTGAAATTGATGTAGTTTGTTGAAGATATGGAACATAAACAAGTATAGTGGAGTGGTTGGTGTATACAATTGCCAAGGTGCAGCATGGAGTAGTGTTGAGAGGAAGAACATATTCCATCAAACAAATTCGGAAGCAATAACCGGATACATAAGGGGACGCGACGTCCACCTCATCGGAGACGTTGCCCTCGACTCCAACTGGGACGGGAATGTCGCTATCTACGCTCACACCACCGGAGCTCTCACCACTCTCCCGTACAATGTTTCATTGCCGGTGTCCCTCAAGGTTCTCGAGCACGAAATTTTTACAATCACACCGGTTAAGATATTGGCCCCGGGTTTCAACTTTGCTCCATTAGGTCTCATTGATATGTTCAATGCCGGTGGAGCAATTCAAGGGCTTGAATATGATTTAAAGGCAGAGATCGGATCAGGAGAGGCGGTGGCAGTCGTTTCTCTGGATGTGAAGGGGTGTGGCCGTTTCGGGGCTTACTCGTCAACTAAGCCTAGAAAGTGCACCGTTGGGTCGTCTAGTGTCGAATTTGAGTACGATGTCGACTCGGGATTGGTGATCATGAACTTGGTTGAGATGCCTCTTGAGGATCACAAAGTTCACAAGGTTGGGATTGAATTATGACTATATGATTGCAAGGCTAGATTATGAGTATTATTATGATTTGTTAGATGTGGATTTTATGAAGTTGAGAGTAGGAATAATGTTGTTATTGATTATTATGATGTAGTGGGGGTGTTGTTTGTACTTTAATTACAGTTTCAATAAATAAATTGCTGCACATCTCACAGCTTATTTATATTCGTGGGCTGTGCACAGTAGTAGGTGCAAACTCTTCCTTAACTGATGGGAATACTCCCGAGTACAATATGAATTTTCAAATAAAATGATGCAGGATTTCTTAAATAGGTAAAAGAATTTTCAAATAACTTTAATTTCTTTGCGTCATATAACTTTTATTTGGAAAAAATAAAATGAAATGCTAGTTATCATTACTTAAACTTAATAGAAATACGTACCCATCATATTAATAAATATATGAATTCAGATATTAATCTCGTATGATTATAATTTTTTTTTATTGAGCATTGAATTAAGACAAAAATATTTAGATCAAATTTTAAATTGAAAAAATAAAATAAAAAATTTAGGAGGGTGTATTCAATTGAGATTTTGTTGGATTTTTTTGAACTTTAAAAAGTCAGTGGATTTAAAAAATCCATAGACTCTATGCATGCAGAGTTTGACTGACTTTCTTATTGATTTATATGGATTTTCATAGACTCTATGCATGCAGAGTTTGACTGACTTTCTTATGCAAACGTATATCGAACACACTTGTATATAAAAAAAATTATCTAAATTATTTAGAAAAAATACCAAAAATATATTAGTTCAAAAAAAAATTATTATTCATCATTATTATTCTCATCTTCATTTCCACGGTTATACCTCGGCTCGGCTTTGTAATTGGCTTTGAGAAAGCAATTCCAAATTTTCTCTTCCATGTCGAGATGTGGTGAATCGGTGAATCTTGATCTTCTTCTTGAAAATTCATGACATTCTTAATCCAGCCAATACTAACTCTGCTTGTGTTTGAAATGGGAACAGAGGTGGTTTTGAAAATTGTGAATGACGATTTGAAAATATCAAAAAATCTGTCGCGAAGATTGAATAACTCAATTGCAGAAAATTTCTGGGGTAACAATCTTGACCACCAAAATGTTCTTGAGATCTTAAAGTTGGCATTAATGTTATAAATCAGGCGATCGAGAATATATTATTGCTAACCTAACAGTGTTAATTGTGCCGATATACTATAATTTTTAAAGAGATAACATAATTTTAAAATACAGAGATATGTAATCTTTTTCACGATAATAACGATGGTGAAGAATCTGTGATGCTTATCGAAGAACATAGTTACGTTTCTTGATATAATTTCGTTTGAAGAAGAAGGCTGTGTAGGATTTTGTGGTTCAAATTACAGCAAGAATGTCTGTATGTGCTTTCGAAGGAGACTTTGAAATTTTGTTAGAAGAACAACAAATTTTTTTCTTCTCTTTCAAGGCCTTCTGAGAGAATCCGCTTAAATCTCTAGTTTTTAGAAGACATTTTGAATAGTGAAATTTATTTATATTTTTTAAGGAGAATCCAACGAAATTCATAGAATTCATAGAGTATTAAAATTCATATATGGTTGAATACCTAAAGATTTCTAAAGACTTTTTAAAATCCGTATTAAATACCTCAAAATTTTGAAAGACTTTTAAAAATCCGAATTGAATACCCTCGATTTTAAAAGTTCAAAAAAATCCAACAGAATCTCAAAGTCTTGAGTTGTCACTTGTAAAATGAGTATTAATATTGAAACTTAACCTTATAATTGGGTTTTGGTATAAAATTCTTTTCCAGCACGAAAAATAAGGAAAATTTTCAAATGGATTTGACTATTTACACATCCATGTCGTAGAGACGCACTCCCACAATTTATACCCAAAAAAAATACCATTCCCTCCATAAAATTTCTATTACTATCCACACCTCCCCCAAATCAAAACCTAATTTCCAACATCAAACTCTAATTTCTTCTCATCTTCATTCCTCCCCAAACACCTCAACCATCAGCCGCCATCGCGGCCCACTCGTTCGGCCGCACCCATCTCCTCCTCTTCACCCCTCGCCATTTCTGTAAAAAATAAAATGTAGCGGCCACCCCCTCTCTCTCTTCTCTCACTCTCTTAATCGGCGCGGCCCCCACCCCACTCCGATTTGTCGTCCACCCAGGTTTGTCCGTCCCGTTTGTTAGGGTTTTCTGCTTTCATAGAAACTCTCTCTTTTTTTTTTTTTCAAATATGTAATGTCGACCAAATATACTCTCGTCGACAAATTGTTGTCGACGACGAGAGTGTATTTGGTCGACATTATATGGTCAATTTTTTTTTAAAAATAATTTTATATTTTTTTCGATCAATCGTTTTCGACCATATACACTCCCATCGCCCCACCCCACCCCGATTTGTCCGCCCACCGAGGTTTGTTAGGGTTTTCTTCTTTTGTAGAAACTCTTTTTTTTTTCGAATATGTAATGTCGACCAAATATACTCTCGTCGACAAATTGTTGTCGACGACGAGAGTGTATTTGGTCGACATTACATGGTCGAATTTTTTTTTAAAATAATTTTATATTTTTTTTCGACCAATCGTTTTCTACCATATACACTCCCGTCGACAGATCGACACTGGTTGATCGAAATTTATAAAAAGAAAATGTGATTTTTATAAGTATATTTTGAAATTTCTGTATTTTTTCTGGTTTGATGGTCGACGACAGTCGAAAGTAGTGGTTTAGGGGGAAGGTGAAAGAAATGTTAGTAGGGAGTGAGTTCAGTAGGGTGTGCGTTCAGTAGGGGGGTTCATCTAGTATGCTGTATTTTAATGAAAGGTATTTTTGGTTTTTATCCTATTATTTTATTAATAAACTGATTGAGGGAGGTGTAAATAGTCCAACCCTTTTTCAAATAAGAAATAATATAGTAGACGGAAAATTGGGCTCGGAGGAATGTAGATGGACAAATAAGGCCCAGTTCACTAGCTATAGTTGATTTCAAATATATATAGCCCGAAATCCACACTGAACAACTATATTTTATTATTATTATTTTATTATTATTATTTTATTATATTATTATCATTTCTTCTATTCTAAAGTATATCTGGAAATTAATAATTTTAAAAAATTTATAAAATGTGAAAAAATACCTATTCAAGTTCATGATTTCGAGAAAAAAAACGAGATGTGTCAAGAAGTTCTCATAGTGTAATACTGTAATAGCCCAATAGGTGAAATTCGAAAAGGGTAGTTGTAGTGGTTAAAAACATCCAGGTTGTTTACACTACATTATTAATTAGTTCACCTCAAGTAATAGTTCACACACGCACAAAATTGTTTACCCCTGTAAATGAGTCGAGTCGAGCCGAACGTGATGTTGTTCAAGCTTGTTTAAAATATTATCGAACTTTAAAATCATTTTTTGAGCTTGTTTGATAATTAAACGAGTCGAGCTCGAGTAGTTTGACATTTTTATACTAAATTTATCTTTTTTACTTATCGAGCTCGAGCCGAGTTTTAAACTGTACCAAACATAAATATATATTCAAGCTTGTTTGATATCTATGTCGAACCGAGCTCAAACTAGCTTTTATCGAACGATCTCAAATCGAGTATCGAATAACTTAATTTGATTTTCAGCCCTACCTACGGACCCACTAAGATCTTTCAAAATTACCCTTCTATCTCAATAATGTTGCGGGCATAGACTTGTATTGGTATCTTTCAAAATTACCCTTTTACCTCAATAATACTTTGAAATTTTGTGAATTTTAAAATTTAGACTATTGGATTTTATATTTAATATTTAATATTTGTATTTGTTTTGGATTTTAAATAAGCTATAATTTAACTTTATGTTATTAAATTTATAGGTATTCATATATGTTTTGTGGGTATATGTATTTCTAAGATAACACTTTAAATTTGTATTTTAAATTTTCAAAGTAGAATTGAGGTTAGATTTTAAAATTTCAAAAGTAGAATCGGTGTTTGTTTTGCCATTTTGGACATTCTAACAATACTTACTATTTTTTTTTTATTTTTTTTTAACAATACTCACTATTTCTCTATATTTTCTATCTTTTTTTATTTCAACAATTCACTACACATATATAATATTTCTTAATTAATGTGCAAAAAATAATTGAACAATTTTCGAATCAACAAAGATAGTATATAACTATATAAGGGCGCAATTTAGCAGTACAGTACGTACTTTAATTGCATTTATGTATAAATATTTCAACAAAAGATTTTCCAGAGATTCATTTGAATATTTCGTAGAGTCTTTATTTAATAATATTTTAAGATAAAATGATAATTAAACGAGATTTTCATAATACATATTTTAAAGAATACTGTGGTTGTACTTTGGGCTCTCAAGTATACAACCCCTTGGGTTTTCTGTAAGTATTTTGTAGGCATGGTCCAAGAATATTAGATGCACCCCCAACCATTTTTATTAATTAAATATTCATATAAAATATTTTTTATTTTTATCCTTTTAATAAAATATTAAAAATACATACACTTCTATCTCAAAAATCTAATTGAATTAACCCTAATATTACAGATAAATAATTAAGGATTAGAAAACCCTCTTAATATATGTATTGGCACATGGTGGACACAAAACAATGTGCTAGCTATTGGACATTATATCATTAAAACTGTTATAATTAATGATGCACTTAGGGTATGATTGGTATGTGGTAATAGTTTTGGAATGGAATGAGCATTCATGAGTCTATTCCTAATCTCATGATTGGTATGTTTTTTTATTTGGAATCGCGATTTCACAGGGAATGGTGATTCCCAAAAATAAAGAATTGTGATCCCTCTCCATCCCCCTGTCTTTCCTCATTCCATTCGGTGTGGAATTAATTATTTTTTAATTTTTTAAAATAAAATCATCATTTATATTTTATTTTTACAAAATTATCCTTCCTAATAATTAAACAAGATATTCATTAATCACGATCTTTAATCAAAACCTTGAACCCTAATTCACGCAATGATTTTCATAAACCTAATTCTCTAATCTCTACAACCCAATTGACGGCTTCACGCAAGAAAAAAGATGTCAAGGAGTGAAGGACGTTGATTCTCTAAGAAAGAAGAACTAGACAGATGAATTAGAGAAATATCCATAAGTTCTGTTCTATACTATATATGTGCGCGTATATATATATATGAAACAAAAGAAGAAGAAATAATTATAGATATAGTTGCAGTTTAATTGTGTTCATTCATGATTTGAAAAGATATAATATATATATATATATATATCGTTTCTTGATTGCAGAAGGATATATGCATATATATACATATATATATATATATATATACATGAATCGTTTCTTGATTGCAGAAGGAATCGTAAGATGTTCACTATTTTTTCTAAATTAAAAATTATTTATCTAAAATTTTATTATTATATTAATAATAACATATTGACTAATTTAATATATTTTTATAAATATATATTGAAGGGTATTTTAGTCATTTAATATAAACCATGTACATTATTTTGCATCTCATTTATTATACCAATCATCAGAATGGAATCAACCAAGGAATGATTTTTCCATTCCTAGTTAATACCAATCATGAAAATTTCATTCAAACATTCATTTCATTCAGGCCTTCATTCCATTCATGAGTTTATTCCATTCAGTCACAATTTCATTCAGTCATACCAATCATGTCGTTAGTGATTCGATTATAGCTAAGGATAAAAATATCGGTATCGGTGAAAATATCGAAACCTTAAATTTATGGAAATATCAACGGATATATCGATATCGATAAATTTTAAAAATTGTAAAAAATTAATAACAAGTCTTTAGTACATAAAATCAACAAAATAATTTGAATACATTTTATATATATCAATGATAAATTTATATAAAATATAATATACAATGTTATTTCGTATGACATTTATCGATATTTTTTGAAATTTATCGACATTTTTCGATATTTTCTCGATATTTTATCGATATTAGGCTCGATATTGTTATTGTCTATCGATATTTATCGAAATTTTCAATTTTTTTACAAATATCGTGGAAATATCAATTCTTCATAATATCGATATCGATGACCCCGAAAAATGGATATATCGAGGATATATCGGGAATATTTTCATCGTTGATTATAGCACAATAAACTATTGAAGATAGCCACTAATTATTTAGTGTTTGCCAGTTAATTCAGACAAGAACCCCCACTAACTTACTAAACATTTAAACTTTCATTCCCGTGAAGATTATAAAGCTAATCATTGCACCCTAACGTGCAACCTACTAACATGTGTTTAATCATGATTAAGTATGAAAATAATAATATTCCTATATATATAAATTATTTAAAAATATGTGATTTTTGTTTGCATACCAATTATATATTTCTTATATAGTACTCCAGTATATATATTAAACGTATTTTAAATGCGTGTGTGGAAAATTACATGTGTTCATGTTCCAAATCTTAATACATTACATTTATTAAATTAATTAGTAATTATGTATTTGCATGGTATTTACTATTAAAAAAAAAAAAACATGTCACAAAGACCCCCAAGAATTTAATAAAATAATGATTTTCTTTTTAAAGGAATAATGATAATTTTGTTAAAACGTGGAATGATTGATATTTCATACTGTATTTGTTTATGTCATACCCGTGCACTCACATATTTACACTAATATTATGAAATTTCATATCATGTCAGACTGTCAAATACCACGAAACACAACTCTACATCGTTAGAAATTGTGTGTGAGTTACATCATATAAAGTTCTACTACAATATTTGAATTGTAATTTTCTATAAACATGATTGGAAACACAATTGGATTGAGACTACATAAATTTAGAAGTCGTAGAATATATTATTGGACCTTGTTTAATAAGACAATTTCTTATATCCAATTGGATTTTAGTAATTCTATCTTCAATTGATTTTTAATATTATTTACATTAAAATTAAATTATAATTATAATTTAATTGCACCAATTATACAATGCAATTGAGTGTATACATAATAGTTAATTACTCATTAATATATATATATGAGACTTCTCGTACTAATTTTTGCCTCATTGATATCTTGATATGGCTGTATTTTAATTACAACACACAAGACCCCGACTTTGAAATATAAAAAATAAATCCATCTAATGAAAAAATATTGTGCGTGATTTGCAGCACTCGAGGTGCGATTCACACGGTATTGATAATCTCCATTCCTTTCTCTCTCTCTCTGACATCTCTATTACTCTTTTTTATGTAGATTGGTTGTAGGTTGATTCTTTTGGCGCTTGCATAGCCACCGCCACGGACTCCCGCCACCTTCCACCACCGCCTGTCGTCGCCTTCTGTCGCTCACCGCCGCCTTACCCTTTTTTTTCAGATGCATATTCATTTTATGTAGAATTTTTCTTTCATTTTGTTGGGACCAATGGGTAGATTATCGGGGAAATTTCAAAATACATTCTGTAACTTTGCACGATTCCATTTTAAATCCCGTAACTTTTCACTTTTTCAAAATACATCCTAGGTTGTCCAATTTATATCTTTTTTTGTCCAATTTACATCCTTTTCGTTGGAAAATTAAAAATGTCGCCGGAATGTGGATTTTAAATTGGGGCTTCCGGCCATTTTGATGACTAGGCGCCACGTGTAATAAAAAATATTGCCACCTCGATTTATAGAAAATTTAATTCCAGAATTAAAATTAAAATAAATAAATAAACTAAAACAAAAAATTAAAAACACAAAAAAAGAACCTAGGAAGAAGAACGCAGAATTTTCAGAATTTTTTTTCAAAGTTTGAATCCCAAGTCCAAAGCTTGAAAATTGGGGAAAACACAAAGGAACACCGAACGGCAGAATCGCGAGCCTCAATCGCAAAAGGTTGTTGCTAATCCATGAAAAACTCAAAGATATCGAAAGTTGTTCAGTCTCCCACGAATGAACTGTGAATAAACCCATAACCATGAGCTCTATTACATTCCAACCCATGGAAATCGTGTTATAAATGAAGAGATTTTAAAAACCTAAAAACGCAAATTTGATTCAATAGCCACGAACGTTTGTTATCAAAACCCCACAAAATACCTAAAAATGCAGATTTGTTTTTGTTATTGAAACCCAACAGCGTTTTCCCCAATTTTCATGGATTAGCAGCAACCTTTTGCGATTGAGGCTTGCGATTCTGACGTTTGGAGTTCCTTTGTGTTTTCCCCAAATTTTCATGCTTTGGACTTGGGATTCAAACTTTGAAAAAAAAAAATTTGCGTTCTTCTTCTCCTTCTTGGTTCTTTTTTTGTGTTTTTAAGTTTAAATTTATTTATTTTAATTTTAATTTTGGAATTAAATTTTCTAAAATTCAGGTGGCAATATTTTTTATTACACGTGGCGCCTAGTCATCGAAATGGCCGGAAGCCCCAATTTAAAATCCACATTCCGGCGACATTTTTAATTTTCCAACGCAAAGGATGTAAATTGGACAAAAAAGGATATAAATTGGACACCCTAGGATGTATTTTGAAAAAGTGAAAAGATACAGGATTTAAAATGGAATCGTGCAAAGTTACAGGATGTATTTTGAAATTTTCCCGTAGATTATCTTTAATGGAGTCACGGTGACCGTTCGAGAATTTATCCTTGATCCCGTTTACTGCTTTTTAGATAGTTTTAAGTTTCTTGTTGTTTCTAATTTTTTTCTATAGTTTGTTATTTTCATGTTTGTCTTAGTATGTTTTCGTTGCCCTGTTGTGAGGTTCTTCTCCCCGTGTGGGACTTTTTTTTTTCTGTTTATAGATATGAGAATATCTCTGCGTGAGGTTGCCTCGTATTAAGAATGGAGGACTGAACGTTCATGTGGAGCAGAGGGTACACTCGTTTTTCTTTTTTTCACGATTGGAGGGGACAACGACCATGACAATCCATCTTAGATTGAAGATCGTTAGTGTTTCAGCGTAAATTGTATTACATTTTACTTTGATCTTGTAAATCTCTATACAAAAAAAGTTTTAAAAAAAAGAGTTCATCCAGTAAAACCATAAATTTTTTAATTGGTTATGGTATATATGTTCATAACCATATTATCTCAATAATGTATGAATATCTAAAATTAGAGTAGGCATAATGCATGCGTAAGACTTTTAAATTATCTAAGGTTTGTTTTTAAACAAAGCTTGGAATTATTATTTGTGTATAAATTCTTTTGGTGATTTAATTTTATTTCACGTAACCAATTTTTTTTTTATAGTTTCTCCGGCGTGTACTGACATGAGTGATTGTATAGTTTGTTGGAATTTATTGGAATTAAATGGGTTTTGATCCTTTTATCTAATTAATTAATTAGATGAATTAAACATTAATTATTAAATAATTAAATGTGACATAGTTGATCTACTCGTGGAGTAGATGAACGTGTTATATTTAATATTTTAAAATCGAGTTTAGCTGAGTGAGAAATTAATTAATTAAGTCGAAAGATTTCATCTTTTATTGTGAGTTTGAGAGTGGGAATGTGAAGGGTCACATGCCCCACCTAAAAAATCTACAAAATTTTTGAAGGGAGTTCAACTATGGACCAGGGGTCCATCCCCCAAAAGGCCACACGCGCACGCGTCGCTCGTCCAACTAGCTCGGCTTCGGATTTGGTAATTGGTGGTCTTTGTGGCCCACCTGCACTGGGACGACCTATTCGTATACTGGTTATGGGTCAAGCCCAACTTTTGATAAATACACTTCAGTTCGAAAACCTTCCAAAAGGTTCTAGAAACGATCTTGATCTGCACGAATATCTCACAAAAACCTTCCGAAGGGTCGACCTATATTTTTCTCGTTACCATGTGTTCAGTTTGTATATACTCTATATACGTACATAAAAAGTAATTTTACCTTTGAAAACAGAAAGTCAGACCTGTGAGCACTATCCAGGACGTATTACGTTTTGCGGGTAAAGGGTTTACCCTTCACTCGACATGTCTTCATTATATTCGATATTGCAATATTCTCTTACTGGACGTTTTTTATAACCTAGTTAAAATTAAATTAATACGTATTTCAAATTAAAAAGTAAAAATATGGCTAAATCAGCCTAGCTAAGGATATTTCAATGGTTATTTAAAATAAAATTTAGATTAGAACTCATGTAAAAGGATCGTTAAGGCCATGTTTGTTTTGGGACTCACACGTTCGGACGTAGAAACGTCCTTCGTCTTGTTCTAATTCGAAATTTCACATCCGAATTTCAACATTCAATTATAACCACGTCTAAATATATATATATATATATATATATATATATATTACTATTATAATAATATAACATCACTCATTATTATTAATTGATTTGACGTACGATATAAAATTACATCTGATAATACAACATTACACTCTTACACAATTGATCGATTTGACATAAAATTACATCATATCCTACATTAACATCCCAAAACAAACATACACAATCAATATTTATCAAAATTTCCCCATCCAAATTTTCCCTATCCTACATAATCTCAAAACACAATCAATATTTATCAAAATTTCTTCATCCAAAATTTTCCCATCCAGATTTTCCCTATCCTACATAATCCCAGAACAAACACCCCTAAGGGCATGTTTGTTTTGGGATGGGAAATCTGGATTTGGGATTTCGAAACTCCACCTCCGTTACAGTTTGAGATTTTGATTCAGGATTTCAAAATCCCACCCTATAATCCTATAAAAGTCAACTCTATAAATACCTACAAATCCTATATAAATACCTATAAAACCTATAATCCTATACTATAAAGTTAAATCCTACCCTATTTAAATCTCAAATCAAACACAAAACATAAAAAGCATTAGAATTTTGAAATCCGAATTTCAAAATTCTCAAAATCTCAAAACAAACATGCCCTAAGTGATTTCAGTATGAACACAACATTGAATAATGGGCTAGTCTTGGGTGAGACCGTCTCACAGAATGAGATCCGTGAGACGGCCCTTATATATAAAAAGTGATAATATTTGAGCAAAAAGTGATAGTGTTTAAGTAAAAAGTGATAGTCACTTTTTATAAAAATATTATCACTTTTTATTACAAACTAAAAAAAATATGGGTTATCCTACCCAAAATTTTGAAATATGAGTTAAAATGATCCGTCTCACAGAAAAAGATTCATGAGACGGTCTCACACAAGTTTTTACCTTGAATAATTACATAGAAAATGAATTTAAAATTAGGGTGGGTGTAGTGATAGGAGGAGGAAGGTGCATCGGAGAGATAAAAGGTGGGTGTGGCATAGCCGACAGAGAGACCGTAATCCGGCAAAAACGGGGGTGTATGTCAGTCATATATCACACGGTGGGTCACCCTACCTCACATGCATATCCCATGCATCTGGATCCTATGCTACATTGCTACCTATTCTTTACGACGACTGGGCGTTTAATGTGAAAGTTGTTTATTAATATTAAATGAAATACGGAGTATGATGTAATTTTAAATTGTTTGAATAATGTAGTCTAAACTGAAAAAATTATTTTATTATAAAATTAAAAAATAATAAATACTTAGAACGTTTAATTTTTACAAATGATAAATAAACAATGGGACTGAAGAAATAATTAATTTAACCCAGTAACCATTTATTTCCCATAATGTGTTTGACATGAATATTATTTCCCACGTAAGTCAAATATAATTTTTTCTTGTGTAAAAAAAAAAATATAATTTTTTCTTTTAAAATCAATACACAAGTTCGGGGTAGTTTTCGTGTGAATAAGTTCACATCATAAAATTGGAATCATGTTGTTAATATCTTTTAGTAGTTAACATTAATAGAAATTATATTTTTTTTAGTATTGATTATTGATTAATATATTTCAGTAATATTATTCATATTCTTTTAATATTACAAGTTTACAACTAATAGCTTTTAAAAATTAAAGTGATACCCATTATCATTAGAACTAATGTCTTTCCTTTAATTTAAATGAAATTATTTGATATTAGTATTAATACATTTTAATAATTTAAGTGATACATTCTAGATTTTAGTATATTATGATTGATAACAAAACCAATTTTACAGTATAATTAATTAATTTACACTGGGCTTTTTCATAATTAAATTTGTAATATATTGTTAAGCGTTGATACTTTTACCCTAAAAAGTATGGTAATATTAATATATACCATAACAAAGTTTCTGACATTCAATTTTATCCCACTCCATTATTAAAGATATGGAAATAAGTAAAGTAACGACGGAGTAGCTTGGGACATAGGTTACCATTGTTTTTTGAATGTACAGGTACCCCAAATTTAATACTCATCTGATTATGTGCATAGTTTGATCGGTATATTTAAAAAAAAAAAAAGATTTAGTGATTGACGATAGGGGTGTGCATGGTTCGATTTGGTTAACCAAATCGCCCGTAAATCGTAAATCAAACTATAAACCGTTCTTTTTTTTCAAAACCTTAAACCAAACCGTATTTATAAAAACCGTTCGATTTAAAACCATAATATTTCGGGCGGTTCGGTCGGTTTTGACCAAACCGCAATTTTGCTCATTTTTTTTCCCTATACAAAATAATTAATAAAAATGTAAAATAAAATCTCAATAGAATAGACAAAATGAAATTTTTTCTTTAATTCAAAATATAATTCGAATAGACGAAATCTATTACAACGTTCACAAACTAGTTGTTAAAAAATAACTAAATAACCACAAAAAGAAACAACAAACTTCTATCTTCTTCGAGATTTCAGATTGATCAGATTGAGTGAGACTGTGAGAGGTTGAGAGCGTCATGCACGGCTAAATACTAAATAGAAGAGAATGAGTAGGGTTTCTGGTTTTGGGCAATTGGGCTTGTCGCTTGAAAAATGTCTTGAGTTTACTAGTTTAGGGATTATATAATATAGGGACTATAAATTTATAATATATATAATATTTATTTAAATAATATTATATAATATATATATATATATATATATATATATATATTTATATATAAAAAACAAGTTCGGTTTGGTTTGGTTTTTTGCGGTTTTTCATTAGTGAAAACCGTAAATCAAACCATACTAGAAAAAATCAATTCTAAAAACCGTAAATCGAACCGTAAACCAAAAACCGAACCATATTTAATGGTTTGGTTTGGTTCGGTCGGTTTGAACCATACTTTGCACACCCCTAATTGACGATATAAGATAAATGAGAGATATTTTAAGTGATTTGATGAGGGGTAAGATATAATGTATGTAAAAAATGAGTGACAATTAAAAAAAAAAAATGTTAAAAAAGTAATAATTTTGTGGGGTATTTCTTATTAAGAGTCTGTTAATAATCTTGAGACGTCTCAATAAAAAAAAAGTGTGTGTAAATAATGATAGAACGAAGTGTTTGTGTATAGAAAGTTATTGTGTGATATAAATTTATTATTGATTTTTTTTTTTTAATTTATTGTGGATTGTCGTTTCAATTGTAGATTATTGTAGACTTGGAGTTATTGTTTTTATATAATTATATTTTTTTTTTACTATACATTCAATTAGGAAATGAGGAATTATAAACCTAAACCCAATAATGATGTTATAGACCACTCCCATAAAATGAAGACTCGAGTGATCAGTTATTACTTATTTGTAATTGTAATTTTTGCTACTATCTATACTCGTACCTCATTTTAAAATTTCTAGATCCGCCCTAACATTGTAAAAATTGTAACAAATTAAAGGCTACCTTGGCATAATTATAATTTTAAAGCTTGAGGTTTTAAACATGTTGAATTTTTTTTATTTTTTTTTTTAAGTCTCGGGTATCCGATTATATCGACTAATCCCGTTTAAAGTCAGAGCAGGATTCGAACCTGAAATCTAGAGATGAGCATACTCCTAGGGCTGTTATTCGAGCCGAGCCGAGCCGAGTATTTGAGGTTCGAGCTCGGCTCGGCTCGGCTCGATAACATTGACGAGCTAAGAAACGAGCTCGGCTCGACTCGCTAAAGGGTCTAACGAGCCTAACGAGCCTATCGAGCCGAGCCGAGCCTAACGAGCCTAATGGAATTTAAAGAAAAAAATTAGATATCGAGCCTAACAAATCGAGCTCGAGCCGGCTCGTTAGTAAACCGAGTATCTAACGAGCTCGAGCTCGGCTCATTTAGCGAACGAGCCGAGCCGAACTCGAGCCTTATCGAGCCGAGCCGAGCCGAGCTCACGAGCGGCTCGGTTCGTGTAACAGCCCTACATACTCCTAAGTCCCAAGCATATACCACTAGGCCAACTCCCTGAGGTTTAAACATGTTGAATATAATTTACGGTATGTTTGCAAAGTTGCAAACACCACCTAACTCATTAGAATCAATTATGCAGGGTTTTGGGAGGTATTGGATTGAACTAAACACTAAGGGCATGTTTGTTTTGGGACTCACACGTCCGGACGTGGGACGTTCTTGTTCTAGTTCGGGATTTCACATCCGTATTTCAACATCCAATTACATCCACCCCTAAAACTATCTATATATTCTACAATTATAATAATACAACATCATTCACTCTTACTAATTGATTTGACATAAAGTTATATTCAACTATTATAATAATACAATATCACCCACTCTTACTAATTGATTTGACATAAAATTATATAAAATAATACAACAACACACACTCTTACACAATTGATTTGACATAAAGTTACATCTCATCCTACTCAACATCCTAAAACAAACATACACAATCACTATTCATCAGAATTTCTCCATCCAGGATTTCCCCATCCCCATCTCCCCCATCCTACATAATCCCAAAACAAACATGCCCTCATTCCTCAAATTTAGGGAATGGTGATTCCTCCCATCCCCATGGTTTTAGCTATTTCTATATATTTAGGAATGAATTTTTTTTTAAAAAAAATATTTTACAAAAATATCATAACTTATTTTTTTATTTTTAACAACATTATTTTATACTTCCAAAAAATAACAAACAACAATAATTATTAATAATTATAATTGTAAAAATAATAATAACATTATTTAATTAAAAATAAATTATGAATTTAATTCTAATAATAAAAATAATAAAATATTTTAATAATATAAATAATAATTCACAACATACCTATATTAATAAAAATAAAAATATTTTAAATAATATTAATTATCTTAAATAATTATAAAAAAATAATATTATTATTTAATAAAAATATTATCATTTAAATATAAAAATCAATAATAAAAGTATTATAAAAAATATTTAAAATTATAGATATTATTATTAAATACCAATGTAAAAATAATAAAAATATATAAAAGTAATAAATATTATTATTATATTAAAAATCAAAAATAATAAAAATATATGTGAGTATTAAAGACCTAATAATTATAATTAATAATAATATTATTATTGTTTGAAATTTATATAATACTCACATTTCATTTCTGATTCATATTAATCATAGGAATGACTATTCATATGTCATTCCATTCAGCCCTTCATTCCATTTACGAGTTCATTTCATTCAGCCACAATTCCATTCAATCATACCAATCATGCCCCATAATTGGTATGGGGTAATGGGCTTAGATTGGAATGAGCATTCATGACCTATTCCTAATCTCATGATTGATATGTTTTTTTTACACGGAATCGTGATTCCCAAAAATAAAGAATTCTGATTCCTCTCTATCCCCTATCTTTATCAATTCCATTCTATGTGAAATCAAATTATTTTTATTTTGTAAAAAAAAAAAATCATTAAAAAAATATTTTTACAAAATTATCCTTATCAACAATTAAAAAGATTTTCATTAACCCTCTTATCCAACCTTAATCCACAATTAAATACGATATTCATTAACATTCTTTAACCTAATTCATCCAAGAGAGAAGGATGTTGAGAAAGAACGGCAGAAGAGAAAAAACGTAGAAGAGAAGAACGCTGAGAAAAAAACGGAGAAGAGAAGAACGCTGAGAAAAATACGCAGAAGAGAAGAACTAGTCAAAGAATAGTAGTATATTGTTGTTCTATATATATATATAGAAGAACTCTCTGTTTCGTATATATATATATATATATTAATATATATACTACTATGTTTCATTTTTGCTGTAATATATATATATACTACTATGTTTCATTTTTGCTGTAATATATATATATACTATGTTTCGTTTATATATATATATATATATATATATATATATATATTTCATGATTACATCTTATAATAATGGGTAAAAATGTATATCATTTTTTTTAATGAACGTTATTTATATTTAGTTTTATTATTAAAATAATAGCATATTAACCAATTTAATATGTTTCTATAAAATATGTATAAGGGTATTTTAGTTATTTAAGATAAACTTTTTACATTATTTTGCATTCATTTTATTATACCAATCATGAGAATGGATTGTCAATACCAATCATGCGAATGATCATTCAAACTTTCATTCTATTCAGACATTCATTCCATTAATCATTTAATTCCATTCAGTCACATTTTCATTCCGTTCATTCCATTCATCAGTTAATCCTAAACTTTGAGATATTGGAAATTTAAATTCAAAATACTAATATGTAACATTATGAAATTTAAACTTAGGATGAATATTAAATGATTAATTGAACAAAATCACATCAGTATGTGTTGAAAATTCGTAGATTCACCCTCATTTCACCGATGGGTTGTGGGCTTGGCGTGCCAAGTGCCAACGTCCCACTTACTTAATAAAAAAATATAATTAATATATTATTTCAATGATTAATCGAAAAAGATTTGAAAATAAACAAAAAAAAATATATATATGAGACGTGATTTATTAAACCACTTTTTTTTGTCTTGAAACTCCTAAATCCAACTAGAAGAATTTATATTTAAATAAACTTTTAAATGAATGTGATAAGAATTAAAGTTAATAAATGCATGCTTATATATATTATTTACGTTAGTGTATAACTGTATATTGAAATTGACATATAAAAGTTCAAGAATGATAATAAACAAGTATAATATTAATACACAATTTAGTAATTTATAGTAGTAAATATTTTTAGGGGCGGCCCGCGGGGTTTGGTCCGTTTTAGACCTGTCTGACTGTCTCGCATTAATCCAAATCTAACCTTATTGAAATTTGGAGAAGATGATTAAAAAAATCCCAATATCCAATTCAATAGTCTTTTTTAATCCACGCCAAATTTTAAATATCTTGTATACTCATTCTTTTTTTTTTTTTTTTTTTTTTTTTATCTTAAAGACATAAAAATACCCTCGTGAAAGATGAGTGAGCCCCACCCCACACCTACCACCTTCTTGCCAATTAAGTCGGCTCAGACCCCCAATTCAAATACTCCCTCATCACATACTAGATTACATTTTTTTTTTCCGTCACATACTTGGGTTATCATTTAAAAAAAAATCACTTTATCAATTTAAATACTTAGATTACATTATATCTCGTACCTTTTTTTTTTTAAGTCTCTCCCCTCTGTGATAACTTCACATTTTTTTTATTAAAACGTCTCAAGATTACTTGAAATACTAATATGAAAATAACTCACACAATTAATATATATTTCACAACATCATTTTATTCTTAAAATTGTCACATATATTAATTGGGCACCACTAAGTTTAGTTTTCTTAAAAAGTGTGTCAGTCAACTTGTACAAGTCATTACAAGGACATATGCAGTATTAAACAACTTATATTAAGACTTATGTCCAAATCAATTGGGTAAACAAGTACGGGACAGGGGGAATAATATTTTTTAGTGAGATGATCATGAGGAACAATTCATGTAGGGGTTGTAAACGAATCAAATAAATTTAATTGGTTGATTTGATATTTGTATTCAAATTGTGATATTCGTATTTGAAATTTTATTGTTTGAATTCATATACGGAGTACAATTCTTTTTTTAATTTTTTTTTCATTATTCATAATTTTTTAAAAATCTACTCTAACCCATAATCCACCTCCTCAATTAGGCTCATATTTATTCACTTACATTAGGTCCATATCTAATATGTTTTTGGAGTTATCATTTGAAACCTAGATTTAAATTTGCATCGATTCGATTACAATTCTACAATACGAGTGTATGTATGTAGTATAACGAGAGGGTAGGGAATGAGTGGTTGGGGATTGGTGGGAGGGATAGTATCTAAAACGAGAGGGTCATTACCGTGTTAGGGAGGAAGAGAGGACCGCGGGGTTGATAATAAAATGGGTTGAAAATATTTTATAACTTTTTTTTTTGACGGGGAATATTTTATAACTTGAAATACATAAAGAAAATATGAATTTACAAAATTCGGTAAAAAAATAAAATTCCCTAAAATTTAACCAACAAGTTGTTATAGTACAATTTTATTGTTTATGTTCAGTCAATTTCAGGCAACATGTTATTTTCTTGAATGTTTGATTGATTTGATGGTTAGCAATAATTATTTCAAATTTTTTACAATGGTACGTACACTACTTGATTTTAACGGAGTATGTGAAAGCAACTATTCTTAATGCTCCAATCTGTATGAACATGTGTATGATGATCATTTAATATATAACAATATTTAGAAAGTTATTCATTTTTTCATTTATCTTTTTAACATTTACTTGATTTTTTCATCTATTTCTCTATATCTTTTATCTTTCATACATTTCTTCTACATTTTTTTCATATCTTTCAATTTCAACAATTATTAAATAAAGTTATTTTAGATTTAAAAAAAAAAAATTAAGAGTAAAATGAAAGTGAAATATAAGTTGAGACAAAAAAATAAAAATAAAAATTGACTTGGAGTTGGTAGCTCTTTATGTAGCCTGCAGGGAAAATTAGGCCGTTGGATCAGGTAGGCTGGATCATAATCGCACGTGTGATGATGATGATGATGGTATGTACTCGAAATTCGAAAATTTGCATTCTGTTGCTCATTGGTCATTTCACATCACACACACACTCCCCTGTCCGTAAAGTTTTAAATTTGAGAAAAAACATCAATTTTAAGAAATATTGTACAACCTATTTATCTTACTTTTTTTGAAAAAAATATTTAATAAAATTTAACAAAATATATTTTTTAAATGTACATGTATGAAATTTCATTTATTTTACAAAATAAAAAATAAAAAATGAAAGAATGATTAATGAATTAAAAAATGAAAGAATGATTAATGAATTAGTATAAAATTAAATTAGAAAACGTAAATGGGTGAAGGTGAAGAAGAGAAAGAGGAGTGAGTCACCTTATGACGAATTGATTAAAACAAAAGTGGCCTTTGAAGAAGTAACATCAACCGGAGAAGATTCAGAATTAGGTTGATAGTTGTGTGCAATGGATCGCAACTATACCATTGAAGTTGAACTTTAATGAATTGAATTAAGGAGGGTGTATTCAATTGAAATTCTGTTGGATTTTTTTGGACTTTAAAAAGTCAGTAGATTTAGAAAATCTATAGACTCTATGCAGAGTTTGACTGATTTTTTTATTGATTTATATGGATTTTCATAGATTTGACAGGATTTTAAAATACACATTTTTTTATTAATTTACATGAATTTTCATAAACTACGCCTCTAAAACTATGGGTGCAAACATATATCGAACACACTTGTATATAAAAAAATTATATAAATTATTTAGAAAAAATACCAAAAATATATTAGTTAAAAAAAATATATATTATTCATCATTATTATTCTCATCTTCATTTCCACGGTTATACGTCGGCTTCAGTTCTGTGTTGTAATTTGTTTTGAGAAAGCAATTCCAAAATTTCTCTTCCATGTCAAGATGTGGTGAATGTTGATCTTTTTCATATTCGATTGGAAATTCATGACATTCTTTCCGAAGAAAGTTATGTAATCCAGCCAATACTAACTCTAACTCTGCTTGTGTTTGAAATGAGAACAGAGGTGGGTTTTGAAAATTGTGAATGACAAATTGCATTTATGGGGTAACGACCTTGACCACCAAAATCTTTTAGATGATATCGAACCCCACGTGCTAACTTTAAGATCGTGAATAAATGTTCTTGAGATCTTAAAGTTGGCAATGGTATAAATTAGGCGATCAAGAATATATTATTGCTAACCTAACGGGTCAACTGTGCCGATATACTATAATTTTTAAGGAGAGAACATAATTTTAAAATACAGAGATGTAATCTTTTTCACGATCATAATGATGGTGAAGAATCTGTTATGCTTATTGAAGAACATAGTTACGTTTCTTGATATTATTTCGTTTGAAGAAGAGGGCTGTGCAAGAATGTCTGTGTGTGCTTTCGAAGGAGACTTTGAAATTTTGTTAGAAGAACAATAAAGTTTTTTTTTCTTCTCTTTCAGCGCCTTCTGAGAGAATCCGCTGAAATCTCTAGTTTTTAGAAGAGATTTTGAATAGTGAAATTTATTTATATTTTTTAAGGAGAATCCAACGAAATCCATAGAGCATTAAAATCCATAGATTGTTGAATACCTAAAAATTTCTAAAGACTTTTTAAAATCCGTATTGAATACCTCAAAATTTTGAAAGACTTTTAAAAATCCGGATTGAATACCCCCAGATTTTAAAAGTCCAAAAAAATCCAACATAATCTCAATTGAATACACCCCCGTAAATGTTGATGAGGTCAAATATTAAATAAAATAAATAAAATATTAAAATTCACTCATAATTGAAAAAATTGTTTAAAATTTAACTGGAGATCTGAAAGAGTATTAAACTAGTTATTGTCTAAAATATTGAGGTCAAATATTAAATGAGATAAATTGAATATTTCTTTAATTCCATTAATTATGGATTTTAATAAAATATATTTCATTGTAAGTACTGTAGTAAATATTATGTGTCTTTACATATACTAGTAATATATTTCAATGGTAGATATTAATTAAATCAAATAGAAAAACTATGTGATATATATTAATAAAAAATTACAAGACAGATTAATTAAAAAAAAAGGAGAAGATTTGAGGAGTTGAGTATATTATGGGTGTAGATAAAAATATAAAATAAAATAGAGAGAAAGTATTAATTGGAGTCAGGCCTTTTTAATAGCCCAATATTCTTCTCGGGATTGGTGGAAAAGACTTACACTTGTTGTATAAATACACCCTGCCCTCTCCTCTTCTCCTCACTCATTTCCCCTCTTCTCTTTTCAACAAACCCTACTACTGGCCCTTCTCTTATTCTTCCACAGCTTTCTTGAACTGCATATTACCGTATATGCCCTAACCGGCGGTGATGCAATCTTCTGCGGTTCAATAAAGCTGTGGGAAGATACGACGAGGTCCATTCACTGCATGCTGTTCTCTTATCTACAGTTCCTCTTGTTTTTACTGTAATCGTGGTTTCATTTGTTTGTAACAAAACTAGATCTGCGCATCACACCCTTATTCGTCAATTTTCATTAATTATCATTTGGGAATTCTAGAGAATTGTTTTTATCAAATTCGATTCTTTGGTAAAAGATAGGATACTTGAATTAATTTGAATTTTTTGAATATAAAATGTGATAGCAGTTTTGCCCTCAAGTTGAACCACACGCGAAGGATAAGAGAAGAAGAAGATTTTTGTGGTGTGCTGTTCTGTTTTCAGATCTTTACATTTCACATAATACCAAAACTTTGTAAATAAATAAATAAAAATAAGTTTTTAGCAGCCATGATTGGTGGGGACTCATATCGTTTCTCTTTTTTTCTTCATTTTTTTATGCTTCAATTTTAATATTATTCTGTTTATGAGATTTCAGAATTCAGCAATTCTCTCTCTAGATCTATACTATTCTTTATTTTAATTTAAAATAAATGTATAGTGATAATTAATTAATTCAAATTCATGAAAGGCTAACCCTACAATAATTTTTTCTTTATTTTAATTTAAAATAAATGTATAGTGATAAATTAATTCAAATTCATGAAAGGCTAACCCTACAATAATTTTTTTTTATAATGGCACTTCACTTATGCCATCAATAATTTAATTGTGAAAAAGGAGATGTACCACATATTTTGCATTTGGCTTAGTGATGAAGTTGGTGAAACATGTTTGTGAAAAAGGATGAGTTTAGGGATGCGTTTTAAGCTTTAATTGTTAATTATGATATAATTTTAACCTTGGGAAAGAAATTAAGTCAAAATATTTGCAGAACAAGTGCATGAAAATTAGGTTGACATGCCCCAAATACCCCGGCCCAACGAGACATTATTCTTGTAGCAACAAATTAATACTACAACAACAACAATGTTTGTTTTGTCTTGTTAGGGCGCTGTAATCCTCAACTTCACATCCTAGCTAATGCTACCTCTTTGTATTTTCTCAACACTACACAACAATTTTTGTTTTGCAATTACATAAAGTGATTGTCCCCAATTCAATTAATGCCAGTGTGGGAGTATATTTTTTACTCTCATACTCATGTGCGCGCGCAACATCTCAGTACTGTTTAGCATACGAAGTAAAATACCTACTTAAACAATGTTATTTTCAAGAAGAGAATTCAAGTAAATCTTTGAATGGTAGGTTTACTAGCTAATCACTTTTTTTTTTCAATATGTATATGAGTGTGATTATTCTATTTGAGTAAGAAATTAAAAGTAGTACCAACTCCTTGAATCAGTATTAATCTTTATTGCATGTGCATCCTTCTTTTTGCTTTAATAGTATCCGAAATTTGCAGTAAATTTTCTTTTCAGGTTCCCTTTTTGTTTGAAAATTGTTTATATATTTCGAGTAAGTTTTTCTCTTTTTAACAATCACAATTCTTTCAGGTGAATTTGAATTGTCAAGTGATAATTGTGTTAAATTAACCAGCCTTTGATTAAGTCAAAAAGCATGTATTAATTAATATGTCTGATGTGCAACCCATTTCTGCTTTTGGCTATAAAGAAGAGGTTCATCTGCCTTTGCCTTTTGTCCATTTATGGTTGGAAAAAACAACTTAAAAAAGCTTTAACAGACAGGAAAAAGTTGTGATTTGATCCAAGGCAATCTTGCCCCTGATATGGCTGTCTTTGATTAATTAATTAATTAGTTAAAAAAACCTTTAAAATTATTAAATATAATTCACAACCCTAACCGTGTCTTGATACAATGCATACCTCTGCAAAATCAAGAATCTGAATAAACTGGAAAACGACAACTCTTTAAATTAAACATAGGAGTATGCAGATTTTTTTTTTTTTGGAAAGAAAGGTTTTGGAGAATTATTTTTATTTGATAGAGTAGTGATTAATTCTTCAATGCTTCATTATGATTGTACTATTTAAATTGAAACCCAGAAATGAATAACTAATTACACACATTTATAATTTTGGTACACATAAGATCACATTGAACTCACTTGATATGTATATATATGTACTAAAAATGTTGATCAAAATACCCAAATTAAATAATAAATTTAATTTGCTACGCATTTGTGTATCTTTTAGTATTGTTTGCAGTTCTCAATTTCATCATTTGCTTTGAAAATGGACTTGAATACTAGTTCAATTGAGTATTACTTAATTGTTTATTAAAAATTGAGTAAAGTATTTTAATTTAATTTTTTTTTTTTTGTTTACAAGTTAAATACCCATCCATTTTTCCCCCCATGACTCGAATCCAGGATCTAAGGCCTAGGGCTAGGTAGTGGTGCTCTAACCATATTACTTATTACTCACGGAAAATGAAGGCATAAAAAGGTTAATAAATTAAAGAATATCATTTAGTAAATGTTGTTGGAACAATATTCTCATGCGCAGGTTTTGTGTGAAATCGTATATTAAATATATTTCGTGCGACGGCAAACTTTTTGGATCAACAAATAAGCATGACATTATAAAACACTTGAGTTTAAAATGTGTGATGCTATTTTGTTGAGAAAGCGCCAGTTCTTTCGCTTGTACCACACAAAATATTTTTGTATTATTGAAATAGAATGGGGATTGAGATATTTACTTATTTTATCACACGAGATACACTTTCTGAGACCGTCTCTTACGTCTCATATATAGGACGGATAAAATTCATCAGTCATAGAAAAAATTATATTATATGAATTATATGTACTAATAATAAGTAGTTGTATATTGATAATTGAAGGGACGTTTCCAAATTCGAATGATGAATTAGCTAGCTGGATGAGGAGGTGTGTGGACGTAGAGAATTGAAGGGTACTATATAGCCACTTTACATATATAATTTCCTCCTTTTCTTACGGATGTTGTTGTGCCCTTTATTTTCAGTTCGATTTCTCTGTTCTAACTTTCGTGTGTCACTTAGTGTTCCATTCTACTGGATTCATGTTAGTGTAGTGTTTACATTTCATTAAAAAAAAAATTGCCCCCCGTACTAACGTACAAAGTGGAACATCAAATATAAAACGGATATACCTCCACCTCCTCGGATTCATTCGTTCTGTTCTAATAATTTTCCACCGTTATTTTTTTTTTACAGTCACACTCGCATATGCAAGCTCCGATTCTTTTAATTTATGGAGGTAGATATATAGGTATCTGCTGTGTATATATATGGAGTACTTGTTAGTGTACTTTCTCAACCCTTTAATGCATGGTAAAAATATACTCCCACCCTCCCTAAATGTTTTTTCTTTTCGGAATTCAAGAGATAATTAATTCTTCCACCGGCCAAATGCCTTATTTTCTCTTTTAATTATTAGTATTTTTTAAAAATGTTTCATATGCATTGGGAATTCACAGAAGAACATAACTCTAGATCGAACGTATAAGGGTGAATTAGTCATTTATGACTTTTAAAAAGAATTATGTATGGAATTACATGCTAAAACGATATAATGTACAGTGGTATTTATTTTGGGACGTACAGAACTACAGATGGAGATTTTCATGTAACTAATTAAAGTAATGAGTAGTATTAATTTGTGATTTATTTTCATGTTAAAATTCATTGGCCTTTTGAATTATTAAACCTCTAAAATGACATTTAATTATAGTAATATGTTCTAATTATGATATCGAATTATATATATACAGTATGTATTTAAATGTGTGTGTGAGTGAGAGACTGAGAGAGATGTATTGTATTGTATTGTACTAGTATTGAGTATAGTATAGTATAGTATATGTATAGGATATTAGGAGTATATTACATTTTCGAATATTTGATGACCAGGGTTGTAGGCCCAAATTGCCTAATGTACATGTAGGGGCTGTGAGTTGGTAGGCAAAATAAAATAAAATTGTGTTTTCTCTTGTCGAACCATTTGCTCAAAACTGTAAAAAACGTCTGCCGTACTCGGAATTATTACCTCAATAAAAAAAATGCTAGCTAACAAATTTAATTAATACTATAGTACACAGGTATACATACAAATTAACTATATTTATTGTGGCACAATGTCGACAGACTGGAAGATAAGATGTCATATTGTTACGGAATATAACATAAATGAATTGATAAATTTATCCTATTGTTGGACTCCATATCGAAACCCTTTATCTAATAATTAGAAACATGTCAAAACGCAAATTCCACTTTGTTAAAAACTACAATTGATATACTACTATATGATTTTGTGTTTGTAAATTTGATGTTTAACGACAAGTCTATTCATTACAATTGGGTAGGTGTAATGTAGTTGAGAAGGCACTAGGCATTGATAGCTTTGTCACAAAATTAAATAAAAGCACCAATTCTCATGAATGTGTCATGACTCGTGAGTAAACCGTGCACTGTGTTTGGGCAAAAATAGACTAGTGTATTTGTATAAACGGTACTAAATTGACTTAGTCATGATAGTAATTAAAAGATAATTTAATAATAATTAAAAAAAAATACTTGAATCAAATCGACCTAATTACACCGGCGCACATTGTATAGGCCACAATTTATTAATGAAGGAAATAATTAATCAATTTTACCGTGTCATGCTAATTGTACGTGCGATTTGAAATTTTGTTATAAGATATGGAATTCAAACCCCAAAATCACAACAGTACAGGAGTACTATTACTAATATTCCATTTGGATGCAGTTTTTCTTTTACATGTTTTAATTTGAGTGAAAATATCATTAAACTTTAAGTATGAAAAATGCTCTTAAATCATTTGAATTTGGGTTTAGATTTTATTTGTATTTAATTATTTTTTAAAACCTTATCTAATGTTATTTATTTTTTAATTACACATTTTCATATTATTATACTCCGTTGAGAGTAAAAAATTTATACGACTAGAAGATACTCCGTGTTAACTAGTGTTAATTAGTTAAGCTGAAAAAAAAAGAAAAAGAGAGGCTAAAGGGGAATAATTGGCGAAGAGAATTGCAGTTAGAGATCGATCCGTGTATCTTGCAAAGCAAAGCAAAAGCACTGATTTTGGCAGAAGTGACAGTAGAGTTTAACCTATTTCACGGAAATATATGAGATCTTGCAGTGTGCTTTTTACAACAAAAAAGCTACCAATTATTCATATTCATAATATAAAAAAGGAGAGAGACTCGAATCTTCTCTGCTTCACAACTCCTACTCGCTAACTGTCAAACCCATTATTAACTCACTATATAATTTTCCAATGATTTTCCATGGAGTAGTAAATAGTGAAAAAGATACCCAATTTTAATTACCTCCACACCCTAACCTTTTTTGCCGAAACTTAGATGAATATTATCAAAGTCGAAAAAAACACACGATTATAAAACCCGCCTTGCGCAAATTGAGTTAAGAATAATTAAAACGTGAAATGGGGCCTATAGTTAAACTTTTTAAAAATAAAATAAAAAGAGGTGGTGGGGTGCACAATAATAATATATCTTACAGTTTAATTAAGGAGTTACCGGAAGGCCTTGTGAGAGATTTGGCGAGTTGGAGCATCCACCGCAGTAAAAAGTCCAGAGTTACCATGTTTTCCCACAGTTTTCTTGAACTTATAATTAGTTACCTGCTTCTCAGTAAGAATTAAAATTCAAGCTGCAGAAGTAGTTCAAGAAAGCTGTGGAAAAGCATGGGAGGACTAGCTAGCTAGCTAGAAATCTGATACTGATCCAGTGTGTGTGTATGTATATAATATAGATATATATAGAAGCTTAGGGAGAATTGAAAGAGAATGGAAATTGTACAGTGCTGTAATAAAAAAAAATTACTGGATGGGGAGGTGGAAAGTGAATAAGAAAGCGGCCATACACGTACATACAAAGTGTGATGGACCACTCTTGCACATTGTGTGTGTGTGTGTGCAGCTTTAAACAGAAAAGGGAGGGAATAAATTAGAAGTGGTTAACTCCAAAATCCAATTTGAATTTTCTGCACTTCCAGTAAGATGTGGAGTTCATTTACACCAATTTTACATGCTATAAAAACAGTTTTAAGCTAGGGTTTACAAAAGGGATCCACTATATATTATATATTCAAGAATGATTGCAGTTTACTAGATCAATTCATTTGTTCCGTTATTTGTGTTACACTCTTCTGAATTTTTAACACGCGTTGCCTCATTATTGAAAGACGTCAAATCATATTTTGACATAACACATGTCAATAAAACAGATAGTAAAACACATATTGTAACACTAAAACAGAACAAGTGATCGTTCTAGTACCCAAGTTTACACCTTCTCTTTTGATAATTTTGAAGCTAGCTCATTTCAAATTGAATCGATTAGTACTGTAGTACTCTAGGTTAAACTAGCTAGGTTCCATAATTGAAACTGATCTAACACTAATGAAATCGAAGTCAAAAGTTAATTAACCTAACTAACTTAATCACATTCACTTGAACCCTATGTCAGTATATGATATTACTATTTTTTTATTATATTTTATAATTAAAAAAAAATAAAGTGAAATGAAAAACCATCCCCCCATCACATGGAAGCATGTGAGATCCCACTAATTAATTTGGGTACGTACAAAAGGTATGGGGTGGACGGCCGTGCTTATTTTAACAAACACACCCACCAATTTGTTGGGTTTTAATTTTCTGCATCATATACGTACGTACACCTGCCCCGTCTCTTATGCTGGCGGAGCGAGGCGCTCCGTTGCGGGTCGGGGGCAAGGCGACCCACACGACACGGGTCACAATATTTTATTATCATACGGAGTATATAACAATAATGTATAATATATTTCAAATTATTGGTATGAATAAGACTTTTTGTTGTAGTATATATTTTATCAATTTAAAAAGATTTTTTTTAATTATATATACTATATATATTTCGTGGAACAGGTCAAATTGTCATCCCTACTAACTAATGTATGGACAATGTTTTTAAACATTTTTTTTCTTCTAACAAGTCCTCAAATTATTTTTTATTTAAAAGATCAATTGTTAAAATTTTATTTCACGAGCTCCCACAATACAACGATTATCGGTTATCTAGTCATCAATTATTCCATTAAACAATTTTGTACATAAGTATTTTCTGCAAGTTATTTTATGTCCAGAGCTCGTGAAATAAATAATGATTTTTAAAATTAAAAATATACTATATAAGATTAATCCAAAATCAATACAAATTGATAATTTAAGAATATGGTGATGTATTATGCCTAATATTAATATATGGAGTATTATCATTGCTAAAAATAACTACGGTTGACGACAAAAACATTTATGATATCTTCCTGAAGATGAAGGGCCTAGCTTCTGAAGTTCTTTCTGCGTACACGTGCATCTACTTCTTTTTTTTTTTTTTTTTGACAGACGTGCATCTACTTCTCACCTTTATTGAAGGAGGAAAAAAAAATCAATTTTTCTTAGTAGTTAAAATAATATATACGTCCTTTTTACGACGGATAAGTTAAAACCTCATTTGAAATTTCAAAAAGAAAAGATCAATTGATAGGTGGGATCCAGTTTTAATTTAACAACAGCCCATTGGCTAAGTTATTTAATTTTTTTTCATTTAAAAATTATTTGTTTTTATAATTAATTAGTAAACAGTGTTTCAAAACCGTTTGCTAAAAATTGTTTCAAAACTATCATCTTGATTACCTTACAAATGTTGCAGACTATATATTAGCATGCAGGAATTAATAAAGCCAAAATGAAATCAAATTGGTAATTAAAATTTGTCAATTTAATAGAATGTCGATAAAATTAGCTCGTTGTGATGTGTGACAAGAGCAAAAATCCAAATTCATCAAACTCCCTCAGTCCCTCTTTTACATAAAAAAAAAAAAAAAGCGCCTAACCCTAATACTTACTATCTAACTGGAATTCCAAATCGCCTATAATTCTTAATCTATTTGTCAAAATAAAACTAAGAACTAGACAAGAATCCAAGATACATAAATTATAATTAAGTACATGGAAAGATAAATTAATTAATTTGTGTACCCCATATTTCTATTCTTCCAACTTTTTTCCATACACCCCATCACTTAATTACAATATTTAATTGAGGTCCTCCCATTTTCCAGGCTGCCTTGTCAATTGGTCTATATTTGCTGCTCGTGGAGTCGTTTGGTTAATTTTAATAAACATTCCAAACCAAACACCGTAACTTATAGCTGGTATATATATATATATATATATATATTTTGCTGAAATTTGTCCTTATTACTAGTTATTAATAAACAAATTATATATATTGTTTTGATATATGGAGTCAAATTTTAACTAAGTTTATTAATTATGGACTCGGTCCAAAATTAATACGCGCTAGCTAGTTCTCTTATGTTTAAGAAAAAAGGGCAAAATATATTCGCATGTATTGAAGCCGTTTAACTCATACGGAGTAGAAAATTTATATAAACTCTAAAAACCATTTTAATTAGTACAACTTATATTTTTTTTCTTATATTAATGCACTTCAATCTTTTATATACTGTGCAGAATAAGGATTTTTATATTTATTTAGTTGCCAATGATATTAAATTACAATAAATAATCTAGAGGCCGTATGCTTTGAATAATTGGTCATAGACAACTAAATAGCAGTTGAAGTTGGCAGTAAAATGAGTGGTCCTAGGAATTAGTACGAATAATTAATTAATTAGTTTACGTGATTGGTCTCACTTTTTGCAACAATCTTCTGATCTTCCAACACACTTTGACTCATAATCCCCTCACTCTTATAGTCTTATAAATTATAATTGGACTCAAATTAAACATACCTTTAGAATTTGATATACTTATTTCATACGTCGTGACACTCTTAATTAAAGAGAATTAAAATATGTTAAATTTATAGGTTAGTCCCCTAATTATAGGGTTGTGAATGAGTTAGAGTTGAGTAAATGTCGTGTATGTAGTTCAAACTTGTTGGAATAAATTGTATGATAATTAATCGAGTTGAGCTTGAATAGTTAGTTTGATTTTTTTTTTTTTTTTTGTACTTATTGACCTCGAGCTAATCTTAATTTAGACTGTGTCGAATGTAAATGTATTTTTCAATGTAAATTAATCGTTAAATTCATTAAATTCATTAAAATACTAATATTGATATTGATGTTTTATTTAAATAAGATAGATACAAATTTATTAAGAGTATAGTAAAACTGTAATAATTTTTTTAATATATTTATATTGATCTAAAATAACAAAATTGGAAGGAGTAGAAAAATGTCTTGACTTAGAGAAGGTATTACTACATTTTTTCAAATAAATAAAAGGAAAAAAAGAGTACTAATTAACTAGACTCTTGATTTATCATTGTGGACCACAAAAAAGTTTGTGTAGGGCAGAGTTATGAAATTGTACCAGAATTGTTGTAAAATGTATCCTATCTCTTCGTTTCTCCCTCTCAACTTGCTGATTCTTACAGCCTTTTCCTCTCACCAATAATCACTAAATAATATTCCCTTCCAAATTATAGATTCCCATTTTTCTACACATAAAAAAATACATCGACTTAAATAACAACAATAAATTTTTTAATTAAATAAGAATTTTATTTTATTTTTAATTATGTCCCGAGAACCTTACCTACCGTCATTATCTGAAAAATGCACACTACGTTTCGTATAGTAATTTATTACTCCATTTATTTATTTATTTTGATAAAATTATTACGTGCTCCAATTATTATTGTAAGAGATATGAGGACTGTAATAATTAAGCCATCACATTCACACCTCTGTCCACAGTACACTGCAACTCCTCTTCAACCCCACGTGTGCCTCAAATAATACATTTCGCACATAAAATAATAAAAATATGAAACTTGAGTAAATAGTTTTGATTCAAAACTTGAGTAAAAATATCACTGTTTTTAAATTAAAACCTAGTGATATTTTGTGTATAAAAGTTTTTTTTTTCTAGAGTGCAAATAATAGTGAAACATTCCTATAAAAATTGTGTGGGTAACTGAGGAAGTATATATTCACATACTTTTGAAATTAGACTTTCGAAGTATTCATTTCTTCGTGGAAGATTATTCCCGATAAAAATAATTTGAGATTATAATACTGTGATACAAATTTGTATGATATGGGTTATATTTTATGATTCATAGACTTATAATCTATTCAACTTATATATTTTTTTAAATAAAAATTAAGTCTCATCTTATACATGAGATTGTCTCACAAATGACTCTCTCTTCTATTATATATACTAGACGAGTTCATGAGTAGTCTGTGTATTTTTGTAAAAGTTAAAATTCATAGTATATACTCTCATATGCTTTTAATAAAGGTTGTTTTGACCTTTCATTTCATTTACAATTTAGATGACGTTTTACATTTTTTAATATATATATATATATATATATATTAATTATATTTATTCTAAATCTACCCTTAAAATTATTAAAATATTTAGATAAATGTGTTCGAAATAAATATTTATTAAAGGTATATTAAGAAATAAATTATTTTTAAAATATATGTGCATTTATAATGACATAAGTATATTTTAAATGGAAGAGATCGTATTGAATTATTTTAAAGAGTAATTAAAATTCATATACATTTTAGTTTCGTTCAAAATTTTATTACATATAAGATATTTCAATTTGATATCAAATCCAACATATTATAAAAACAAGATATACATGTTTTAAAATCAAGACAGATGATATTATACACATTTTACCTATGACACACCAATATTTAATCATATTACAACACATTACAAAAAAAAAAAAAGAAGGAAATTATTATATTACAAGATATATTATATATAATTTGATATAAAGAATATTAGATAAAATTAACTTTTTAAATAATTTTTCTAATTGTTACACTTCTTATTTACAGTACTGTATATGTATATGTGATTGCTCTTAAAAAAGTTAAAACAGTATTTGTAATTATAACCCAGATCATTTTCAGATTTGTAATTTCTAATTAAATTTGGATCAAAGATGAAGCATCGTATTTGTTACAAGATGGGCTTGCCTTAGCATATGGGCTTTAAATAATTGGGCTAAAATTAAAGACATGCCGATTGAGGGGCGTTGGCTATATACCCCTCCAGCTCTGTTAAGTATACTCCCCCGATTAATGTACTCCCCCAAATATGGTAAATGTTAAATGTACTCCCCCAAAAATTACCCAAATTACCCTTTTCTTAAAATGGAAGTGTTAAATATACTCCCCCATTCAAAACCTAATCACTTTTCCCCATCTTTCTTCTTCCTCTTTTCCAAAAAAGAAACCCTAATTTTCTCCACCGCCGCCGGCGACGGCGCCGCCCCCGCCTCCCTGCAAGCGGCCCACGCCGCCGCCGCCTCCCTGCAAGCGGCCCCGCTCCAGCCGCCTCCCTGCGAGCGGCCCACGCCGCCGCCGCCTCCCTGCGCGCGGCCCCCTCCCCAGCCCCCTCCCTGCGCGCATCCCCGCCGTCGCCGCCTCCCTGCGCGCGGCCCAGCTCCAGTCGTCGTCCCAGGTAAGTTTTTTTTTTTTAAATTTATTTCTGCTCTATTCCTCCGTAGAGGTCCCCGGCACGGCACGGCCCCCACCTGCACGAGGTCGTCCATGGCCTGCCGCTCTACCTTCCCCCACCCAAACACCGATGAATAGAAAATAATCAACTGCAACTTTTTTTTTCCGGTTATAATCAATTGCCCAAAACCACTCTCGTCGACAAACCAGTGTCGACGGGAGTCGTTTTGGTCGATCCATCATTATTGAAAATTTTAAAAAAATTTACTTTATTTTTTCTTTCAAATAGATCTTACCAACGAAAGTGTGATTGGTCGAGGTGTCGACGAGAGTCTTTTTGGTCGATCCATCTTTGTCGAAAATTTCAAATTTTTTTACTTTTTTTTAAAAAAATTCTTTCGACTAGATCTTACCGACGAAAGTGTGTTTGGTCGACAAACCAGTGTCGACGGAAGTGTTTTTGGTCGACTCTGGTTTGTCGATTTTTTTATTTTTTATTTTTAAGATTTTTTTATTTCTAAATTTATTTGAGGGGCGACAGTGGTCGGAGGGGTGGCTGACGGCGACGGCGGCCGGAGGGATGGCTGACGGCGACGGCAGCAGAATTGAGGGGAGGAGGCTGCATTTTTAGGGTTAAGGTTAGGGGGTGTATTTATCTTTGATATATTTACTAAAAGGATAAATTTGGTATTTTACATTAATATTAAATTAATAGATGAAGAGGGGGAGTATACTTAACAGAGCTGGAGGGGTATATAGCCAACGCCGATTGAGGGAAGACCAATCTTAAATCATTCGAAAGGGTGGGACTATTTACACCTCCATTTCGGTTTAGAACACTCCCCCTATGAGTTTAATAATAAAATTATGATGTAAAAAATAAAAAATACCCTTTTAAGTCATATTACACTACTAAATGCACCCCTCCTTCACCTTTAAACCCTAAACCTAAGTTTTAAATTTCAATTTTTTTTTTTAAATTTCGACAAACCAGTGTCGACCATATTCACTCCTGTCGACACTGGTTTGTCAACGAGAGTGTATATGGTCGACATTTGTTGATCGAAAAAAAAATAAAATTAAAAAACTCGTCGACAACTCTAGGTCGACTAAAAATACACTCGTCGACACCCTGTTGTCGACGAGGTGTATTTTGATCGACCTAGAGGGGTCAAAATTAAGAAGTAATAAAAGACAAAAAAAATCAAACCTGGGAAGGGGGCGGCGACCGATGGCCAGTGTCAGCGACCGATGGGCAGTGGTCGCGATTGCTGTTGTTTTTTTTTTTAACAGGTCGAGAAGGGAGAAGGGAGAGGGAGGAGGAGTGCGACGGAAGGATGGACGGGGCACCAGGGAGGGGGCAGCCGCAGCAGCTGATGGACCGGAGCGGCCGCTGGAAACATTTTTTTTTTTTTTTACAGAGCAGCGAGGGGGCGAGCGCGGTGGGGGCGAGGGCGGGTGTCGCGCGGCGGCGGGGGCTGGTGGAGTTGTTTGGAAAGGGGGAGAGAAGAAGAAGATAAAAGATGGAGGAGGAACTAGGGTTTAGGAGAGGGTGTGAGTAGTAATTGTAATTTTATGAGATAAGGACATTTATGACAATTAAGGTGGTGTGCATCTATCTCAAAGCCGATTTTAGGGGGTGCATCAATTGGGGGAGTGTTCTAAACCGAAATGGAGGTGTAAATAGTCAGACCCCATACGAAAACTAAGAGCGATGAAAACGTGCCTTGCACGTGGCTTTGCTATTTCAAAAATTAAAGAGAAAGAAGAAGTTCACGCGTTTTCTTCGTAATTTGAAACGCGGTGTGGGTGCATCGGTGAAGCTTTAATTTCCCTCGCTACTAGGGATCTGAAACTTCACCTACGCAATCAACAACCATATCAAATTGTCGTGCCGCCGATCATCTGGAGGTACAATTTTTGTGTCAATTTTCAATGTTTATGGTTTTCGTGTCGATCTCGGCTTCTTATTTATGCTTCTGTATGTGTATATATTCGATATGTTTATGTATGTGGTTGCTGAACCATTTTGGCTTGTTGGAAGGGCGAGAGCTTTTTCCGGCGCATTTGATTGATTGTTGGATTTGTATTTTGTGGCCTAGGTAGAGTTTTGCTATTCAATATGATGATTTTCATTTTTCATTTTAATCAGGGACTCGTTCTTGTTCTTCACATTAGTGTTTCTATGAATTTGGTAGCCTTACTTAATTCGTGTTTCTGAACTGGAAACAGGAATTTTTTCGGGTGCAGAGAAATGTTAGTACTATTATTTATGTGATAAAGTGGTCACCTGGTGTTTCTAGCTTCTAATGTGTCCTTGATTACATTTTGTGGTGAAAATTGGAGCGTCTAGTCATATGCTAATATTTCTTGCTAAATGTTGTTACATGTAATTTCAAAGTGTAATCAAGGCATGTTATGCAAGATTTAAACTTTGTGCTGCTTAAGTTGGGTTTTTTGACTCCCTTTTCCTACACTTGTACTTGACCTCCAATTTCTACAATGTGATATGTTTCTACATTTGAACTTGACCTCCATTTTGTAAATAACATCCGTATTCCATTGACAGTTTGTAACTTTATAAATCTAGTGTTTTTAGATATGCTGCATATGATTTATATTGGATGGCTTATGGTTTATCTGCTTGTTAAGGAAGGTTCTTAACTTAACTGTATAATTTCATAAATCATGATAGTGCTTAGCCGCCACTTCTTTTATTTGTATTATGTACTAGTGTTAATCACTAATGCGAAGTTTGATGGGTTATATATAAGATGACTAGGAAAAAGTATTGTATGAAATTATTTCGATGCAAGCGTGTGACCAACTTTCTTGTGTTTTTCGAAGCTTCAAGTTCATCTGATCTGAGATGTGGAAGGATAGTTCGTGAATGCATATAATAAATAATCGGTTCATTTTTAATGGATTTTATGTTGCTATTGACATAAGTCCACAAATGACATATGCAAATGTTGTGCTCTATGTTCAACCTTGAATACTTAATAATTCTCTGCCTTGCAGTGAATATGCCTTATAAATAATAGTTTTATTGTTTAAGTCTGTGAGCTTCGAGAACATACTTGAACTTGTTAATTATTATATTACATTAAATTTTAAAAGTATTATCTTCTCTATTTCAGGAAGTCACTATCAAGATATCAATAGCTGTTGTTCCCTGTTTGTAATTGGTGCATAGTTACCCCATTTGTTACAAGACAGGCCTAAAATAAGGAGGAAGATTATTTCTAACAAGGTACTAAGCTCTTCACATTTTCCTGCACACATCTCTATTACTACTCATCAGAGTGCTCGGTTCTAAAATAGAATTTTCTAAAAGGCTCTGTATGGAATTTGACTGTGATTTTGAAAACCCCACAGGATTGAGGTTATAGAATAATCTGTGCTCTTTATTGGTTGGCTTTCTCTTAAACTTCTCACTGTACCTAATGAATTATGCACACAATTTCTGTTTTTGTTTATTCATTGTTAGGCTACTATTTTCCCGCTGTGCTATGTTTTACAGGTAAAGAACCCTAAAAAATATGATATACTAGAGAAATTGACGAGTCATACTAAATATTATCCCTGAATCATATCATATAATAAAAGAAATTTTGGAAACAAGATGTTGACAATGAGTGCGCTGTGGTTAACACTATCACTTATTCTTTCAAATTTATTTAAAGCTGCATATCCAATTGTGCAATGTTACAGGTAAAGACTAAAGAACACGAAAAGATATGTTATACTAGAGAAATGGATGGGTCATACTAAAAATATCATCCCCTGAATCATATCATACAATAAAGGAAAATTTGGAAATAGAATGTTGATAGGTATAAGCTGTAGTTAACATGATTACTCACTCTTTCAAATTTACTTATGAGGGAGAAGTACACATCCCTTTAGCATTTTTTAAATTAATGGAATAATACATCAAGCATAACTATCTATTTATCCGTGTTGTAAATAGCTTCCTACTTAAAGAGGTCTTGTATTTTGATACTGTAGCTATCTGATTGCCCTTTTGTGCTCTTATATTATTTAATTAAATTTTCTACTAAAAAAATATGTGGTTGCATCATTAGCTGGTTGGTGTTATGTACCTGTCACGTGCCTTTTAGCTATTGATCTCTTTACTATCTCATTTATATCAAGGCACAATTTCTGGTACTGATATGTAAGCTTGTAAAGAAGTAATATTTTCATGATAGGGCTACAGATATGTTAATCGACTTTCCTTAATAGTTAATAATCATGTTAACAAAACATGAAGTAATTCCTGTTGCTACTTATACAAAATGTATGACACAATTGAGCTTGTCTTTGATCTATATAATATCCTAATATCATGTATACTGTAGGAAATGGAAGCAGAGTCTAATAATGATGTTAAAGAGTCCATCACATCCACAGATACTGTGATTAAAAAGACAAAGAAGAAGAAAGGAGTGTTCTCAAGATTGTGGGGTGCAATATTTAGGTTACATGAGGATGATTTTGAAAAGAGATTGCAGTATATATCCAAGGAAGAAGCTGCTGTTCTTTCCAGGATTACACAACGTTCAAATAGTTGGCGGAGAATGACTAGGCATCTGATACTATTTTCAGTACTTCTTGAGGTAAAATGCCGGTAATTTCAGTATTTGATTGATGGTATTGATGAGTTAAGCCTGTCAATCTATTAGTTAAGCCGGTAATTTCCAACCTTAAGCTTCAATATGTTTCTAACCTTGATATGCTGGCATGCTGCTCAAAAACCTGTATTTGATGTGATCATGGAAACTAACTTTGAATTAATATTTTTTAAGAGAAAATCTTGAAGTATGTGAAGCTTAAGATTGGAAGGAGGAAATGGCTCTTTCATTATCTTCTTTATGCTTTTTCCTACTGTTGTGCTGGTTTTTGCTGAGTGTTGTTGCTTAAGATGGAGGTTTTAATGATTTCTCAGGCTATTGCAGTAGGTTATGCTATCATGACCACCAGATCTACAGACTTGGACTGGAAAATGAGGGCATTACGGGTCTTACCAATGTTTCTGTTGCCAGCATTGTCTACCACTATTTACTTTTCACTCAGAAGCTTCTCAAGGATGTGTATGCATTTTATAACTCCTCTCTCTCTCTCTCTCTCTCTCTCTCTCTCTCTGTGCAAATGCTAGTATCTCTTTAACTTGTGTTTCACCTAATGAGGAAGGTGGCAATGTTTTTGTTACTTGTTTGATGCATTGCATCTGGTATTTAAGTTTGATGTTTTTCGACAATAATCTGATAGACTCTGTTTAATCCAAGCTATTTGTGACTTGTGGGAACTAACTAACTTATTTAAATTTTTAATAATTATCAGTACCGTAAGTTCTCATCTGATGTGGAGGTCCTCGATTTGAGATGGGACATAACAGCTCTCGTTCTTTTGAACATCTCGCCACCCCAATCAAATTTTGTATAAATACATCTGAAAAGATTATTTGTTTTTTAGTATTCGCTTTATGTAGACTTGTAGTAATAGGGAAATAAATGTCATTGCATGAAGAAATCACTGTCATGACTTGATATCTTTTCCATTTTTTGTAAAACCTTCAGTAGGTGTTTTTAATTTTGACAAATACCATCATTAAAATTGGAATTTTAGGACTTATTCATTAATCTAGTGCCGATCTTGATTACAAGCTTCCCACATATTAATATATCTTGAATAGGTTTATTTTCTTCGATGTATGTCTGTCACTCCAAGGAGGCTTATATTCACATCGATAATTTATCTCATTTATGTTGGTTTGGTTGTACATTGATTATGTTGCCACTTTCTTTATCTATTACTAACATTTTTTATTTTAAATTGTCAAATCTCCTGCCTTTTTTTTTTTTTTTTTAATGTAACCTATTTCTATATGATTTTTGGTTTTCATCCTTTCCTTGAGTTTAACTTAGCAGCAGTAATACTCCTATCTTGGTTTAGAATCTGTGGTTGCGTAATATGGCAAGCAAAAGGCATGCCTAGGTTTACTGATCTGCATATTTGTGTATACATTTTGTAGTTGACAGGAAGGACCACAAGACTCTTGAAAACCTTCGGGCTGAGAGGCAAGCAAAAATAGATGAATTGAAAGAGAAGACAAATTACTACACAACCCAACAGCTAATACAGGTAATGTGTATACTTCGTGCTCTCTTTATCACTATTTGGCACACTAGTATTGGAATCACTGATTAATTCGCTGGATAAAAATAAGGGGAAATAGTTTTTCCAGTCCTGTAAGTTACCCAATTTTGATTTTAGTCCTGTCGACTTTCACGAATTGAAAATAGTCTTGCAACTTTCAATTTTTCGACATTTTTGGTCTGCTGACCGGCTGTTGGAGATGAAACAACTGGTTGACCAATCAGACTTTGTCACATGGACAAATCAGACTGTCACGTCAGCGTCAACTGGATGTTTCACCTCCTAGTCTCCTAGATCGGGCTATTGGACCAAAATGTCAAAAATTGGAAGTTACAAGACTATTTTCAATCCGTGAAAGTCGACAGGACTGTAAACAAAATAGGGATAACTTACCTGTCTATAAAAATAATTTTTCCTAAAAATAATTTGAGCTATAAAATTTCCATAATTAGCTTGGTCCACCCGACTTATTCATACACTATTATTACAAATATTGTATCTTCTACTGCAGAGGTACGACCCTGATCCAGCTGCCAAGGCAGCTGCTGCCACAGTGCTAGCATCCAAGCTCGGTGCTGATTCCGGTCTGAAAATATACATGGAAGATGATTCTATGAAAAGTGATCCTACTGGAAAGAGTAATGATGTTGAAGTTGCAAGGACTAGTGGACTACGAAATAGGAAGCAACCCGTCTCAAGAATCTGTACTACACAAAATGAACCCATGAATTGTGATGAAGAAATGTCTGACCAGGGGTTCGTTGGTGCTGAAATGTCCAACCAACATCAGGTAGTTGTAGAGCATCGTCCTCAGGCAGGCTTGACTACAAATGATGGGGGATGGATGGCTAGACTTGCTGCATTACTTGTGGGAGAGGATCCCGAACATTCTTACGCCCTTATATGTGGAAACTGCCACATGCATAATGGTAGGGCATATTTGTCAAAATTCTAAAATCCTAAGATCATTCCAATTTGGGAACAAATATGGGGTTAAATGATGAGTATTCTTTCTTCAACGTGTTTACAGGCCTCGCAAGGAAAGAAGACGCTCCTTATGTAACTTACTACTGTCCACATTGCCGTGCCCTAAATAGACCACATCGATCTGAACATGTTTCTGGTTTGAATTCGCTTACACATACTAGGGCATCCTCAGTTGTGGAGGATGTTGTACCCAGAGCAGGTGGTTCAGTAAGTGACACTATTTCTGTTAGCAATAGTCCCGTTGCTGCGGCAGTGGAGAGTTCATGAGGTAAATTGCTGTCTTTTCATTCCATTGAATGATTAGATTAGTATATTGGTGGATTTATCTGCGTAAAATGCAGACTGGGAAATGATTTTGGCAATCATGAGTTAATATTTTTATATTATGCAACAGAATGTGTTGTAAACGTAACTTCGATGTGAAATGATATACAAATTTTGTAGTGTACTATCTCGGTTTCATTGACTTTCAGAAATGTCATGTCCCTGGAGAATGACAGTGATGAGTTGGTAGATACAAGGCATCTTTCTAGAGTGTTATAGTGGATGTAATATTTATTTACACTTCCTTCATGGAGCAAAACTTTACAGATGTTGAAAAAAGTAATCAGTGTTCCAGTGGTTAGATGCAAAAGGAGTGTACTCTGATGAAATATAGAGAGTAATTTCCTTTATTTTAATATCTGCTCTCTCTCTTTTATTATTATTATTTTTTTTTTAATTTGTTACCATTTTAGTTTACCTCATTGAAGATATTATGAGCAAATGTAGGCACCACCAATTGTGAGATGGGGGCAAAAAGACAAAGGAAGTTCATGTGCCTGTAATCTTGTGTTTGTCCCCTCAACCTAGGATACCACACCATACATGCATGTCCACTTAAAATTCTCAAATATATATGTGCATTATTTTTACGTAGTAATATTTCAGATATGATCATAAACGAATCCATGTGTCATGTTTTGATTGGCTAGGTAATATGCTTCGATTGTCTTATATATAGCTGTGCTGTCCTTTAAATTAAGAACTTTGATTAATTCTCTGTTTCATCTCATGTTTTTATCTCTAGTAGGATGTTTAGTTAGTGTTAATTTTCCTATGTACATGTAAGTTACCAATACAATGTATATAGCCACTCTTATAATTGATAAAATTAAAGACAGAAAACAAGCTTTGTCATCAATTGACATTGTTAGTTTGCAATTTAAAAAAAAAAAAAAAAAAAAGACATTGTTAGTTTGCACAGAATTTTAAGTATCGAAATATTAGTCTATCAAGGTGATGAGATATTTTTTTGTAATGTCACTGTCTTATCTCTATTAGTCTTATCTCTATTAGTGCATGTTACTTTTTACATGTTGTCGATGTAGTTGTAAATAAAATACTGATTTAATTTCTAATAATAGGGAAATTTTGTCATTTTTCATATTCGTCCATAAGAAACACAAGAAATGCCAAAAGTGAAGAAATTATGTACATCTTGATCAATAATATTAATTCTTAGAAGTAATTTTTTTTATCAGTCGAACGATAATTCTTATAAGCAATAATGTTGGTTAATTGTGTACAAGCTATAGATGCACATAATATATTTCCAGAATAATATAGAGTACCATCCAGGCCAATTGGTTAGCAACTTTTGATTTATAGTAAATTAAGTAATACTCCCTCCAACCATTTTTTAATAAATGTTGTTTTGTCGAAACCGTACGAGGCGTTATCGTGGCTTAAGGAAAACGGCCTGGACAACTGTATTGTTGAAGGTGATGCTAAAATTGTTGTAGATGCTATAAATGGTTCGGATACTATGGTGTCCACATTCGGTGATTATGTGTTGGCTTGTCGAAACCTCATGGCAAGCTTCACAAATGTTTCTGTAACCTATGTCAAACGGGTTGCCAATATGTTAGCGCATACTTTGACTAGAAAATCCCACCTTTTCGATAGTCCTTGTACATGGTTAGACCCACCGACCTTTGTGGCTGGGCTAACCGAGTCATCTTGCACTTGTAATAATGGAAGCTAACTGCCCCTTGCTTCAAAAAAAAAAAATGTTGTTTTGATTTTTTTAACTATTTTTAAAATAAGTGTCATTCTATTTTTTTCCTTAATTTTGACTATTTTACCCTTATTTCAATAAATATAGTAGCATAAATCATAAATTTTTTTTATACTGAAATTAACTTGGTTTATAAATACTAACTACATTCTTATTAAAAAGTGGAGAGAGCAGTACATATGATCAAATTGGTCGTAGAGTTAAACGTACGGTGATAGGTGCAACAACAATAGATTCCATTAATAAATATTTCTGAGAAGAAATAATTACAATTGATAAAATAATAAGATGATATTTGGTTCAAACAATACAATTGCAAGTATTTCATGGATCATTAATTGAACAAGAAATTAATTAAAGAAAAGCAGCAGCACAAGGAAAAATAAATTTTAATGAAACTAAGAAAGTAACATCTTCTCTCTCTCCATGAATCCATCTTAGCGAGAAATTACGTACCTGCACAACAAAATAATACATTAATTAAATGTTGCTGTAGTATATAAGGTAGAATGAATATTTACTGACCATGCATATAAGTTAGACGGAGCATGTAAAGCCAGGGGGAGGGGTCTTTCCACAGGTGACAAGGAGTTGAAGGGCAATAGGGACAACAATGTTGAGGTTCAGAGCTTTCAGCTTAATAGTAGTGCAAAGGCACGCCGCGGCTTCCGCATCCACAAGCCCCGCGAGAATCGGGCAGCACTCGTTCTCAGCAGGGTCACCCAACCCTATGTGCACCAACCCTCCGAGAAGGTCCACACATGAACCTAGCTTCAGTGTGTCAATAGGGCAGCTATCCTTCTTCTTGCCCGGTGCAGGCGCAGGCGGAGGGCACCCTTTCCCTCCCTTCGGAGGCGAGGTAGGCACCGGCAGTTCCGGAACTGCAACTGGTGGCAGGGGCACGGGAAGTTTAGGGACTGCAACTGGAGGTAAGGGCAGTTTGGGAACGGTGACTGGTGGAACGGGCAGTTTGGGGACAGTGACAGGTGGCACGGGCAGTTTAGGGACTGTAACCGGTGGCACGGGCAGTTTAGGGACGGTGACAGGTGGCACAGGCAGTTTAGGGACGGTAACCGGTGGCACGGGCAGTTTAGGGATGGGTACGGGCAGTTTAGGGACGGTGACAGGTGGCACGGGCAGTTTAGGGACGGTAACCGGTGGTACGGGCAGTTTAGGGACGGGTACGGGCAGTTTAGGGACAGTAACCGGTGGGACGGGGAGTGTGGGGTCGGGGGAAGGGGTTTTGGGTTTGGGGTCGGGCTTGGGTGTGGAGCAGGAGCCGCAGTCGGATTCCGAGAGGTCGGGAGTGGCGGAAGCAAAAAAGAGCATGGAAGAAAGGAGAATGGCGAAAAGCTTAGAGGAATCCATGGTGATTGGTGTGGAAATAGTGGTGAAGGGGGTGAGATATATATAAAGAAAAGAATTAAGGTGAGGGATGGGTGGAAGAAAGAAGAATACAAAATTAAGAATTAAACCCTAGGTAGGTAATTAAAATTAAAGCAGAGCATGTGAGCACAGAAGCAACTGCCAAAATATGCAAGTTGGCAACTGCCCGCCTGCCATGCAAATTCGTTCATTCATTCATCTTTTACGTCTTTATTTGGCCCCTCCCTTCCCCATTCCACCTTATCATAATCAACTACTACTATTATATTGCAATATTATAACACTGTCGACCTTGTTTCTACAGTTTAGTGTAACAAATCTTTTAATTAATTGCATCCCTTAAACTCTAATTTTTACCTAGTGAAGATCAAATGAGTGATGCATGTAATTTGGCAGCTGCAACTGATCATACATGTGAACAAATTACAATTAATTGATGACCCCAGCTAAAATAATGTGGAACCACTTATATAGTTATTTCAAAAAGAAAAGAAAAATATTGCTCTAATATATACTCGAGATCTATCTATCTATCAATTCTAGAGACTTTATTACCAATGATGGGAATATGCATGACCCTAGCTAAAACTTCTAATTTATTTGCATGGGCCCATTTGAAATTTTCCTAATTCGTATAACTTTTTTTTTCTTCACTGTTTGGTACGTGGTTTCTTATGTATTTTCGGATTTATTTTGTTGAAATATTCTTTCATAAAGTTCCAGTATACAAGTTTGTTAATTGTCGTACTACTAAATAGTTATAGATAATTGGACAAAGATTGTCAAATTATCAAACGCAATGATGGGAGTTATAATTACCATTTTAGAGTTTTTTGTTTGTTTATTTTTGGAACATAAAGGTGAAATAAATTAATCTGAGTATAAGAGGGTACGTACTCAAATTCCATCGTATCAAAAATATTACTCCATCCGTCCATGAGAAGTAGTTTCATTTGTCTTATATTTTTTGTCTACAAAATGTAGTCTCATACACTTTATGGAAACTATTACCTTTCAACCATCACTTAATTACTCAAATTGTAATCAACTTTATTCATAATCAATCACTTTATTCAAAATGGACCCCACAACACCCTATAATACCCTTACTTTATTACTTTATCTATTTTTTTCTTAAAACATGTGCCCCACTCCAATGAGACTACATTTCACGAACGAAAGGAGTATAACAAATCAGTTATAGTTTACTAGGAAAACAGACTACATGATTCGATTCCCAATCATGAAAAGAGTGACAAAAAAATACCCGAAAAATGAGATTCCAACCATTTCCAAGAATTAAATTTGATACCATCCGAGACCTCCTCCGTAAAAACCGTAGTATCGTTGAAATCAACTCGTTTCGTGCTTTCCATATTTTTCATGTCGTGCATTGCCAAATCAACCCAACAATTTTCCTATCCGAGCAATTCTTGCCATAACAAGAGAATTCCACGTCATCTAGAGGTAGGGGTGGGAATGGGCCAAGCCTTGGTAAGCTTTACAAAAAAAAGCCCGGCCTGTTAAATTTTTTTAGGCCCGAGCCTGGCCCATGGCCTATCAGAGACTTTTTTTTTAGGCTTGGCCTGGCCTTTTCAATAAATAGGCCTGACCCGAAAGCCTTTTAAAGGCCTTTTTAAATCATTAGTGCATTTAAAAAAAAATCTGTAACACTTGTATTTCATCCCATCATAAAAAATCCCTAATTATATGGCATGTTTACTACTTAAAAATTATATATATTAGATACTTTTATTTAGGATGTCTTCTATATTTAAGTATAATACTATATATATATTAGATATTTATTATATATATATATATATATATATATATATTAAATTAAATAGGTCGGCCTGTTGGGCTTGAAAGGCCTACAAAAAAGCTCAAGCCCGCCCTATTTAACTAAATAGGCTTTTAAAAAAAGCTTGAGCCCGGCTTATCTATAAATATATAATACACCTACAATTACTTTTTTTGGTTTCGGCGGGAAACATTTTGGACCATTGATCAAATCTTCTATACTTGATCTTAACCGTTCAATTTTATTTTTGCTAATAATGGTAGATTTGACAACTCTAATTGTCATTAAATTCATCATTTTATCCTACTTCATATTGACCGTCCATTTTTGTTGATGAATTATGGACCTTTGGATTAATTGCTTAATTGTAGGGTCTCAACTCTTTTCTAATCTATTTATACCCTTCATTTCATGGTTCATTTTCATCTCACATCTCCATTCATGTTCAATTATTTTGGTGAACAGTGATAAATTTGTAAATTTTCAATGTATTATTCTTTAAATAGGATTATGTAGATATGCATTGTAGTCGATTTTGTAAATGTATATTAATTTTCGTATATATATGAAGTTTAGTTGTAGATTTTTCTTTTTATCCACCAAGATTTGAAGACCCGTTGAAGATTTCCAATCCATTCATCGGATATTTGAAGATTTATTGATCGAAGATTCGAGTTATCATCAGAAATTTAAAGAGTTTGTTAAAAGTTTTTTTTTTAATATTTCAAGATTCTTTTGTAGATATCTATAAATGATCTTTTGTTAATTTTATTAACTTTTTTCTATTCTCTTTTGTGTAATACTGTAATATTTGGTGTGTCTATATTTTCTCTTTATCTCTAGCACTCTGCTATTTATTTATTTTTTTCATATTTGCTCGGCCTATTGAATTTAGGAAGCTTTAGATCTCTAAAATTATTTTTTATATCAATTTAGTTTATGTTTCAATTCGAATTTGTTCATATTTGTAATACATTATAATCTATTATGTCAATTAGATATATTTTATCAACTAATTATTTGTATCAATTTATATTATTCCATCTCTTTAATCAAGTTTTGCAAGGTGTGGATTATTGAAATTTTTTTATCTGAATGTAAATTGTATGTTGTTCATTATGCCATTTTTACTAATGGGTCAAGACTACAATTAAAAAATTTAAAATATTATTTAATTTCATCATTTTATTTGACATTTAAAATAATTATATAATAATATACACTTTTATTATTTTGAAAATATGTAATTTAAAATTGTAGTCAAATGTTAGTTTTTTTCCAATTCAATCATTTTAAAACTGATTCCTAAAATATGGCTAATTGTAGCACTAAATATTCCCGCATCTATATTAACAATATCAACAATTATTGATGAACTTTAATTAATTTTTGATAAGATCAATTTAACAAAATTTTATTTATAACTTCAAATTTAAGTAAATATATATACTTATCAATTAATTCTATTCTGATCTAAATTCTTAATTATTCATTTTTGTTACTTTTATTTTTTTATATAATTTTATCTATTGTATGTTTATGATCGGTCGTGAAATTTAAATTTGTTGAATTATAATTCTAACCATTTTTATTGATTTAAAGATATGTGAATTTATTTCATTTTAAAAAAGTACTAAAGTAATTTTTATCATCTTAGTTAAACTATTTTAACCATCTTAGATAAAGTTTAAAATTTTAGTCAATATCTTAGTTAATTTTAACCATCTTAGTAATAATTTTAAATTTTAATCAATGTTAGTTATTTTTCAATTCAATCAATTTAAAATCGGTTCCTTAAATATTGCTAATCGTACCACAAAATACTCTTGCATTTACTATTTTAAATTCACAATTATTGATGAGATTTAATTAATTGTTTAACAAGATCAATTTAACCAAAAATTAATTATAGTTTTAAATTAATATTTATATTTATCAATTAATTATTTTCTTATCTAAATTCTTAATTATTCGATTTTGTTATTCAATATAATTTTTTTTCTAATGTTGTTTATTGTATGTTTATGATTTGGTGTGGAATTCAAGTTTGTTGGATTATAATTTTAACCAAATTTTATTAACTTGAAGATATATGAATTTATTTCATTTTTAAAAAACAGTCAAGTAATTTTATCATCTTAGTTAAACTATTATAACAATCTTAGTAATAATTTAAAATTTTAGTCAATGTAAGTTTTTTTGTTTTTCCAATATCTTAATTAATTATTGTTAATTTTAACCACGTAATAATTTAAAATTTTAGTCAATGTTTATTTTTTTTCTATTCAATTAATTATGTAATCGATTTCTTAAATATTGTTAATTGTACCACTAAATACTCCTGCATTTACTAATGATATCCACAATTATTGATGAGATTTAATTAATAGTTTATAAAATAAATTTAACAAAATTTTAATTGTAATATTAAATGTAAATCAATAGTTATATTTATCAATTAATTATAATTTTATCTTCGAGTTTTTAAATGGGTTGCAGTCTTAATTTTAGAAGCATAATTTCATATTTATGTTATCATACTTATTTTAGTATACGGGCCTTCTATTTTCACATTATTGAATTAATACTTTTATTTATTTAATTCTATTCAATTGTATTTTTAATGCATTTAAAAAAATTAATTTTATTATTCAATGTATTTTTTTATTGATGATTTATTTTTTTCTTTAAATATAATAATATTAATAAAATTGTAAGATTAATCTTTAAATTTTATTATTATTGATTTAGATTATTCAAGATTAAATTGGATGCAACGACTTTTTCTATGATTAAGGATATTAATTAAAAATAAACTTTGTTGACTTTAAAATTATGTTATATACATGTTTATGAGACTCCAGCATATGAAATAAAAACATTGTTAAGAAATCTTTAGTGTGTTTACTATGAGTCTATGATTTTGAAGTAGTCACCTAATTTCATTATACTAATTATATTTATTATTTAATTTTCGTCTTTCCTTCAATTATATAATAATTAAAATAAAATTCTTTTATTTTTGTTACTCTCTACAGTATGAAAACGTTGCATCAGATGGCTTATATGTTAAACGCAATATATTTGTTACTGTTATTTTAAGACTACTTTAAACAACATGAAGCTACAATTCATTTCCAACACACAAGTATCAAAGTTTTCTTATGATGATTGTTCTAGGGATATGTTTGTTTTAAATCATACTTCAGTCTTATTAAATGAATGTTTAGTCAATTAATTGATAATCTTTAATTTGTCTTATAAATATAATCTATCTATTTAAATTTATTATAACTTTTATGGATATTTTTAATTTTATTGTTTTACATGATTTTAATTAATTTTTGCTCAAAAAATTACAAATGTTATTGGAAGAATTCATGAAATTGTTGAGATTCAAGACTAAGATATTAATATGAAGCCTACCAATCTATTGAAAGTTTATGTTGAAGATGTTCAATATATTAATTTTTTTCACTCTTAATTAATTTATTATCAATTAGACTATAATCATAGTTTTTTTTAAACCTATTTGGCTATATGTATATCATGTAACCCTTAAGAGTGATTTCATTAAAAAAACTAATAAAATGTTCGATCATCAAGTTGCAATGATCGTCCGATTTTAATCTTTCAAATATTTTGTGTCAAATTTTATAAAGGTGTTTATTTTTTTGTTGATAACTAATTATTTTAATATTTGAATTCAATTACTATGTATCTTATATTTTCTTTCGAACATTAGTTAATTTTACAAATAGTTATTTAAATTGTTTATGTTGTAGGGATATTTATATATAAATTTTGAAGTTTTTAATTTCTTATAATTTTTCTTGCTTACCAATGTGATATTCAATTTTTCTATTATTTTTTAATAGGTGAGTATTCAATTTTAAACTCTTTCACCACATCTGAAATTGTATACGGAGATGGTGTTCAAGTGATACTTGAATTAAAAATAATGTATAATTTTTTATTAAAATATTTTATGTTTACAGTTTATTGTTATTCTTAATTTTAAATTATATTTTGTATAACATTTTTTAATTTTAGATTTGAGTTTGTTTTTTTTAAAAATTAATGGGTTATTTTCTTGGTCACCTTTGTTTGGGAATGGAGGAATCATTGGTATTTGAGAGCTTTGAAGTTCCATCTATTTAATCAATTCTTCATAATCGAAAGATTATTTTTGTAATTGAATTTTAATTTATTTATTATCTACAAATATATTAATAATTTCAATTAAAAATATTACTCTTCTAATCTTATTTAATGATTAATGTTTAGGTTGGTATGTATTGGACCAGTGCAAATTTTTTTGACCTTGTGTCATATAATAATTGATAGTACCGTTCATGCTCGAAATGCTTTCGAAAGTTACTAAGGATAATGATGAAGTTTATTGTACTAATTGCGGGAAGGATAATATTATATGGTTATTAAGTAAAAAAAAATATTTTTTATATTAAAATCGAATATGTATAAATTTACTGATTAATTTATTTATGTTTAACATTATTTATAAGTATTATTTCAATTATTCAATTTATTTTTAGGTATGGAAGGAACTAATAATATTACCTTAAACCTCTAGAATAATATATACAATGATTTGGGTCATAAAAATATTTAAATTATTATAGAATGATAGAGAATGTATGTTAAATTGTTTTTATATTTAAAAATAAAATATTACTGTATTTCTCGAATTATTTTTATTATTTTGAAATTTATTTAAAAAAATGTGTTATTAATTTTGTATTTTTTTTATATAATTATGCCCTCATTATATTATTATGTTTTTAAATATGTTTAATTTTGTATAATTATTAAGTTTAATTATAATGTTTGCTTAAAAAAAATTCATTTAGTAATATTTTTGATATAATTATTTAATTAAATCCTATAAGATATTTTTATGGTATGTATTTTAACATTTTTTGTGATTAAATATTTTTTTAAGATCTGAGTTATTTTTAACTATACTTTTTATGATATATAATTATATTTTATGTTCACCTTTTATTTGTTATGTTTACTTATAAAAAAATTGAAAACATTTTAATAGAATAGTGACGATACATAATTATTATTTAAATAATTTTGATTGTAGAATGGATGTGGGTTGCTCCATTTTAAATTCAAGATTTACTTGAGTGTGACACATTGTTTAAGATTCAAGTTAAACCACGTTAGATGAACAACAAGTATTTATTTTTCTACGAATATTTTTTCTATATGAATTTTATGAGTGTTTTATTTATTTTTAAGATGCAATTACAATTTTTAGATGGGTCGATTATCCTCAATTATTTATAACCTTCACATGTAATCAAAAATGACTCGAGATTGTATGTTTTTTAAAACAGAAAAGACTTAATCCTAAAGACCATCCATCCCCATATAATATGTCGAATATTTAAGATTAAACTTGATTGAGTATTAAATGATATTCGAAAGTAAAAAAATATTTGGGAATGTCAAAGTAGTTATTTAAATTTATTTATTTTTTTGTTTAAAATAATAATTTTATTGTCATATAATAACATGTATTTACTACATTTTATTTTTTTTGATCAATTTTATTTGTAGTTCTTTATACGATTGAATTTCAAAACCGCGGTCTTCGTCATGCACATATATTGGTGTTTCTTGAAAATTACAATGATGTTCGTATATATTTGAGCTTGCTACATGATATTTTTATTATAATTAATTATTTTTTATCTCATATTTTTTTTTTTTAAATTGTTACAATTTTCATCTGAAAATGATATTGATCGCATTATTTATGTTGAGTTACCTGATAAGAAAAATGATCGAGAGTATTTTAATGTTGTTTGTGATTTAATGATCCATGGTCCCTATGGTGCTGCAAATCCACGTTCTCCTTGCATGACTGATGAAGGGTTCATGTACAAAACATTTTCCTAAAAGATTTGTTTAAGAGTTTTCTATTGATGAAGATGATTATCATATTTATAGGCGAATGGATGATGGAAGGACTTTGAACAGGAAATGTTCTGTTTTGGATAACCGACACGTTATTTCTCATAATCATTATCTTCTTTTGAAGTATGGTGCACACATCAATGTTTAATGGTGTAATGAATCAAGATCTATAAAATACACGTTCAAGTATGTCAACAAAGTACATGATTGTGTTACTGTTGAAACTAAGGAACATTCTGGTGGGAAAGCAGATTTAGATGAAGTAAAAATGTATTATGATTGTAGGTATATATCTCCAACCTGCTTGGAGAATTTTCGGGTTTGAGATTAATTATATAAATCCACCAGTTCAATGTTTGAGATTTCATCTTCCTGATAAGCAGATTGTTTTATTTGGTGATGGTGCAAGTTTGAAATCTATCTTGAAAAGACCATCGGTAAAGTAAAGCAAGTTCTTAGCTTGGTTTGAACTCAACAAGAATTCTTCTAAAGCAAGCAATTTGACTAATGCTGAAATATCTCAATTCTTCGTATGGAAGCAAAATACTAAAGAGTGAGTTAAAAGGAAGAGAGATTTTTCAATCAGACGCATTTGTTACGTTCCTCCTGGTTCTGGTGAGGCACATTACTCGAGTATACTCTTGAATGTAATTCGTGGACATACATCTTATGATGATTTGAAGAAATTCAATGGAGTAATTCATCCACCATTTCGGGAAGCTTACTTTGATCTGGTTTGTTGGACAATGATAGAGAGTATGTTGATGGTATGGAGTAGTTTAGCCGTTGGGCTTCAACATCTTCAATGAAGTCTTTATTTGTTACGCTACTAACATCAGGTTCATTGGGCCGACCTTATGTAGTTTGGGAAAAGTGTTGCACACATCCACCTGATGACGTTCTTTATAACAGAAGAAGAATTAAGCATTTTCCAGGTATATTTAATTATTTTTGTGTCGTAATTTAATTTCATTATAATTATTCAACTTCACCAATATGTAAGTCATTTTAATTTAGTTGGTCAATTAATTACTTTATATTATTGGCGATTTATTGAGAACTTTGATTGCTTGAATTATTTCACATAATTCAATATTACCTTAAAAATCAAAATTTTAGGGATACAACAATTTTTTTTAATTGTATTTAATTGACTTTTTTCTTTATAGTTTTGATTTTAAGAATAGAAAAAAATAGATAATCTTTTTATTTATTTTATCAATATTATCTAAGAAAAGGATTGGTCTTATATAGAATCAATTTCTTATAAGAAATTGAGTTGACTCGGTCAATCTTAAACTCTAAATATTCAAAAATATTGTGAATAATTTTTTTGACTTGGTCAATTTTTTTTTAAAAAAAAAAATTTGTAATTTTTTTTCTAAAATGTGTGTGTTGAAAAGTGTATGTCAATATTACTAAAAAGTGTAATACAATATTACTAAAAAGTGTAACACATTTTTTTATTAAAAAGTGTAAGTCACTGTAATTAAAAAGTGCAACACAACTTTTAATGAAAAATGTAAGTCATTATAACTAGAAAATGCAAGTTAGTATAACTAGAAAGTGCAACACAATATTATTAAAAAATGCGTGTCAATATACTTGAAAAGTGCAACACAATATGTTAATGAAAAGTGTAAGTTATTATAACTGAAAAGTGCAACAAAATACGAATAAAATGTGTAACATAACATTACTAAAAAGTGTAAGTCACTATAAATGAACATATTGTTGGAAATTGTAAGTCACTACAACTGAAAAGTGCAACAAAATATGACTACAAGGTGTAGCATAACATTACTAAAAAGTGTAAGTTAATGTATGTCATTATAAGTGAAATTATTATTACAAACATTGCAAAATAACATGTTAAAAATTGTAAAATGCATGTTACATTTTTTCTTATTTTCAACATACTATTCCCAACCGTTTGAGCTACATCAATTAACATCAATTAACCTTCTGATCCGAGATTACCTTTCAAGTTTCAACGTAGACAATTTTTGTTGATTGTGTCATATGATATGACTATTAATAAAAGTCAAGGGCAATCATTTTTTCATGTAGATATTTTTTTTGAAAAAGTCTATATTTAGTCATGTCAATTATATGTAGTTGTATCTATAATAACAAACCGTCGTTGTTTGAAGATCCTATATGTAACAATCATGATTGTAATATCACAAAGAACATAGTGTTTTATAAAAAAAATTAGAAATGCATAAATTTATAATAATTTAATTTTAAGCTTTATAATTATTTCTTAATTTATTTTGTATTAAATTACTATTGATATTAGATTATTTCAATTGAATGTAATTTACATTATCAAAATTACTGTAATATTCTTCAACACTTTATAGTAATTTAATCATTTTGTCATATCATAAATGTACATATTATATATATGTGTGTTAACTTTAAATTTATATAGTATAACACATTGATTTAATTAAATTTCAAGATTAATAATTTAATCTAAAAAAGATATTAAAAACATTTTAAAATTTTCGTTCTTTATTATTTTTTAAAATTCAATATAGTATAATAAATACTACAGTATTAGTTAACAATAATAAATTTTATACTTGTGATAAAATATATATATATATATATAAATATATTTTAATGTAAGTTAGTGATATTTTAAAATGAATACACGGTGATACAATAAAAAATTTTAAAATTTAAAATCTTTCGACATATTTTAATATATTTGGCCGTGCGTCAGCACGGGTGCCCTACTAGTTTATTAAACGAGCCGAGCCAAGCCGAGCTTTAATAGGCCGAGCCGTAGGCCCCTGTCGGGTAGCCTGGCCCATTCCCACCCCTATCTAGAGGTGTTTAAGATTATCAGACGAATCCCATACTTTCACTTAAATCTTAGAGCTGGGTATTTGCAATTATTTACACCGTAACTTTCACTTTTTTTTAAAAAAAAATGTCTTAAAAAAATAAAATTTTAATTTTAGTCCTAAAAAAGATAAAAATTTAATTTACATATATCTCATAATTTCATAAATTGGTTAATATACATCATTTTTCTTCATTAGACAAATTATAAATAGTAACTTGTAATATTATTTTTAATCCACATGACCATGGTTTTTTCAAGCTATATAAATCGAGTTTGACTACGTTACAATTTCTGTTGGTTTTTCATAATTTTTATGCACACTTGACAAAAGCGTGAGTGAAGCAATGTCGTTTTTGTGTATCTGTAAAGAAAATTGGACGTAAATTAAAATTTTATCTTTTTGGGGACCTTTTTTAAAAAAAAATGAAAGTTATGGGCGTAAATAATTTTTTTCTCCAATTTACTCAAACTAAGGTAATTGTAATTTACTCCAACCATGGAATTTGCCTAGTAATTATTTTATACCGTTTGAAAATACATACAAATACTGATTTCGGTATATTAAAATTTTAGTATTGCACAATATATATACTGATTTCGTTCATAATACATTTAAATTTTAGATAAGATAATAATATACATTTTTCATATACCAAAATTTTTAATACAGTTTATACATATGAGATACGAATCGCCCCCTCTGATACGATCGCATCAGATTGACAAATAGAGATCATGAAAAATTAGTACTCCACTAATTTAATTATAAATAGTTTCACCGTGCATTTGTCTCACACAGGTCTCTGTCTTACGATATATATACTGCCATCGTAATTAATTGACTTGTTTTTTCTTTAGATATATACGGCCATCGTAGTTGACTTGATGATACATACGTGTATATATATATATTCGTTTTAATGAAAATATTGAGAAGTAAGAAACAAAAGAAATTGATTATATAGTTTGGACAAAGAGAAGAAACATGGATCGCCCTTTGATGTGGGCAAGCATGTGACGCTTGTTTCTTGCATATATACCCTTTTTAAATGCTTACTGTATTTTCGAAAAGCTACAAATATACACATGCATATGTTGCCAGTATGTTCATGTTTGACGTTTACATGCATTCCATCACAAATAATTGCATTTCGTACTCTCTTTTTTTAATTAATTTAATTTACATCAATAGGTATAACTTGAAAAATAATTAAACTGTATTTTTTGTTACAACATATATAACATAACATTATCATTTTTTGTAAAACTATAATCGAGTAGGTGGTACGACATCGATTCAAAATAATTTAAAAGGCAATCTGATGGAAATATATAGTAAAAATTGATAACTTTCGAATAGATGAAAATAGTATAATCAGTTGTAAAATATAAAGTAGCCAGCTAGTTTAAAAGAAATTGAGGTGTCCCTTGTTTACAAAATTTCCAATGAAAATGAGAATGACGTACATTTTTTCCTTCTCCATGATCATATTATTAATAATGTGCTTTAATTTTTTTTAAAGGACTTACAATGATTGTTGGTTGTAGAATATGGGATTAAGATAGACTATATTGTAGGATGTGAGGATCGTTAATAAAATGAGAGTAATTATTAATCTTTTGTCTATAAAATGTAGTCTCATTTATGTTATTCTCCGTCTACAAAATGTAGTCTCATACACTTTATTTCAAACCATCACTTAATTACTTAAATTGTCACATAAACTTTATTTACAAACAATCACTGCATGGACCCCACAATACCCTTACTTCATCTATGTTGATGATCAAATCATGGATCATCTTCTTCACAGAGAAGAGAAACAAAGAACATAAAATTGTAGATTGCAGAATGATGAAGTTTTGATTACAAAAGATGAATTAAATTGATATGAGAATCTCAAGCATGTATTTAGCCTTGAGATTAGGCTAACTAACTAACAAACCACTAAACTAACTAATTAACTACCCTATCCAATAAGGGCGAACTAATCTGTAAGTAAAAGATATAGGAGTGTATCTATTAAACCCCTTTATAATCTACCATTTTCTTAAAACATGTGCTCACTATCAATGTGACTACTTATTGTGGACGGAGGAGTACTTTATTTTTATTGAAAAGGCAAAGTATTATCATTGATCATCTATTGTACTCATTAACCACCCTAATTACTCCATATTTAGTCTAAAATTTTCCAGCCAAATGTCTCTAAGTACATATTTGAAATGGAGGGGGTAAAAAAATACAAATTAAATTACATTGGGGGTAGAGGTCTTAAAATTATATCACTAGGGCCTAAGTTCAAAGAAAATGATATTAATGAGATTTGTGGGATTGCATAACTGTATGATGAATTGGGCATGTCCCTACTGGCTGGTTGATGATAGGGAAAGATCAGTGGGATGAAAATATGTATGAGTTGGTGCAATGCTGTAATTTTTTTGTATTTATTTGTTTTTCTTCACTGAGGTCCCCCTACACTTTGGACTCTCATCTCTTTGTTCCATTTTTTTTAATGATAATTACAAAACCCCTAAAAGTGAAGGGTCGATGATAATATATAGTTGTGAAAATTATAATTAATTTATCTTAGTAGATACAAGTTAGGTAGTATTTATTTATCTTGGTTTAATTTGGGCAGAAAACCCAGCGGGATTTATGATTAGATATTCATGTAAATTATAACATATTCATGATATATATATATATATATATATGTAACATACATTATTACAAAAATAAAAGAGAGAAACCTTACCTATATATCCTGTTGAATTTACTTTTAACTAATATTCCTTTTTTTTGTCCGTACTCTTAACATGTTTTTGGACATATATGTTCCAAACAATCATACACAATTCTGTCTGACAGGGCCGGAATCCCACGAGTATATGATTTCATTTAATTAAATAAATTTAGTTACATATTTTTATATTTACCATAATTTTTTTGTAAAATATAAATTAAAGTCAAACTATTCATTATAATTAAAAAAATAATAATAAATTAGATACCATTAAGTTTGAGCTTATTTATTTGTGTTGACGAGGTTTATTGAGTGAACTCAAACAAATACTCCCTACGTCTCACTATAAATTTTTCACTTTCCTTTTTTGAATGTCCTACTATAAGTTTTTCATTTCATTTTTTATAAATTATTTTCTCTCTCCCAATCACATCACTTATATTTTATCTATTATTTTATTATACTTCATCTCATACTAATCTATTATTTTCTCTCTCACATCACATCTACTACATCTATTATTTAATCAAAACACCCAAAAGAAGTGGGAAACTTATTCTAGTACGGAGGGAGTATTTTTTCTTTTTTTTTTAGACGAATTATGAATAGTTTGCATATGGCTTAGATGGTTTGATTAGATCTCTACGTACCATGAGAATTGAACTTGATTCCATCAGTTTTCAAGTGAAAGAGTTGGTCTTTACGTAAAACATTTTTTTATTGTGCAACTAATTTATTTAAACTATAAACTATAAATAATTAATAATTTTTTTAATGAAATTAACAAGCAAATATTTTTTTCATCAAACGATTAATATTTTTTAAAATACGCATAACATATATATTAATTACAAGATATAAAAAGTTATTTATATAAGACTTGTGCAACTAAAATCATAAACTCCAAGAATTTTTCTTAAATAAAATATTTGGACTATATTATCTACTTCACCCCATTTCACCTTTTGCCAGTAATTGCAAGCAATAGGCTGAAGACAAATCGAAAATGATCTTGTGTCTGAACTTTGGATCTGATTCAACTAGAATAATTAAGTGTTCTAAAAATAAATTTTAATGATTTATGTAAGAATTGAATGGTAAAAAAATGCACAAAATTCTCATGTAGTACAGGAGAGATCCAATTCCGGTCAAATTATATTTTCACATTCTTGTTAATTAACCGTCTATATTTTTTTTCACATTCTTGTTAATTTTTTAACTTACATATTCTTAATTATATTTTAATTTGTTTGAAACAAATGTTCATTTTATATACTTTATTTTAAAACATGATTCGTGTAGGATTATAAGTTAATGAAGCATATAAATAATAACAAATGATCATATAAATTTTTGTTATGTAAAAAAATACACTAAAAATTTTCTTTCTTCCTTGTTTGTATACAAAACAATCAAATCGACAAACATTTTGAAACGAAAGAGTATTAGATCTACGTATTTTGTAAATAAATTTTCGAACGTAGGTAGGTTAAGATTAATTTGGTACGGAAGTAGGAAGATTTTGGAAGAATGGGAAGCTGCATTGGTTAGGCTAAAGGAAAATTTGAGGCTGCGGCCAGAAATCGCTGCTCTGGTGCGGTGGCGACACCATGTGCATAAACCATATGTACCCAAAATGATCGTTGTCTTATCTTTTTCACCCTATTTTATATTTATCGTGACAAATTCTGGATATTTTATTTTATTTATCATGAAATTATTTATCAGATCTTGAATCCACAGGTCACAGTCATAGCATGCCAAATTTTATGCATCTCATCTAGATAATATATAGAATGTGAAACAAATTTAAATTAAATTTTTTTTTTTTGACCGACATCATTTACCCACTAATTAATTGTTAGTATTTTTTTTTTTAAAAGGAACTATGGAGCTTTATTTTGAGGCATTTTAAAAGGAACTAATAGAGAGATCATTAATATGGAAAGGAAAAAAAAACATGCATTTATTGAGTCACCATTTTGACTTGTTATAATGTCAATTATCAAAAATTTAAATTGATCAATTGGAGGTTTATTCAAATTATTTAAAATTTTCAATTGTATGGTATGTCATCAATTGCATACAAAAACTTTTCTAAAAAAAAATTGCAGAACAAAATACAACTCCAATAAGCATAATGAATGATCAATGTGGCATAATTAGTCAAGTTTTTTATTTTGAGTTTAGCAATTAGTGAAGCATCATTCATTCGATAAGAGAAATCTATCATCTACATTACATACGAAAAGATTAGAATTATGGAATGTAGAACAACAACTAGAATTAGCTAGCTTGGAAGTCCATGCATACAATACAAGGGCTTTTTTAATTTGATTTTATCCACCCCACCATCTAGTTGATGTAATTTCCAAGAATAAGTTGAGCAAAATCTTCATTAGGTTTAAGTATATGACTAAAAGTGTCATTATAGTCAAAACCTGAAATTTGAGTCAACCTTTTAGCGGATCGGGCGGGCAGTCATATTGCAATATAAGTGTGGGTTTTAAAAGTAATGTGTATATTATTGCCACATGAAATGCACGCAAATCTAGTATTAGCAGTGTTAACTATAGTTAATTAAAAACACAAAGAGACAAAGTCAATGTACATGATGAATAGAAAATAGTTGGAAGATATTTTTTTCGTGCTACGTATTTTCTCAAGTGTAATATTTATAACACAAACACTTGTTTGTGGAAATTTTGCCCTGCAAATCAACTCGCATATAATTTAATGGTTTTTTTATGATCCGATTAGAAATAAATTGTTCCATAAGTCTATAATTTGTCTATTTCAGAGTGATTTATATTGTGAAAAAGTACACGCAAAACCTATTTTATTTGCAAAAGTGTGTCCAAATTGAAGACAAAAAATTTTATGCAATATTGCAAAGATCCAAGATTTGTGCAATTTGCCCACTTTACCCTATAATGTAATGGTTTTCTAATTTTATTTTATTTTTGTTCTTAATATATTGTTCATATTTTCTCCTATCTTTCTGTTCTGCATTGAATTTAAATCTCCTCTTATTCTCGCATTTCTGCCCATTCTACTACGCAATTCTTTGTTTTGTTCCCGTCGCTTCTTGGAGAAGACGCTGCCCCCTGTCCTGTTTTTTCTCTGATCCATCATGCATATGATCTTTTTCTAATTTGTACTGCAATATAATACATAAGTTTATATCCAAATTAAAACATTAGTTATAAATCTTATGCAACCTGGGTTTCAAAGTTAGATTTATCATGTATCGAGAGTTTAGCAGAAAACTCAGACCTGATCATTGAATTTTGCTGCCTACACTCATCTTCCCTCTTATAATCCCTCAACGAGTCTTCTACGGACCAATACCTCACTTTATTAGCAGACCAATACAATTCACTATCCAGAAAACTGAAGTTTCTCACAGATTCATCATGGCATAAATATATCAACAGTTGAGGAAACCGCGCATCAAATGGAAACGATGAAATACTAAATAAGATGCAATTTTCTGCATGCTTAATAGCAAAGCAATTAAGATTTCCTTCAAGCAAGAATTTACACACTTAGTTAAGAGAAGAAGAAAAAAGGGAGAAAAAGATTTACAGATCAAACCACAGCCAAATTGTCAAAATCTGTATCATCAACAGTGAGCCAGTCATTTGTATCCTCATCTTCAGAATCTTTATCTTTCAAACCATGTTGATCTGCTTTCTCTTTAGCACCAGAACTTTCACCATGCTCAACCAAAGCTTTGTTGCTCGTTGATACCTTATCTGGCAAATCATTGTCATCATCTTCCAGATCACTAAAAGAAACATCGTCCTCATTTTCAGATTGGTTGTGAGTATCAACTTCTTTAGACTGATGACCTGATTCAGTTTCATCAACAATCTCTGTTTCTTTAGTATCAACTTCTTTAGACTGATGATCTGATTCAGTTTCATCCTTTTGCTGAGATGGACCATTGCTATTCCCCTCGTCGCTATTGTTCGTGTCAGAAGACTCTGAATTTTCAGAGGTTTCTTGATCCTCCTTTTTCTTATGTTGAAGTTTCTTCAGGAGTGTTTCTCTTGCTTCGGCAACCTGCAGAAAACTAAGAACTTTGAAGGAATGGTGTTGCTTCCCTTGCTTTATACCCATCGTATATATAGACAGTGAGATACCTATTATCATGAATGTCTTTCTGAAAGCTAAAACGACAACATTCACACACATACATACACCTTTCGAGCCAAAAAAGAGAGCATAAACTTGCTCGATTTAGGGGCGCTTTTCAAATAGAGTATTACAATGAGAATGATGTTTACATTGTTAGTGTATTGCTCTAGTCTTGGAATAAGTTGGGACAAAACATGACTGTTGGTTGGGAAATAGTGGAAGACAGGTTGCACTTTACTCGGTTTTCCACTATAACTTGATGTAATGATTATGTAAGAAACAGAAGGAAACTGTTTAAAAGTCTTCTTTATAAAACGGAATGAATGGGGCTTCATTCGAATATTTCAAGGGACAATACACATCAAGTAAAGGACATCATCGTTCCTTCCCTATTTTCAACTTATTGCCTTGAAATAGGATATGCAGCCTGTGGAGAATCTGGAGACCTCCATATGTTAATACTTAAATCCTACATGTCTTTTTTTTTTTTTTTTTTTACAAATATTAACACAATGTCAATATAACACATCAACCACATGGAAAAAGACCTTAGATTCAGTGTTAAATTATCATTTTACTAGAGCCTTCATTACAAAAGCTTTTTTCCAACCATACAAATAAACCAAGAATAGTTTCAGAATGAATATAGGTATTTTTTGGTCACTCACAATTGAGAATATCTAATTTAACTTCAGAGTGGTTATATGAGGAAATAAATCATTTTTTCAAACTTCACAATACTCTTGCTATCGTATCATAATCAATATTTCAGAAGAAAGAATAGAAGGGCTAATTAGTTTCAGAACTTCAACCTCTTGACGAACAGTCAAATTAAACCAACTGTTTCATTAAAGCATTTCCTCCAATGTACTATTTGGATTGAGAGTGGCATACTAGAGGAATAAAACTCTGAAACTAGGATATGACATTAATCTATTTCTTCCTGCAGAAGCCATCTTTAATTTAGGGAAGGCATCTTTAATTTAGGGAAGGCCAAGAGGCTCCCCAGATTGGAGGCTCGACGTATATCATATATGAGTATACAATATATGTAATCCTGTCCGAATGTATAATTACATGTTAAAAATTAAGTCTTGATATATACTTATATTTTTGTGACACGAGTCCTAGAAACACAATTCAGGAGGAATTATAGTAAGATGTACTAATACTTTTTTATCCATGAAGTACATATATTTTTAAAAAACTAAAATCAGGCAATTATAGAAAATAGAACAGTTATACTCCCTCCTTCCAGGAATAATGGTCTAGTTCTGTAGTTTTATAATATGGCCATATAAATGTAGTTTTACAATACAAATCTTATGAGTAGAGTTTTAGGGTCAGTTGCCTCATAGTATTATTATTTCATGTGAGAGGACAATTTTGGAGAAAAAAGTTCAATCTCGAAAATAGTCATATTTTGGGATGTCCCAGCCTCCCAGGAAGGAATATGGGCCATAAATCTGGGCCGAAGAGCAAATTTATGCAGACTATTAAATTTTTATGAGATTGGAATATTACACAATCCATTGAATTCGTTACTTATTTATTTTTTTCTAATTGAAAGCTAATAATACAATGGCTCTTCTACTTTGCAGCTTTTGAATTTGAATTATTTTGACAAGTCTGGACAGTAAAAAAGTGTTATCATCAGCGTCTTCTTTTGGACTTTCACTAGTAATGCATAACTCAAAAAAACAAATTTCAACAGAAAAGGCAATAAACAAAAAAAATTGCTGTGAAATAAGATAAAGCCTTGCCTGTGGAGAAGAGAGAAACTTCAGATCTTCCTCATCCAAATGAGGAACAAGTAAAATAAAATATATAAGCCAAAATTTTTGCTCGCTCATTTGGCTACAGATTTTCTGCCTCAGAGTTTCAAACTCAGGTACCAACTGATCAATATTTGCAGCATGTTCTCTCTGAGAATCTGACATATCAAAATCTGTAACAGAATACCTTAGTCAAGACAAAATGATACACCACCTCAAGATATGTTTTAGCTTTTCTGATGACAAATAAGTATAAAAGCGAAACAAAATTGTATTAGAGTTAGACCAACTTCATAGCCCCATTTGCATCAAGGATATAACATATACACAGTTACACACACACACATATATATATGTATGTATTATTCAACCACCATTTGCATGAGTGCCTCACGGTTAAATTGTAAACACTAATCAAAGAGAGTTCACAACTGTCCATGCGCTTTGTCTTTTCAGCTTATTGAGTCTGATAAATCTTCTTCTGCTATACTCAAATCCAAACAACTTTAATTCTGGTTATGTTTGATCTCTATATAATTCTGAAGACTTCAATCATACAACTTTATGTTCATCATTTGGGTGTCCATAGCAGGTAGGAATCCAGTTAAACTTCAAGTAAACATATTTATAAGTTCCCACTAAAACAATTTGTATCTATACAAGCATCTGTACATTACATCAATCTTCATGAAATTGCTCCTCCAAGATTGTAGGAATCATTTGATTGGCATTCAAGCATCATAATTTAGAAATTCTCAAACAAAATTAAATTACCATCAGGTAAGGAGAGGGGGAAATCAGTCCAAAGTTCTGGTCGCCTAGAGATTTTCAACACAAAATCCAAAGTTTCTTCACTAATTCCCAGTGCCTCCTCTTCATCCACCTCCTCACTCTCATCACCATCATTATTGAATTGATTCTGCAACTGCATAAGATTAGAAGTGAGTTTCGAGGAAATTAGCGATAATCCGGATCTAAAGGATCCCTGAATTTCGGCAAAATCGTTTTTTATCCCCTCAATTGACGGGCCAGGGGACGAAGGTGTCTGCGGCGGCGCAAGAAAGGCGGCGACACCGCGAATCACGGCAGAGAGATCGTCTTTAGCGCCGGCAGTAGGGCTTTTTTCGGTGGTGTTGTTGGGTGAGGAAGGCTCAGGGGCGGTGGGATTATCATCATCAGAGAAGGGATTGAAGAGTGAAGGGATCCAAGATGACATATTTTAAAAATCTCAAGCAATGAATTGTTGTTTTAAAAATGTTGATCGAATTGAAGGGTTTGTTGTGAGTGAGGAATTTGTGCAGATACTGGAGTTGAATTCTCTCCTGTTTGTTTATAATTTTATTAGATCTTTTTTGGATTCAGTGGATAATTTTGTTGAGATACTTATATGCATTTTTGCCCAAGCACCCCCAAACATTACATTAATTTATGGCAGCCGTTAATTCATCGTGTTTATTTTATGTTCCATTATGTTACTTTTTAATACAAATATTTAATGATTAATAATATAGTATGTCTTAATACTTTTAAAAAAAAAAAACAGTATACTGGATTAACATTTAAATGGGAGTATTTGTGTTATTTTTTTCATGGCCCGTTTATCGTTAAATTTAATTTAAAAAAACTACCTATCATTAATGATTAATAATTTATTTAGTTAGAAATCATTGTTAAAATTAATACAGTATACTATTAATATTTATATTTACCACTTTATTTTTACGTACTATGGATGAAAAAATGATTTAGTTATTAAAAATTAAGAGTAGTCTCTTTTATCTATCACACATCACATTACCATATTAATCACATAATTCGATCATATTACAACTTACAGACATACACATACGCAATACATTCATCTTGACCGGAAAATATACTTTAATATATTTTTTGGCAAGTCTAAACTAGCTAAAATACACTAAATACACTCATTGAATTTTTTTTATATTGATTGTGATTGTCTTTTTTCGATTAATTGATATTTTCGATTTTAACTTAAGCGTCGAAGTGCCCGCATCGGAGATCCTTCAAACGTGCTTTTGCAGGTGTTAATAAAATCGGAGAAAATGAGCTTCGTCGTAAGGATTTGAAAGGTGTGATTAACTATCACAATGTGTCATTTTTTATTTGACGCATCAGGTTGTTTTATGTTGATTTTGCTAGTTTTGGTTACTTTTTATTTTGAGCATTTTCTGTTCATTCTAAAATCTACTGTTTCGGCTAAATATTGGCAAAACGAATCGGTTAAACCGCCGGTTAAGATTCGATTTCAGTTAGAGCAAACGAAAAGTGACGGTTTGCTGATTTTTAAAAAAAAATTAATACACAATTCTTCTATTTTCTATATATATATATTTAAGTTATATAATTTTATAGTAATGTGTTTCTAAAAAAAGAGTTAAAATGAACAAAAAACGAGCAAAAATTGAGTCAAAACGAACACACACACACACAAAAAAAAACCCGTTGAATCGGCGGTTCGAAAATCGTAACTGTAACTGCTGGTTTGTCGATTCGATTTTGATTTCACTTTTTGGAAAACCGTAACAACATGTTTCTAACCGAAACCGACTGTTTTAACCGAATGCACGTGTCTAGTTTCGGCAACCATGTATATGTTGTAGTCCTCTATATTTACCCATGCTTTAGTCATTTTACTTGTAAATAGGGGTTGCACATTCGGTTTGGGATGATAATATGGTAAGCAAAGATGATGATTATGATAGTGTAAAAAACTCAAATATCGAAAATGTCCTATTATAAGTGTTCTGTCTTTATTTCAGGAAAAAATAACTTATGTTTTCCAGTAAAATGACTAAAATACCGAATTTTATAAATATAGATGACTAATTTCAAAAGGGTACGGCTATCTACACCTCCAGCTTTGTTAACCGCACCCCCTTCTATTTTTTAGTAATTTAATAATGATGTAAAAAAAAAAAATTAAAATTTTCTTTAATAAAAGGTAAAGTCTAGTATGCACTCGAGTGCATGCTGTGCACCCTAGTCCATGTGCACTTTTCAGTTTACTGACTTACATTTTTTGGTAAATGGTGTTGCTCTTTTTAATTATTACTTATACAGTTTAATAATTGAAAAGTGCAACACCATTTACCAAAAAGTGTAAGTCAGTAACTGAAAAGTGCAACATGGACTAAGGTGCACAACATGCACTCGAGTCCATAGCAGACCAACCCTTAATAAAATACCACTACTAACTACACTTCTCTTTCAACATTTAAACTCTAAGCCTTGCAGTCGCCGCCAACTTCATCCAAACAACGTCAAAATCTCTAAATTAAAAAAAAATCTTATAAATCTCTTTTTTTTAATAATTTTTAACAAACAACTCTTTATAAACTTCACCCTCACAATATCCTCAATTTTACATAAATGCCATTACTTTTTCTCTACACATACACAAAAGTCAACTCATTTATTTACTTTATACATAAAGTTTTACAAAATTACCCCTCAAAACTTCACTCATCATCACACTTTCTTAATATTCGTGCCCATCTACCTATGAAAATTAATATGGGACGGAGGGAGTAAAACACATATATACCTACATGTTGCTTGAACTTGAGGGAGGGCTTGGGGGCGGTGGTTGGGGACGAAGGGTGGGGAAGTGAGGCCAAAAAACAAGAAAAAAAAAAAAAGAACACGTACATACCTGCCTGCTGCGCCAACCAGATGAAGGGTTCGGGGGCGAGAGGAAGGTGGGTGGGTGGGGAAGGGAGGGAGAAATAAAGAAGAAGAAAACTAGAAAGGGGAAAGTGAGAAGGGAGAGGGAGGTGGCTGATTGTTAGGTGGGTAGGTAGATGAGTTTTAAGGTTTGTATTTTTTTTTTTTAATTTCGAAAGAGATAAATTAGGTTTTTGGGAGGGTGTGTTTAGTAAATACTCCTTCCGATCCAAAAAGTTTGTCGCATTTGGACTTTAAATTTGTTTTAAAAAGTTTGTCGCTTTTCCTAATTTTACCAATGATCTCCCTAAATTGCCCCTATTGTTTTGGAAATATATTAATTACGATTTTTTTTGGAAAGACCAAAGAAATGGTGAAAAAGGAAGGTGGAAAAATAAAAGGAAAAAAGAGAAGAAAGGGGGAGAAAATAACGAGGGGTAAATTTGTCAAAAAAACATGTTCCTTAATTTTATACAAAATGAGAAATGCGACAAACTTTATGAAACGGAGGGAGTAAATTTTATGAAGAAAATGGTAATCCGAACAAGTCATGGGGAGTGCATCTAACATTTATTTATCTGGGGGAGGAGGGAGGGGGTTGGGGGAGTACGGTTAACAAAGCTGGAGGTGCATATAATCGTACCATTTTCAAATCGAAAAACTTAGAAGATAAAAAGGCGTTGGCTATATACCCCTCCAGCTATGTTAAGTATACTCCCCCGATTAATGTACTCTCCCAAAATATGATAAATGTTAAATGTACTCCCCCAAACTTACCCAAATTACCCTTTTCTTCAAAAGGACAAATGTTAAATATACTTCCCCTATTCAAAACCCTAATTTATCACTTTTCCCCCAATCTTTTTCTTCTTCCACCAATCGTCGGCGACGGCGCCGCCGCCCCCACCTGCATCCGCCGCAACCGCCTGCATCTGTCGCCCCTGCGCGCGGCCCCGCCGCCCTCACCTGCATCCGCCGTCCCTGCGCGAGGCCCCCGCCTCAGCCGTCGTCCCTGCGAGCGGCCCCCGCCCCGACGACCATGCCCAGCCGCCGCCGTCGTCGTCTGCAACACAGGTAAGTTTTTTTTTTTCCGGTAATAATTAATTGCCCAAAAACACTCTCGTCGATAAATCAGTGTCGACGGGAATCTTTTTGGTCGATCCATCGTTGTCGAAAATTTCAATTTTTTTTACTTTTTCTTTTTTTATTTTCTTTCGACTAGATCTTACCGACGAAAGTGTGTTTGATCGACAAACCAGTGTCGATGGAAGTGTTTTTGGTCGATCCATCTTGGTCGAAAATGTCAAATTTTTTTTTTCTTTCGACTACTCTTACAAAACGAAAGTATATTTGGTCGACAAACCAGTGTCGACGGAAGTGTTTTTGGTCGACTCTGGTTTGTCGATTTTAAAAAAAAAATTTTAATATTTTTTTTAATTTCTAAATTTATTTAAGGTGCGGCGACTGCTGGAGTGGTGGCTGACGACGGCGGCGGCGGAATTTAAGGGAGGAGGATTTTTTTTAGGGTTAGGGTTAGAGTTAGAATTAGGAGGTGTATTTATCTTTTATATATTTATTAAAAGGGTAAATTTGGTATTTTACATTAATATTAAATTAATAAATGAAAAGGGGGAGTATACTTAACAGAGCTGGAGGGGTATATATAGCCAACGCCGATAAAAATTACTGAAATAAATTTCCGGAAAAAAAAAAGGGTTGGGGTATATACCCCTCCAGCTTTGTTTAATACACTCCCCCTTCATTTTTATTAATTCAATATATATATATGGAGGGGTATATATACCCCATCCCAAAAAAAAAAAAAAAAAAAAAAAAAAGAATGAATTACCCTTTATTTTTGTGGGTTCAGATTTGGGTTGAAAATATTTTGGGCCTTCAAATTCTTTACATGGGTCTTTGACGCTTTTTTTTTTGGGCGCGGCTAAAGGCACCCTGGATTCCTATGAGTACACCCAGGAGATGAGGACACCCACACAACAGATGAGGGCACCCACCTGGAAAACCCAAAAATGTCCTCTTTGAATTAAAACCTTAACTTAACTTCCTCTCCTTCTCATTTCAGAGACCCACCTCCATTTTTACACCTCCATTTCTCTCAGCCGCCGCCACTCCACTTCTTCCGACTCCGCCGCGCACGCAGCTCTCCCCCACTCCTCCATCTCCCCTTCGCGGCCGTTCGCGGTCGCCCACCGCTGGAAGAAGGCGAAGCCATGGCCGCTGCCGATCTGCTTCGTTTGCAAGGTGTGGGCCACCGTCGCGACCCCCTTCAAGGAGACGAAGTCGCCGCCGTCCGACGCCGCGCCGCCTACCGCTGGAAGAAGGAGAAGCCATGGCCGCCGCGAAGAAGACGACGTTGAGTTTTCCACAGAGGCGACGACTGAGGCGGGTTTCCACGGCGGCGCTCCCTTCTCCCCACAGACGCGGCCGCCGCCCACCCCCTCTTCCCCTTCACCGCGGCCGTCGTGCTCCTCCCCTCGCTGCCGCCGCCGCTACACAGGTAAGTTTAGTCTGAAATTAGAAAAATTAGGGTTTCTTGAAAAAAAATAGGATTTTTTTTGAAGTTTAGGAATTATTTCCGAACATAGTGAGTTTGTTTTGGAAAAAATTTCGAATAACTTGAGTTTGTTTTGGAAAAAATTTCGAACAAGATGTTCGATTTTTTTTAGGACAAATTTAAGTTGTTTTGAATTTTTTTTCGAACATATTGTGTTTGTTTTGGAAACAATTTCGAACAATTTGAGTTTGTTTTGGAAAAAATTTCGAACAAGATGTTCGATCTTTTTTTTCGAACAAATTTGAGATGTTTTGGAATTTTTTTCGAACATATTGAATTTGTTTTGGAAAAAATTTCGAACATATTGAGTTTGTTTTGGAAAAAATTTCGAACATGGCGGTGTTTGGATTTTTTTTGTTTCAATTTTGATGTTTTTTTTTTTGTTGAAAAATAGTGTTTGTTTGTTTGTTTGTTTGTGGTGGTGTGAAATAGAACAGGTGGGTGTACTCATCTTCATTTTTTTCATAAATTTGATTCTAGGGGTATATTGGACATTTCACATGTTCTGAAAGTTTAAAAAAATGATTGGTGGGTGTACGAAATCCGGGTGCCTTTAGCCGCCCCCTTTTTTTTTTAATTGATTGGGCCTTTTAGCCTAGTTGAGCCTTTTGTTTCGGCTCTGGCTATATACCCCTCCATACTTGTTAAGTATACTCCCCCTATACATACACTCCCCCTTAAAATGTACTTTTGTTGGGTGTACTCTCCCCTGAAATACCAAAAATACCCTAATTCCAATTTTCTCTATTTCCTCATCATAAAAAACCCTAAACCTAACTTCTCTTCCTCTCCAAACTGCCGCCGCCGCCGTCAGCTCCGCCCTCGCCAGCAGCGCCGCCCCGACCAGCCTCCTCCTCCGTCTGCGAATAACTGCCGCCAGCCCCATCTTCCTCTTTTTTTCCTTTTTCTTTTTCCTGCGCAGGGGTGCGTGCGGCCCCATCGCTCTGCGCGCCGCCGCCGCTCCGCCAAGCTCGTCTCATCCCCTCCGTGTGCGTGCGGCCGCCGCTCCCCAAGCTCACCCCATCCCGTTCGTCTGCGCGCGGCCCCATCCGCCGTACCCGACCCCTGCGCGCCGGCCCCATCTTTTTAAATTGCGGCGGCGGCGCCCCTCTTTCGCCCAGCCGCCACCGCCTCCTCGCCTGAACCCTAATTGCAGCAGGTTTTTTTTTTTTTTTTCTTTCGACAAAGAGCCCTTGATAGGGAATACTATGGTCGACAACAACTTGTCGATGATAGTGTTTTCTATCGAGCACTCTTTATCGAAAATATTTCAAATTTTTTTCTTTTTTTTTTCTCTCGACTAAAACTTGGCGACGTAAGAATTTGTTGTCTACAGATTATTGTCGACCATATATATAATTTTCAACAAATCAGTGTCGATCGATCTAGTGTCTATGGACACGAGACACTGGTTTGTCGAAAATATGTCAATATTTTTATTTATTTTTTTGATGATTTCTATTGAATTTTTTGTATTTGTTCAATGTTGGAAAATATGTTAATAATTTTTTGGAGGTTGGCGGCAGTGGCCGTGAGTTTGGCGGCGGCGATGGCGAATGGTTGGTGGGGCTATAAAAATTAGGGTTAGGGTTAAGAAGGAGGGTATCAATCTAATGAATATTATACAAAGGGGTAAATTGGGTATTTAACATGTATATTTAATTAATAAATGAAGAAGGGGGTATATTTAACAAGGCTGGAGGGGTATATAGCCAGGGCCTTTGTTTCTGGTTAGATACTTTGGGTTGGGGTGTGAATACTTGTGATCCCTTCTTTGATTTCATTTTTTAATAAAACTTTCATTTATCATTTCATCTTTTAATGAAACTTTTATTTAGTAGCTGAAATCTATCTATAGCTAACTCTAATTATATAATTATAACTACTACTTTTTAATTCAATTCCAGTAGGTTGGTGTTTCAATCTTCATCTTCTAGTCAAATTCTCTAAGTTTTGTCTTCATTAATTTGCAATCAATATTTATTTCTTTATTGATGATTGAGCAATTCTCTATTCCGACGTATAAAAAATGTGTGTGCATTGACTCATTGATTCGGTATAGTTTTTTTCTGCCATAGCTCTCAACTCTCTGTGTATGCATTTAATTTGTGGCTACAGTAATATTCCATAAACTATTACTAGGATACGATACACAGCAATAATTATATTCCATTTCCCCCTCAACTTATTATGAATTACATTCATATAAATTGATTAGTTGTTTTATTTGTGGATTTGTAGCATTCATTGACTATAAGGACAGAATGTGTGTATGGGCCATGGCCCCTTATAATTGGAGGCTCTCATTTTGTTTTGTTTTCAACTTGGATGCTTAGTGGGGTCTTGATTTTGAAAGTTGTTTTTTGTTTTTATTGCTCAATTTATTTATTTTCTCAATTTGTGTTACACCCATTTTTTATATTAAAATTGAGTTAACGAGTTTGTCCTAATAATTATGAAGACCCGCCAATAAGAATTGGATAGCTCAGATTCAACTCAACATAGTCAACACTTTGAAGATCAATTCTCCATTCCACCAGATCATTGAACTCGCCATTCTAATCACTTCACATGGTCAACAACCTGTTGTTCGACCATCTCCTCATCCAAACTTAACCACATAACAAACCCACCTCATTCGATCAACCAAACTACTAGCGCGAGTGGACCTCGTCTCCTTGCCATCACTTTAGTTAAAAACTTAGTTGTTTAAGTTATAAGGGATCCATTAATTACGTCTCAGTCTCTAAGAAGACGACCAACATAAGAACTTTAGTTCATACTTGTAAAATAGTATAAATAAGATATTTGACCTAATAATAAAGGATTCACATACTCACGCTTCATTATTTGACTAGTCTTTCAAGCCACATAGGACACGAGTATCAACAATTTGTAAAATCCAAATTATGGGTGATCATATAGTCTCTTTTTCACATTTCTCATTTGACTTATTGGCAATAATAATACTAATAATTTGGATTTTACAAAGTGCACCTAATAATTATCTCCACGAAACAAATGAACAATGCCTAAAAAATGGAGCCCTCAACTGAATTCACAGTGGATCAAGACAAGAGGTATATAAAAAAGAATGAAAAGTAGAGTAATTAATTACACCCCATTGTGCCCCTTTCCCTCAACAGAATATCAGCAGCAGCATAATGAGCCAAAGCCCCCACCACCACAAACACATGAAAAATCTGATGACTCTGCCCGGCCAAATCGAACCACCCGGGCCGCCACCTCTCCGGAACCCGGCTCAAATAAAACCCGGTCCCGATTAGGTACGACAGAGCCATGACGGACTCGTAGGCCAACACGACGTTGCGATGAGGGTCGTCCCAGTTGGCGACGGCGGAGTGGACGGCTGGGACGAGGCCGAAGAGGCCCATGCAGAGGAAGAGGCAGGTGCGGAAGGAGCGGCACTTGCCGGAGGAGAGGAGGGTGATGATGGTGCAGGTGCCCATGAGGGAGATTCCGGTGAGGTAGAGGATTTGCCAGTGGGGGCTGCATTGGAAGATGTAGTAGATTGGGGGGAAGAAGGAGGTGATGATCATGAGGGTGATTCCGGCGTAGTCGAGGTTGAGGAGGTGGTGGTTGAGGCGGCGGGAGTGGCAGCAGAGGAGGTGGCAGGTGGTGCTGCACAGGAGGCAGAGCATTGAGCCGGTTAGGAAAACGTAGAAGGGCCAGTTTGGAGTGGCCCCTGTTTTTGCCGCTGATTCTTGCTTCAAATTTATCACATTTCGTGTTCCCTGAAATTAATATACAAAAATTAATTCTTCACATTTTTTTATAAATTCAAACTTTTAGATGAGACAAAATTAGAAGACTTACTAGGGAAACTTTGTCGGAGACATTAGCTTCTGCACTTGAAGGGAATTGCCTGTTGTACATATTTAAGTACCATTATTTGGATGCATTTTCTCTATGTTATAACGTGTTGTACCACAACATAAAAATTACTGTTAGAGTACAACACATTAGAGCTGTTAGTCCCATCCGAAATCATTTCACTATATTTCAATCAATTTTTTTTTTAATTCTAAAATTAGAATAATAATCTAACCATCATTCTCACTGTATTTCATTATTTTTTTCGATAAAAAAATTGGATTAATTCAAATGTCCTACACTATAATTACAATTTGCGTACATACACATTCCTTCTCTGTTGCGCCACCTAGTCATATAAGGCCCCTATTCATAAGGGGCATTGTTATTGCAGTTGACCCATCTCTCACGTTTCATTTAAATATATATGTAGTATTAAATATAGGTGATGTGTAATTTTAGATAAAATATTTGTTATGCAAACAACGATGGAGTGATATGGTGGAAAATAAAAAAATGAAAGCAGGTGATTTTTGTGTTATGGAGTAACAGATTGATCAAATCGACTTTGGCATCAACCTTTCAAAGTAGAGATCCCTATATAAATTTCCCGTTAAATAATTATAATTTTAAGTTCAGACAAATATCATGTATGTGATTATGAACCTTGATTTTTTATAGTAATATATGGGTTAATTATCTTCCTGCACCTAGTTTAGCAATTGAAGGGGTGGGAAATCAGTTCAGAGAAGATGTTTGAAGAAATCAGGGTTAAGACGCGTTACAAAAAATGTCTTGATTAAAGACCGATTACAGATACTTGTAGTTTTACCAATTTGACACGTTTTGGGATTGGTGGAAAGAGGGATGTCACAATCTCCTTCTATAACTGTTATTGTAACTACTTTGAGTACCTCTAGGACTCGTTTCTTAATGCATTTTTTCGTTCCAAAAGAAACAAAAAAAAATATAGATTTTGAGTGGCTTACGCAGAAAAAATCGTGACGACGAAATCTGCCATCTGTGGGACAGGTACTAGATTTGCTACTGTTAATCCCAAAAATAACAAGAACCCCAGTAGGTGCCTGCAAACATAACACAAAATAATATTTCTAAGAATATAAATTAAAAAAATAACCAATTAATTCTACTATTAATTCAACTTACAAGTTACAAGAACCACAAAAAAAACTTCTAAAAAAGAATTCATGGGGTCACAAATTTAATTAACCATTAAACTAAACTAAAACCAGGAATAATTAATATATATAATAATACTAATAATTAAGAAAAAAAAATTAATAAAAAGCTTACGTCCAGACGTTGAGTGTCTCATTATGCCACTGAAACAAGCTGAGAAAAGCTGTCTTTATTGGCCATTCAGATCTGTAATAATTCAATATATACTCGTTATCCTTCATATAATCCGGCAATTGGTGATACGATATAAGAGGATATGATCTTTTCCCAGCTTTGATTCTGTTATTAGTCTTCCCTGTGAAATTACAGCATACACTTTGATCCTTTTCTTGATTATTATCCATCCTTCTCTTTCTTCTCCGCCAAACAGACCCTTCACTAGTTTTGATCATACTAATTGATTATAATAAGCATCAAACTGTTGAACTCATGAAGAGAAAAATGAAAACTCTTTTAATTATATAGGAGGAGTACTACATATATGCATGATTGATGGAAAAAGAAGAGAATTTGAGGGGGTGGTTGAGGTATTAAGTGCAAAAGAGGGTAATGAAAACTGTACCAGCAAACTGCATTAAAGATGTATCGTGCACTGTTTGGTTTGGCTTGACTAGTGATTTTTCAATTTTTAGATTTTTTTATAAATGCAGAGTGGATTAGGTTATCAGTAATTAAGTTCTCAATTTCATGATCTATGACTTCAGGATTGTTGTTAGGTATTATTAATTGTAATTTTTTATCCTATTTTTTAGCTTTTCATTGTACTTTTTTTTTTTTAGCACAAATCAATTTCCGTGCAATATGTATTAATTAAATCATATTTCTTCTTTGCGCAAACACTTGTTTCTCCACGTCTCCAATTTCTTGTTAGTAATTTTCACCTTAACTTCAATTAAATCTTTTTTTTTTCCTATTTTATTTTGTTCTTCACTACTTCAAAACCAGATTTTTTTAATAAAATAAAATAAAATACAATAACACACATTTCTAAATATTGTGTTCATATAGTAATACATTTTTCAACACTTTACATTTTTTAATAAAGACAAGGGAGTATATGTTATTGTAAAGACTGCATACTCGTTCTTAAATTAATACACACTTGTTCTTATATTAACACACTTGATGTTTGCATTAATTTGCACAATGTTTTTTGTAAACTCGATTAACCTGCGAAGAATCCGCAAGTTTTCTAATATTACATGCTACTAATATATTTACATGCTGAATATTTCGTAGGATCAGAATGTCTTTTTATTTAATTTTGTCCGTACGTAAACTTAACAATGATTGTAGACCTTTGCCAACTCGAACAACCCAATTAAAAAATGACATTTTTTTCCTAGGCATGCATGTGCGTATGAATTGTTAACATAAGGTTTAGATCAAGGCATATTTTAACAAACAAACAAAAAAAAGTGTTTGATTTGTGGTAATAGGAAAAACAGAAACTTAATTATTACTCCTTATTTTATATTGTCATATATATTGCATGCATATGTCACACTTTTGTTGCTTTACGTACCAATTCATATTTATGATATACAGGTGCTAGTTGTTTTCATAATTGCGTGGCACAATTTCCTTAGAAATTATTTTCATATAAAATGATCGTGTGTTATTTTGTAGCTCGATCATGTCATATATTTTTCACTTACCGATATTCATACAATTGGAGCATGTTTTGTTAATTAAGAGAACGATCAGATCCCTATTGAATTATCTAATTTTGTTATATATCAACATATCACGTTGATTGTTCATTCATATATGATATAACAGTATATTTATGAACGTACACTTAGAAATAGACACATGTCTACATAAATAACACTAGTGTAATATATACTCAAGATATAAAAATATATTTCCACCAAAGGACTTTTGTATGAGACAATCTCATGTATAATTAGATGGAGCTTCAATCAAAGATTTATTTACAAAAAAATAGATGAACATTCATCTGGAGAATTTAAATGGGTGAAATATGTGAGAAATTAATCTTTGTATATTGATTCATATTACTCTCCCTCACTCGTGGACGGGAATCGAACCCAAGACGTGTGGGAGTGAGCTTTATGACTCTGATACCATGAAAGAATTCCGTCTAATCTAAAAATTCGAACTTGTAAAGAGGTTGAGAATTAATTCTTATTAGAGGTGATTCTCTAGTAAAAATAAAATAAATAAATAGTACAGCGACTCATATATGTATTTATAATGGAATTTTGAATTCTAACAAGGTCTTAGAGGCACGATAATTAACTTTATTTAATTAAGGTTGAGTGTTCCCACAGTTTTGTAAGGATATTAATTAATCTCTGGGCAATTTGGTAGTTGAGAATTCTCCCCACTTTTTGGTTGGGAAGCAGGCTAAGCAAATAATGCAGGTTTGTATTTATTTGCGAGGATTTATTTTTTTTAAAGTTTGAGAGCTCTTTTTATTAGATAGACCCCACTGAATTTTATAATTGAGCTTCCTGGTATAATAATAATAATGTAAGTTAGGTCTCTTTGAATTAAAAATAATAATAATAACTAAGGTAATCGCCAAGTGTGACACTGTGACTAGAATTAATAAGACTTCATTATAATAAAAAATGTCGTTTAATTTATGGTGGAAACATTCTTGTGTAAGATGATAATGGAAAATGGTTTGTAAGATATATTCAAATTAAAGGTATAGTATCCATTTATTTAATTTGAATTAATCTTTCTTTAAAATTAAATGATGAATTTTGCTCCACATAAGAGAGTAAGTCTACTAGTGAGTGATACTTGAGTGCAATTTATTGTATATATACAATTGGAATTGAGTTTCATTTAATTTGATCAAATGTTGGGTCAAATATAAAACTGAGTAAATTGAACATAAAAATTCAAATATATCTATACAATCAATTAAGAAATAAAAATTTGTGGGATTTTTCAAGTAATTTGAAGTCCGTACACGGTACACATTTCTTTTTCAAAAGGCGCGGTTAAACAATACGACTCTTGCATATCAATAGTGAATACTACGCATATATATATATAGCAAGTTTTAGCATATTTCTCATCAACAAAATTTTGTATAAGATGTATATTCATCACATATATTGTATGACATGTGACCTTATGATTTTACAAGAATTAAGTATATTTTATAGCAAATTGTATAAATAAATAGATTAGCTAGTGAATATTACGTATAACTATATTTTAGCATGATATTTCATGGAATATGAGCCGTACATAAGTGGGAACATGTCGTGATCAGGGCGTGGGCTAATGGTTGGGGAAGCAACATAACAGACTATACAATGTGCCTGTGGAGTAGTAGGCAGGCAGCTCATGGATTAATTGGAGATGTGAATACACACAAAGTCTACACTTATATAGCTAACTAACGCGTTTATTATTTTCTTTAATTTGCTCATTAACAACTTGCATTTAATTCTCACCTATATTATTTATATATGCATGATTCATCATTCTGAAAATATATTATGTTTCCTTCGATGTCTTCTTTATAATTTTATTTCTACAATTATCCAAGTCGAGTGAAACTAAGCGAAGATAATGTCCAGTTTCACTGTGTTAGGTGTTAGACAATTTGTGTTGTGACAAAATATATATAAGTTGAATGATACTCCATATATGTGACAATAAGTTGGATGGTACTGAATCACTTTTTGCAAAGCTGCTCTCTCACATCTTTAACTTTTGAGAAGTGTTTCTAAACTGTTGTAAGTAAAGTTTACAAACACTCCCTACGTATAACTTATTAAATTAGGACGAGGGTGATTAACTAATCTATCAATCTCCTCTCCCCAATAGAGAAGGCCAAATAGCAATTCAATTGTCCAACGAGTTGGTAACACTTTGTAAATAGAACTAGCTAGTTTCCTATACGTTTCAATCCCCTCCTCCAAACACCAACCAAAGAAAATACCATACATCATTTTATGGAGCCAAATTATAAGCTTCCAAGAGTTAAGAGAAGAAAACTGATAATTATTTAATTGGAGGGGTGTGCAAGAGTCGACGAAAACTTAGGGCTTGAGGACACCTAGCTCCTCCAACGAGGCTCGTATATCAGAGCTGCTACACTCTTCCTTGGTTCTGGTGATATTAGGGCTGTCATAAGAAACGACATCTGTGAGGGGGTAGTTTCTGTTAGCATGGAGTTGGGTGGTTGCACCGCTACAAACTCCGCTCAGCACCACCGACTTGTGAACACCGCCAAGCAATCCTTCGTAGTCAGTGTCTCCACTTTCCCCCACAAAAACCACCATTTTTGATAAGTCCGTACCCCACCGAAGATACAGGTACCTGAAGAGTAAGTTTTACTAATAAGTTGATAGAAATTGTCAAAAAAAACTAATAAGTTGATAGAATAGCCTAACTGCATTTTCTAATATAATGATACTGATTTCATCAAAGAGATAGTATTACTTATCTTATTCTGCAAGATTAGGAGTTTAATTTTGTTAAGTATTGGGAGCTTTATCTTGATAAAGATTAGGAGATCTATTTTATTAATCATCGTTTGATTTGTTTCTTTTAAGCATGAGTTCCTTTCTATGTAAAAAGGGAGTTTTGACAAATTTATACTCCAAAGTAGTACTACTAGGTTTTTCCTTCTATCTATTAATCCTTTTTTTTTTTTTAAATCAACGGTTTTTGTTGAGATCACTTGATCTAGTATTCGTGTTATGTTAACTTGATCCAGTATTCTTGTTGAATCAATGGTTTTCGATTATGCAACATAGACACTAACAATCAGTGCAGTCCATGAAGAAAATTCATAATCAGCAACTGCTTTCTAAGAGGTCTGATATCAAATGGTATGATAATAATTATCAAGTACTGGGGTGTTTGATTATTCTGAATAACTTAATTTTATCCAGTCACATAATTAAGAATGACTAATCCGACAAGTGGGGCATTAACAATCAGAGACAAGTTCATAAAGGATCATGATGCAGCCTCCCTTCCAAATTCCAATTAGGTCATGTTTGATAGCTTAGATTAAATCTAGATTAACTATATATCATTTTTATTGGTTGTTTGATAACTTGGATTAAGGGTAGATTGTGCTTTAAAATTTATAAAGTTTAGTTATCATTCTAATATTAGATAATCCATCTTTGCTATCAAACATGCCCTATAAGATATGTAATGTAGCAGTCAATTAATAAAATAAATAAATAAAACAGAAAGACCGCATTAATTATGATACAGCAAGGATTTATCTCATGCAAACAATGCAACAGGTTGAAATAAAAAATACTATTAAATGATATGCTACCCACTAATAAATGAAAAGAGCTTGTACCTGAGAGCTTGGGAACGAGAGGCGAGAATTGGAATTACATTGATCTTACTTCCATTTTGACAATGAATAACATGACAGCGTAGTGCCTGAATTCTCATGAACTTTCTAAGTTCCTTCACAGGGGGAACCTGAAACAAAATTGAAGTTGTCAACTTCATAATTCGGTATCCATTGAGTATAATAAGACAAAAGAATAATTAGGCTACTATTGACTTAAGAAACTGAGAACAATTCCAAGGTGTTAATTCAAGAAACCATTTATTTAGAAAGGGATGACATAAAGACACAAGAAAATACATTTACCACTCCAGGCTTCTTAATTTTGAAAGAATAGCAGTAATCAGCTGAAGTCTCTTCATCTTCAACGACAAGGTGTTCTTCCTTTTCTCCCCCCTTTTCTGTTGTAGAATTTGCCCACCGTACTAAAGTCTTTCTCAACCCTTCGCCTCCCCAGCGGTATTCAATATGGGAGTGATAATATAAGTCCACCACAAATGAGTTATCTTCTGGATGAAGAGATGAGTAAAAAAGATCACCACCACTATTGCAAATAAATGCATCAAAGTCATTGGTGCTCAATCCTTCCGAATTCAGAAAAGAACGTATTCCTGTGGTGTTTAAGGATGTCGCTAATATAAATCCAACCAAGCCTTCAGCCCTTTCCTTCTTAACAGCTTCAAAGATCTTTCTAACACTTTCAGAAAGACCATCATTGACATTAGTATCAACAGCAATCACAAAAATGTGTCTCCTCCTTCTCAAAGCTGGGAATTTCCCAGCATTGGAATTATGGTCTCCTTTATCGGTAGACCCAGATTTCTGTTTTGCCATACCTTTAGACCATGAGAACACAGCATTTTCCAGCTTAGTTTTTTGTTCATCGGAGTCGAAGGAGCCATCTATATATTCTCGACTCTCGTTCCTATCTACTTCAAACGAAAACTTCAGGTTCAAAGAAATATCTTGCATATCCCTCAAGGAGTCACTTGGTGAGTCTGATTCTGAATTTTCATCGTCATCTTCATTTCTCAACCAACGAGGTTGCCTTGGTTTGCAACTGGTAATTTTGGAGAGATAATTTTTACAATGTTCTGGCCACGAAAAAAGGTGAATATTCTTTAATCCATTTGCTCTACATTTGGCCCAGAGATGCTTATCTGCCACCAGCTTCAAGAGAGCATCAGCAATTGAATTCTCATCATGGGGATCAACAAGGAGACCATTGTCTAGAACCTGTCATTCACATGTCAAAACAATGTAAAACAGTGATAAATAAAACCCTTAAATTAGAAGACCAAAAGGCGCACACATACCCTGTGTATATCAACAGGGCCACCATTTTGTGTTGCGACCATCGGTAAACCGTATGCTGCAGCCTGTCAATGGCAGAGAGTTATATAGGTTGCAAGAACATATAGTCAAAAGGAAGACATTTGTAAATCAAAGGCATACCTCGATCAGAGTAAGCCCAAAGGGCTCGATCACAGCTGGGTTTATGAAGACGCCCTGCCATAAAAGTAGTTTATGACAAATAAGTTTAACAAGAAATGGTACTAATTTAGAACAACGGCAAAGATGGGTATGCGCTAAAATGGTATGAAAATTTACGCACGCTTGGAATACTACGCACATGCATGCACATAAACCCAGGGAGGGAGTGTTCCCCCTCCAATTTCCTTTTTATTTTTACACTATACTACAAGTCTACAACGACTCCAATTTCCTTTTTCTATTGTTATATATATTAAAAATTCAAAATATTATTTAATAAAATAATAATGCTAAAGAAAAAGGGTTTTAATGAAAAAAATTATTTCATGTATAAGATTAGGGGCTTATTTGATCGTAATATTAAAGAAAAAGGGTTTAAATGAACCAAAAAAAGAAGAAGTTCAAGGGCCCATCTGATCCCCACGTATAAGATTAAGGGCATATTTGATCCGTTTCCCATACAATTAATTAAACAAATTACTATGATAAGCTAAAGCATAAAAAATGGTCATATATGTTTTTTATGTTATGAGTGGATTGCCGAGACTTTTATTAAACATATTGAAAGCTAATTTGGTTATTTTTTACTAATAAATTATATGTCTCGAGAATACTAACATAGGATGACATCAAAAATTATTACTACTACTTTTAATTGGACCACCCCCCGAACTTAATTTTTGGCTCTGTCACTACATAAACCTAAGGTTCAATTTCGACTCTATTTCATTTCAAACCTATAGTGCTCCCAGACCCAGATCAAAAAAGGGAACATTCATTGTTAATTTCATTTGGTTGGATCAGTCATCACTTTACTGCAATGCTGGATTTCATAACTATTTGTGCACACTCGAGACTTTTTCTTATTTAAAAATTTGATGGGTAATATTCACCTGCCATGTCGCATGTGTACTTATGTGTTGATTAGAAATATCCTCGATTCTTAAGCCCACAAAATATGGTAACGATTACCAACTTGCAGAAAAAATATAGCAAATATAAACCATATGCATGGTTGATTGGTTGGTAACTTTGTACGTACTCCTATACCATATCTTCTGCATTGTATACATTTGACGGTAGCATTAATGCAACCAAGAAATTCCAATCTATTCTTTTGAAATACTTCTAATGAGCATGAACTCAAGAAGCCCAATTCGTTTTGTCATCATAGCAGAAATAAACTTAGATTAAATTGAGTCAAAAGCGTTCAAGCAGTTGGGTTGTAGGTTTATCTTGGCTCAATAGCAGAGATTATAAACAAATATGACCACTATCAAGCTACTCTTTGGCTTAGTGCATTCAAATCAGCAAAAAAATAAAATTACCTGCAAGAGAAACATGAGAGTACCTTAGTCTTTGCTGCTAGACGGTAGATATCAGGAACATCAGATTGCTTGTGGTGCTTAGGATATGCCACTTGCCCATAGAGATCATACTTATCAATCAGCTTAAGGATTGATAGAAGAACTGAAGCATTTGTTCCAGACATTTCATCAATATTATCTCGGTTGCCCATTATCAAAGTCTGAAAAAAAACAAAGAAAGAAACAGCTAAAAATACCAACACAAATTAAATATCCCCTGAGATGACTAGGAAGTGTTTGCAAAATATTTATATCTGTAGTCTTGAGCTTACAAGATTAGCAAGCTCTCTTAGTGGTCGACATTCCCCAAATGCTTTCACCAAGGTCATGAGATTTTTCTTTGGATCTGGCCTGGCAAGTGCAAGAATCATAGGCTTTCTTGGATTTGAAAAGAAGCGCATGACCTGTTGAACAAAAAAAGAGCAATATAATTCACATGAGTTGAGTATCTGGCAAAATCTGGCAATATTGCTGGAGATTAGATCAACCTCAGCCCAAATGGGTGGATCTGGGGAGTTCCCATCTTCGTTTGCTTCAGTTTCAGTGTCCATGTCTCCATCATGTGGAGCGATGTGATGAAATTCCATACCAGGTGGAATTACCTAATAAAAAAAGAAAAAGAAATGTGTGATCTCACTGAAGCAGCAAGATTTGCAAAATCCAAATTGGATTCAGAAAAACATATAAAGTAATTAAAAAAAATGCTAGCTATAGCTTAGATATGATTAAAGATAACAGCTTCAGGTTAGATGACAAAAAACTTCTTCAAGATAGAACCTTAGATTTATCTGAATCTGAAAGAGTTGGTTGACATCGAAAACTTCAGTCCTCATGGTTCAAGTGAAACATAAGAATCTAAATCGTTTTGGAAGTTTTAGAATAAATTAAAGAGTTCAGCATTAGAAAAAAGGATGCGCACTTACAAGATGGTAAACAATTATCACCACATAATAGTTCCCTTTTTAGCAGGTTTAAAAGGGTTAAAGTGGAACGTTTTTTCACTAACTAAATGCAAAATCCTTTGGCACCTTTGTCAAGAAAATCCAAGTGATATAACAGCCATCTAAACCTAGTTCCTTAGCTCAACAAAACCATCTACTCTGGATGTGCCAAAAGAAGAAATACGCATATATCACATAACCGCCACCATGAACTTACTATATCAGGAAATTTGCAGCAATTTTTGTCTAAAATAGTAATAAAGTACTTACAACCATGCGAGGCATGAACCTTCCATAACAGCTGACATTACGCCTAATCCTAGCACGAAGTTTACGTTCTAGTATTGGATCAAAACCATCGTACAGACGCCATTGCTGATCTATCTCCTGTCTCGTGCTAGTTATGACTATTTCCGAGGCATCAAGAGATAATTCTTCTGCCTCTATCCTGCGCATTATTTTGTAGATCGAGTTGATCTCATCTCTGGACTGTCTGCCTTGTCTCAAAAGTTGTTCCAGTTTATCACGACCGAGTGAATGACCAGTGAAAAGCATGGGAACATTCAGAGCACCAGATAACAAAGCTGTGGAGTCCCCTGCATCTGCATAATGCCCATGGATAGCAACAGGCCACACTTGATTTCCATTACCAACTTGCTCACCAAGAACTTTTGACATCTGCAGAATGTGGCTAAGAGCACCATCAACAAATTCAGGGATGTGGGGCCATAGAAGCTCTTTTGGAACATATTTGTCTTTTGGCCCAAAAGGAATGCGAATTATGTAAGCACCACTACTTTCTCCCATCTCATCTGTTTCTTCCGAATTTAATGGAGACAGCATCTCCGTGGGTTCAGCATAGCTCCAATCGACATCTGGTGATGATACTTGTCTAGTAAACAAATCAACCCGATACACACCTGGCATAGAACCTAGAGCCCTTGCCAGTTCAACAACATACTTCACCTAAAGAAAACATACAACAGAATCTTAGAGAACAAACCAGGCGATAGCTGTCTTGTCTCATTGGCAACCAAGATTCTTATATGACAAAAGGAAACGGATATTGATAACACGTGAGAATCTTCTTGAAATCAAAACTTACCTGACCACCAGTATCGGAATCACGACCAAGCTCCATGTTTTCTCCACGTATTAAACCATGAAGGCTGCAAGAGAACTAATGTCAAGAAAGCATGCTATCAAGTTACAGGATACAGTGGCTAGATCACAATTTAAACATTAATCTTGCATGTTGGCAAGCTTAATATTTAGAAGTTTTCAAGAGATCAATAAAAATCATCACTTTTTTTGTACCAGATAACACTGACAATAAATCATCAATGTTGGATCTATTTTTATTACAAAAGGGTTTTACGTCATACCTATTTTTATTACAAAAAGGTTCTACGTCATACCTAATCAATACAATGTACAACTTCTTCCCCTTCTGTTGACTACTCCAGGCTTCCAGAGCATCAACAGAACTTATTCTTGACAACCTGCCTCGGTTACTTTCGCCATGAGATGAAAGGTCAACAACCACGTCTACTTTTTCCCCTTCTGATAGCTCTTCAGACAAATCAGCAACTGCTTCTCTGCGACCTCTTTCACGTTCAAGACGACGTTTGGCCTTTCTCTGGGCTTCTTCTCCTTCAAGCTACAGACATTATTCGTCGATGAAAGGAATTAGGACAAATCAGCCAAAGTAGTGGGAGGTGGTTAAATTGAAATTTTATCAATACAGAAAATGAATCCAAGCGTCTAACAAAGTTGGATTCTAATAGATTTGACATTGTTTGTCTAACTTTTAATGCAAAATTTTTTTAAAAAAAATGTTTCTCATAATTGGTATGAAATAAATCAAACATTGAGCCAAAAAAAAAATAAGGAAGAAACCATTAATTCTGTGTGGACATTGAGCAACTAAATTAAGGAAAAAGATTGCCATGTCACATAAGCAAAGCAAATGAATGAGAGATACTCACGCTGTGGCAATCCTGCAAAAGATAGTCTCATAATATCTTTGGATTGATAAACACATTCAGCTACTGAAAGTATATTGGATGATCTCCAGCAAAAGGTAAGAAAATGGAGGCACTGGTGTAAAGATACTTAGAATGACATGATATTACACCCGTATTTCCAGTTCTTGTTTAGTTGCCACTTGCCACCATACTTGACTGACTATTCTATTAACTAAAAAAGAGATTGACACTCATATTTACCTCTCACCTCCAAATATGCTACAATTGCATGCAGTAACAAAAAACAAACACAGAGAGCACTATTTAAAAACTCAAACCAATGATTTTGCAATAAATAATTTAATACCCAAACATGATCTCAAAAATCAGCAAACACCAATAATTTAACAAACTTGTCATCCTTCAGCAGGAATCGCCTATTCTATCCTCCCAGTAATTAAAAAAATCGCTAAGTAAAAACAATTAAATTGATTAAAGCAACTCACCTGCTTTTTCTGGCGTGCCAAATTCCAAATCCTCCAGCACATGTTCTCCAGCCTGGTGTTCCTCTCCTGCGGACTCCTCGTCGCTTGCGCCTACAGAATTACAGAGTCACAAATCCAGAAACGACAAATACAGAAAAGCAAAGTAAGAGAAAACTCAGGCATACTCGGATCCAGGAGCGGTGGAGATCGGTCTCATCGAATCCGGTAATAACCTCCTCGACGAAGTAGCGGGTGGGGCTGAACCTTCCCCTCTCTCTGAGCAGCAGAGACGACTTGGCTTCATCGAGTCCGGGGCCGACGTCGAGAATCGCCTCTAGGTAACTGTTAATCCAATCATTTCCCGCCATTTCTGAACTCGGCGCACCACTGACGGTTGAAATCAAGGTGAATTTGTTGTGCCAGCGGGGAGAGAGATTTGAGTAGGATGTGTGTGGAGGTGGTGACTGTGAAATTGAAAGAGAAATAATTTGGAGAGATTGTGGGAGAATTGATTAATACAGAGAGGACTGGAGGAATAAGTGTAGTGGGGGTGATGAGCGGAGCTCTATATTCGCAAGCAATATTCCTCTTTTATATGTCAACTGTTTTTCACTTTTACCATAGTCAAAAGAAAAAAAGTTCACGAATTCTGGTGACTTGTAAATTGTGGTTTGTAATTATTTTGACGAAAGTCGCAAGAGTCTGCTTCTTTAAAAAGAATAAAACACTGCACAACTATAGAAAACTTGGAAATAACAATATAACATGAACCTTGAAAAAACATTCATCCATACAAAATACGGAAATAGTCCAAAGGAATAGACGCCACAAACTACACCAATATTTTGGTGAGACACATGTGCTAATGTTTTTTTAGATTAAACCAAATGGATCAATTAAGTTGAAGAACCATACTAATTGGAACTCTATCTCACCCAATGAGATTCATGAAACAATTGCATACAAGGCCTTCTTAAATTTAATATGTAAGAGATGTGCTCGGTTTGCTGCAATTTAATGAGATTTCTAATGAAAAATAAAAAGGTTTTTTTTGCTTGTATATGACTACAATTGAATATACATGAAAAATAAAAAGTGATCGTGTTATACTGAGTTGTAGTAAAAGAGATACTTAGTTGTTATCGCTAGCAGCGAGTGAGTTATGTCTAATCGTGGAAGAGCCTTACATTAAAGGCAATGAATGATAAGGTTTGTGCTACGAGATTCGTTGGGGTCTTTGGTAGTGGATGCATTGCATAGACTTCGTTGATCAAGCTAGCTTTTGACCGCGTAATAATGTGCTATGAATCGAGTACTGTGCTTTATGGTTTTGTTTGGATGTTGCCGTGACAATGATCATGTTAGTAAGAGCACTTTGATTTCAATTCATTGATTATTGATGAGATTTGATGCATGTTATTTTTAGAGTCTCTTACTAGTGTTACTCATGTATCTTCTATTGTGGTCGATAGTTCTGTTCAATTTTTTCCAACGTCACCGTCTTTAGTTTAATTTATAGTAATTTTTGGGTTTGAGTAGAATTTCTTGTTTTTAATTGTGGAATCTCTCTTTCCATTTCGAAAAATAAAATGAAATAAAACAAGATTATACTTGCACCACTGACGATAATACAAATTTGGAAATCAAGAATAGAAGGTACTCCAACCACCCCATTTTGATTGTCTTTCTAAATAAAAATTTCATTTCAAAATAATTGTCATTTTACACTAAGCTTTGAAAATTATTACTCCCTCCATTATTTTTCAAAATAATTGTCATTTTACACTAAGCTTTAAAAATTATTACTCCCTCCATTATTTTTGATTAAGTGTCACTTTACTTTTTTTTAAGTATTTTTAAAATAAGGGTCATCCTGCATTTTTTTTATTTAATTTTAACAATTTTACTTTTTTACATTATATTTTTTATAAATAAATTCCATAATTATCTATACTTGATTTAGGCTTTTTCTCTTTTGGGTCTTAATTTAAAATCAAATTATCCACTATTTTTTGTAGTTTCCAACCAATTGTTTTCTAAAATACTTGTATATATGAATACGGCTTACATTATTGGCCACATTCATTACCTTACAAAAATTTAATATCAAAATTATTTATCATTAATGAAGGATAATATGGTTCATAATTTAATATCTTAATTTGTTGAAAAATGTTAAAGTTAATAAAAAAAAAAATGGAGGTAGTGTCATATTTCAATTTTGTCCTACTATTTTTTGTGTAGTGTTAATGTGCATTAATTAAGAAAATTTACTCCATGTAGAATCGTAGATAAATAAAATGATAAGAATGTCACATTAAACGCATATTTATTACTACTTTCTTAATGAGTTTCTTAATTTGGGCAAAACATTTTGAAATGGTAATTAAAATGAGATAAAAAATATTAAGAAATCAATTACTTTCTTAATATATCATGTGCATTAATTCGAAACAATACTTATTTTAAATTGAAGAAAGTATTTACATGTGTTAAAATTCAAATAATATTTGATGAAACGTGACAACTGTATTTAATCAAAAAGTAACCATTCTCGTCCTGTTTTATTCATTTTTTTAGAATATTTCAAAAATTATTAAATAATAGTAATAAATATATGTATAAATGTATCATTTTTCTTTTATTTATGATCATTTAATGCATATTATTATAAAAGTAAATACGAGGGCAAAATTAAATTACAATATTTAATTCTTCTAGATTAATGAAAATTGACAATTATTTTAAGACAAGAAATTAAATTCTCTGAAAAGATAAAAAAAAATTGGGCAGAGGGAGTGCGTGTGATATGGATCCTCTTCATATATGAATGGGTGATTTTCGTGAATTATGTATGCTCTATTCACTTAAAAGATCTATTTATGTGTTAAATGGATTTTTAAGTAGGTTTAGGTAGATAAAATGACATGTTATGTAATGATTCGTCACGTAAGAGTTCATTAAGAAATTGATAAATAGTGAAGTTCCAGGCCAAAAGAGTTCATACTTTAACGCGTGGCCAGGCCAGATGAAGTCTTTTTTTTTTCTCGTTGGGGAAAATATAATTAAAGAGTATATGCGATTATTCTGGTAACATATGCTTTTCATCAAAAGGACACAACTGCCCTCTCCCTCACGTGCAAGGAGTTCGGCTCCAATTCAACACGTGCCACAGCAGTGGCTGGTGATGTAAAATAAAAAATGGGTATTTTAGGTGATTTAGTAAAATGTAAAGTAAAATGTAGATAAAAAAAAAATGAAAATTTTGAAAAAAAAATGATGTTGAAAGGATATTAATTTTGTAGGTGTAGAGATCTATTTCGAATGCAACTTGATCTCGAAATCTTGATGTAGAACTCAAAAGGTGATTTAGCATACCCCAACGGTGATTTAGCATGCCCCCATGAAATTCTTGGAGAGTGGAGATGAAGAGCGAAAATCGTCCCACTGGCGTGCCAATTTGTTAACCAATAAATTTAAACACCTGCAAAAATGTATAACCAATAAATTTAAATAAGGTAAACATAATTTTATTATAAATGTGGGTTACAACTCTCGTTGATCTCTTGATTCCACTCTCTAAACATATGTGATACCGGGGTCTCAGCGACGTGTTCCGGATTTTGAATTTGACCTACAATTTGGTAGTAGGGAGTTGATGGAGTCGTGTGTGACTTATTCCATCAGACTCGATTTGACCTACAATTTAGTTGTAGGGAGTTGACGAAGTCGTGACTGACTTATTCCATCTGACCTACAATTTAGTTGTAAACACAAATTCGTGAATTAAATATAAAAACGCGAAAATGCGAACAATTTTATTTAATTTCGAATTAAACCGATGAATATTGCGGGTTACAATCTCTAATTTCTCCTCTAATTCTTGCTGCTTTGCACGAAGAACGCTTTGAAGAAACGCCGAATCGAAGAGGCTTAGCACCTTGATCTCCACTCGAACACTGTTTCTTGCTGCTTTGCACGAAGAACGCCTTTGAAGCTTCTCCAACTGCTGAAGAACACTCTAAAATCTTTGCAGAGAATTTTAGAGCCTTGAATGCTTCTAATTTCTTGATTCCTCTCTCTAAACATATGTGATACCGGGGTCTCAGCGACGTGTTCCGGATTTTGATTTGACCTACAATTTGGTAGTAGGGAGTTGATGGAGTCGTTTGTGACTTATTCAATCAGACTCGATTTAGGGAGTTGATGGAGTCGTTTGTGACTTATTCCATCTGACCTAATGAAATTCTATTTTCACTCTCTTATTTATAAGAGATGAACGACATAGAGAGCAAGAAAGATATTCAAAAATTCTAAGGAAAGAGATAATATCTCAAGTTTTGGAGATATTATTTCCTATTCTTATCTCCAAAACTAGGATTTACAAAATATTTGACACTTTCAAATTTTAATAAAATTTCAGTGTCTACAGTAGGTATTTTCATATTTAGAGTGTGACAGTGGTGGATCCAAGATTATGAATTTGGGGATACAATTTATAAGACTTAAAATGCATAAAACTATTCAACAAAATTTGCAAGCTTCTTCACTTTTTTTCCTTTCAAACTCTTCGTCATTTTTCACCCCTTTATTTTTATAAAATTAATTTTTTACTTACTCCCTCCGTTTTGTAAGACTTGCACACCTCGACACACCCACTTTAAAAAAAAAAAAAAATTTAATGAGGTGTGAGATTAAATAAATGAGGGATAGTTTTTTAGTGACTTAGTAAGACATAAAAGAGATTTAGTGAGATGTAAAAATAATTAAGTGAGCTAGGTGTAGGGAAAAAAGTTGGTTCAAAATGAGTAATAATTTTAAAAATAAAATAATGTGAGAGTATTAATTTTGTGAGTTATTTTTACATTAAAAGTGTACGAGTAATTTTGAAACGTCATAATAAAAAAATATGCAAGTAATCATAAGATGAAAGGAGTGTATATTATATTTTAAAAAAAAATGAGGGTCCGTCAGTGGAGTGTGCAAATAATTTTGGGACGTTCCAATAACAAAAGTGTGCAAGTAATCATAGACGGGAGAAGTATAATTTGAACAGAGTAAAAAAAAAAAAAAAAAAAACTTAGTTACGGAGTATAAAGTTTGAACCAATACAAAATTAGATAAGAAGGGTAGATGTTGTCGATGTCAATAATGCTGAAAACTCAGTTAATTCTTGTAATTGTTTAAAGTAGTACTCCATAAGATTCAGTTTATGTGATGTCAGTGTTTGTTTGGGGGTTTTATTTTGTTTTAGTTGTTGAGGTCACGTCCATTTGCATCTCAATGACTCGTGTCAAAACACTGGTTATTTATAATAGTACCTGAAAATAATCAAATGTGTAATGTCTCCCTCACCCGATCTTGTCGTTATTTCTCATTTCTTTCTTCAATCATTAGTTTTTCGAAATTGAGAATTTATTTATTATACTTTCTATCACGTCTTTTCCACCGCATCAAAATCCAAATACTGGGTATCTTTTTTCTTGAATTTAAATTTGTAGTTAATCTTTTATAATGATTTTGCAAATTTCTAAAAACTGTTATTGTTTTTCTTTTTTAGCTTCTAATTTCATTATACTCAATATGTATTCAATTAGTTAATTTAATAGAATAAATACATATTAAGGTATTTAAGAAGTCTGCTAATTAATATTATTGTGTAAATATAATATATAAACAAATATTATAATTATTCATATTAATTTTAAGGATAGGAAGATGCATTGAAATAGGTGGGCTAATGCGTGACGACTCAATGACTGATTTGACTGTAATATTGATTAGCAAATTAAAACAAATTAATGAACCAGCTAACAAAAAAAAAAATTAGGTTTTGCCAAACTATTACTCACTCCTACCCATACTTGAAGCCACATTTTACCATTTTGGGCGTCCCATACTTGAAGTCACATTACCTAAAATAGTAAAAGCACTTTTAAACACTCTCCTTAAAACATCACAATATTACAACAAATGTCACTACTTTATTACACTAAAAATAACTTTATTACTATTTATAAAGTTGAAAAGTCTTTATTACCCTCACTTTATCTTACACAATACTAATAAACAACTCATTTATTAAAACTCGTGCCAATTTGATTTGTGGCTTCAACTTTGGAACGGAGGGAGTACTATATATAATCACTCAATCGTTATGTGTCCGAACATCTGTCATAACTATGGCCAAATATATTCATACATAAAATTATGATATATGATTCTTAATAGTGTAAAAAATATCCTTTTCATTATTATTATTACACGCATTATATTGAGTTGTCAATTATATATCATCCAAATTATGTGCACTTGGGCCAACCCCATCTTTTCGAGTATCATTTATCTTTATACACTTATAATTCTTGAAGTACTATCCATATTTGAAATTATCAAAAATATATATTATCAATATATGGATTAAGAGGTTAAGCTTACTTTTGCTGCATATCATTTTAGTACTTATTACACCATTATTTTTTTCTAGTATCCGACATAATGATTGATTAATTTAAGGATCAATTTTGCATTGTTCATTCGTAAAGATTCAAATTAATTGAAGTTAGAATAGAATTTTGTATGAACTTATTATACAATTGTAAGTATGACATTAGTAACAATATTTATAACTCACTCGGACATTAGATTGAGTAATGCTTTCTAAATTTCTTAGGTTAAAAACGGTGGATCTTATCTCTAACTAGATTTCATTTGGTTTGAAAATATACCATTTACATAGGTGAAAGATAAAAAAATATTGCATGTTATCAAACTTGTGCACAAAAATAATACTCCCTCCATCCAATTTTAAAATATCCACTTTTTCGAACACAAATTTTAACAAATTTTAATAAATATTGATTAGTTTATTTATAAAATAAATAAGTTGAGGGTATGATGGGATATTGTGAGATATAAATAAAATGAATAGTAAAGTGGATAAATAAGTGATGGTAGAAGGGTACGTTGAAATAAAGTAGTATGAAATTTAACAGAAAATTACTTTTAAATTTTGCAGACATGATTATTTTTAGTCGGTCTTTGATGTAAATATCTAGATTTTTTTTTTAGAGAAAATCTTTCTATATAGCTAAGTAGATTAAAAATGAAAAAATAAAAAGTATGGATTAGATTGTAAAGCCCAAAACGAATATAAACTGTCTTAATTTTAGTCGGTCTTTGATGTAAATATCTAGATTTTTTTTTTTTAGAGAAAATCTTTCTATATAGCTAAGTAGATTAAAAATGAAAAAATAAAAAGTATGGATTAGATTGTAAAGCCCAAAACGAATATAAACTGTCTTAAGTGTTGTCTAATGTAAGGTAACTATTTACACCTCCATATTTACGATTGATGCACTCCCCCTTAAATTTGAATAGATAGATGCACTCTCTTCAAGAGGGAGTGTATTCAATTGAAATTCTATTGAATTTTTTTTAATTTTAAAAAGTAGTACATGCAGAGTTTGACTAACTTTTTTTTATTGATTTATTTATATTGATTTTGATAGACTTGATAGGATTGTGGAATATAGTTTTTTTTATTGATTTACATAGATTTTCATAAACTTCGGTATTGATGCGAAGAAGTTTTTTTTAATGTGAAGTGTTTTTTAAAATTAATATTATTTATATATATATATATATATATATTACCAATAAAAATATATATATATATATATATAATTTATATATTAATTTGAGTCGGGTCGAATACCTGCAGGTCGGACATAAGACCCAGACCCGACCCATATTCAATATGGGACGGGTCCGACCTGAACCAAAGCTCGCGGGGTGGGTACCCGCGGGTCGGGTCAATATTGACATTCATACTTCTGATCTTTCGTCTTTAGAGTTCTCTAAGAGAATCTGTTGAAATCTCTTGTTTTTAGAGGAGATTTTGGATAATGAAATTTATTTATATTTTTTTGGGGAGAATCCAACAAAATCCATATAGTATTAAAATCCGTAAACTATTGAATACCTAAAGATTCTTTAAAATCCGTATGAATACCTCAGAATTTTTAAAGACTTTTGAAAATCCGAATTGAACGGAAATGATATAGAGCCCACCAATTGTGCCCACCAGTTTTGCCCACCGCCTATGTGGCATTACCACGTCAATAAATTCTTATTTATATTTAATTTAAACTTAATCTAATATCAATATTTTATTTTTTTATCCATATCAATATTTTAAAAAATCTTTTTTTATATTTAATTTAATATTATCTCTATCAAATTACGCTAACTAACGCCATAAATCTTTTCTCAAATCTTTCCATCACCATTAATTTTTTCTCAAATCTTATATCAATATTTTATTTTATGCTAACGCCATAAATCTTTTCTCAAATCTTTCCATCACCATTAATTTTTTCTCAAATCTTATATCAATATTTTATTTTATGCGTAACTAACCCATTAATCTTTTCTTAAATCTTTTCTATCACCATCTTATATCTATATCATTTCCGTAAAAATGACTACATTAATTTACATAACTCTAAACCTCTAAACTCATAAACCCTAAAACCCTAAACCCTAAAACCCCTAAACCCTAAACCCCTAAAACCCTAAACCCTAAACCCCCTAAACCCTAAACCCCTAAAATCCTAAACCCTAAAACCGTAAACCCTAAAATTCAATTAAGATTTGATAATATATTAATATTACATTAAACTCACGCCACATATAAGATTTGAGAAAAAATTAATGGTGATGGAAAGATTTGAGAAAAGATTTATGGCGTTAGTTAGCGTAATTTGATAGAGATAATATTAAATTAAATATAAAAAAAGATTTTTTAAAATATTGATATGGATAAAAAAATAAAATATTGATATTAGATTAAGTTTAAATTAAATATAAATAAGAATTTATTGACGTGGTAATGCCACATAGGCGGTGGGCAAAACTGGTGGGCACAATTGGTGGGCTCTATATCATTTCCGCCGAATTGAATACCCCAGACTTTGGAAGTCCAAAAAAAATACTGTACTATTTTCTCTATAAAATATATTATTTTATAACCTACACTTCATCACTTTCATTTTCCATCTCCACCACGGCTGCGCCGCCCGTGGCCACCCCCCTCTCCTTTTCCCTCTTTCCCTTTTTTTTTTTTTTTTTTTTCAGACTCTGGCGTCGCCCCCACGGCCCCACCTACCGTGTCTCCCCCACCCGATCCACCCTATACCATTTTTCATGTTTTTTTTCTTTTTTTGTTCGTAGGTCGTCGCCCCCCACCCCACTCGCCGGTCGCCCCGTTCCAAGACGACGGCGGCAGCCCCACCCCGATCCAGACGCCGACAGCCCGTTCCAGGTTTGATTTTTTGCATTTTTTTTCTCTTTCTTTTTTTAATTAAAAAAATTATAGGTCGATTGTATTCACTTTCGTCGACAAATTGTTGTCGACGAGAATATATACGGTCGACCTATAATTGTCGAAATTTAAAAAAAAAAAAAAAATTTGTCAAATCAGTGTCGACCATATACACGCTCGTCGATAAATTGTTGTCGACGGGAGTATATATGGTCGCCACTGGTTTGACAATTTTTTTAAAAAATTGTTAGTTTTCTAAGTTTTTTTTTAGACCGAGGAAAAGAGGTTTGATAACTAAACATTTCAACTTGCTTATTAATGAGTTTGATAGAGTATATGGATGATTTGCTCATGTTGTTGAAATTTTTGATTTTTTTTTATTTTTTGGCTACCAGAAAAAATGGTTACGACGGTCGAAAGTTGTGGTTTGGGGATAAGGTGAAAGAAATGACTATAGGTGGGTGAGTTTAGTACGGGAGTATATCTAGTATTCTGTACTTTAATGAAGTGTATTTTTTATTTTTTATCCTATTATTTTATTAATAAATGGGAAAAGTTTAAAAGTGCATCTCTCCGAAATGGTGTAAATAGTCAAACCCGTATCGTAATTCGTACCGATGACTTTCCACTGAAGCCCAGTTAATAGTATCTTATCTTAATACTCTATATTTGTGAGAATATAATGGGACACGTGTCACAATTCTATCCCTCTACACAATCTCTCTCTTCACCAAAATCGTCTATTTCAAAATCCCTGCATTCTCAGCCATTCTAATTAAAAAAATCCATTTTTCCTATTTTAATCTCAAAATTTTAAATTATAATTATTATTTTTAATCTCTCTCCCCTTCAAATTCTTCCATTTCAAAATCCTTAAAATTTTCTATTTCTTCTATTTTAAAATTTATTCTAATTTAAATATTATCTAATTTTGATTTTAGTATCAGACCCCTCTTCTCAATTAATTTTATTTCAAAAACTCTTCTTCTTATTTTATTTTATTAATCTTAATCTATGCGAAGGATTAAAAAAAATCATTTTAATCCTATCTTCTAAATTCACTTTTAAATATTAATTTTAAATATTAAAATTTATAAATTAGTTATACATATATTAAATATTAAACTAAATATATATACAACAAAATTTTTAGGAACAGAAGATTCTAGAAGGATTTTATTAACAAATTCAATTTTGAATATTTAAATTTAAGATTATCAGTAATTTTCATCTATCTTCTACCTTAATTATCGTACATTCAAATCATAATTCCAACTATAAAACGCATGAACCATTTGTTTGCTTCGGTTAGTCTATATATGAGACTATGATGTTTTAGGCGTTTTATATGACGGTAAATTTATGCTCTCAGAACATCTACAACTATTTCGATCTTTTATATTTTTCTTAAATAATTGTTTAAGTTCTCTCTCCTTTCCCTTCTCTACAACTTTCTTCAATTTTCATTTACTTACAATTTTCTTAAATTTCTCTCTCTTTATAATTTTTTTTTTGTTGTGAAACAACTTAAAAATATAACTCCATACACTAAATAAGTGAACAAGATGTAGAGATAACATAGAATTACTTTATTCCACTTCAAGTGATTACTATAACATTTGCACCCCTATTTATAGATCTTATTACATGCTTGAGAAGATGAAATGAGAGGTGCACTATAAATGTAGGTACATGAACAACCAAAGGACACATAGTGGGTATTAAGGAGGAAGTAATGGGCATTCATACAAATAAATAATATTCATAACACTCCCCCTTGAATGTCCATTAGATAAAATTATGCCTCGTTAAAATCCAATGAGAAGAAATGCGTATTAACTCCCCCTGATGATTACATCACTTCACATCCTTAAGACGCTGCACTCCAATTTTATATCTCAATTTCTCAAACGTTGAAGTAGGTAAAGACTTGGTAAATAAATATGTCAAATTATCACTTGAACGAATTTGTTGCACACTGATGTCACCATTTTGCTGAAGATCGTGAGTAAAGAAGAATTTAGGATCAATATGTTTTGTCCTATCACATTTGATAAATCCTTTCGTTAGTTGGGCAACATATGCAACATTGTCTTCATATATCACAATTGGATTATCTTTCACTGAGTTTAATCCACACTTTCTACAAATATGTTGTGTGACGGAACGCAACCAAACACATTCACGACTTGTCTAGTGAATTGCTAGGATCTCTGCATGGTTAGATGAAGTAGGAACTAGAGTTTGTTTAACAGAACACCATGAAATAGATGTACCTCCATATGTGAACAAATAACCTGTTTGGGATCGGACTTTATGTGGGTCTGATAAGTAATCTGTATCTGCATAACCAACTAAATAAGGTTCTGATGAGATTGAAAAATATAAATACATATCCATTATCCCTCTAAGGTATCGAAAATCATGTTTAACGACATTTCAATGCCTACGAATTAGAGAAGAATTATAGCATGTTAATAAATTAATAGTAAATGATATATCATCAGGCCTAATGTTTCTAGAAAGATACATTAGTGCATATATTGCACTTGAATATGGTATGTACTTTTTGACCAAAAAATTCTTAATTTTCTTCGTGAGGTCGAAGTGGATCTTTTGCTACATTCAATAACCACACAACCATACGTGTTCTTAAAGAATGTGTTTTATCCATGTAAAATCATTTCAACACTTTCATAACATAAGTGGATTGATACACATATATCTCATTATTAAAGTGTTCAATTTGAAGACCCAAATAAAATTTCGTTTTACCAATGTCTTTCATTTCAAGTTTCCTTTTAAGGAAAGCCACAGCCTTTGATAACTTTGTAGGAGTCTTAATGATATTCAAATCATTAACATATACAGAAATTATCACATATTCATATCCAAATATTTTAATAAAAACATAATGACATATAGGATCATTGTTATACCCCTCATTAATCAAGAATGCATTCAAACAATTGTACAATAAGCAACAGATTGCTTTAATCCATATAAGAATTTTCTCAACTTGACTAAATACATGTTTTGAGAATTCTCGTTTTTCATTATAGGTACCTTTAATCCCTCAAGGATTGTCATGTAAATATATTTCTCTAACGAGCCGTACAAATAAGCTGTAACAACATCTGTTAGACGCATTTCAAGTTTTTCTTGCACTGCCAGACTTATTAAATAACGAAAAGTTATTGCATCCACCACAGGAGAATAAGTCTCCTCATAATCAACAGGGCCTTTGGGTAAAACCTTGTGAGAAAAACCGGGCTTTATACCTCACAATTTCATTTTTCTCATTTCCTTTCTTCACTAATACCCATTTATGCCCCACAACTTTTATATCATTATGTGTACGGACAACAGGTCCGAAACTTTTCGTTTAATAAGAGATTGTAATTCTACATTTATTGCGTCTTTCCATATTGGCCAATCATCTCGTTTCCTACATTTATCTATAAATGTAGGTTCAGGATCCTCACCATCTTCCATTATATTGAGCGCTACATTATATACAAAAATATCATCGACGTCGATTTCATTTCGATTCCATCTTTCTCCTGTTCTGACATAATTGGTCGATATTTCATCATTTTCTGGGACTTTAAGTAGTATGTCAAAATTTTCAACAGGAATGTTCACATTATGACCATTCTCAATATTTGCTCCTTTTCTTTTTCAAGAATTTTTGGAACCGAGAGGTCTACCACGCTTCAGCCGTGCCATTGACCTATTTACAATGGAAGATGGTCCTTCAGGGACATCAAATATTACGAGCATTAGCAGCTGAAATATGTAATTTTGTAACTCTTTTAAGGTCAGTAAATGTGTTTGGCAGTTGATTCGTAATCTTTTCAACTTCAAGTTCACACTACTTTGTACGAGGATCTATGAAATTCAATGATAACTCATTTCAAGAAATATTCCTTGCCAGCTGCTTGCTTTCCCCCTTAATGTTGGGAAAATTGTCTTCATCAAAATGACAATTAACAAACCTTGTCGTGAATAGATTTCCGTTCAATGGTTCTAAGTATTTAATAATAGACGGAGATTCATACCCAACATATACCCCATTCTCCTTTGGGGATTCATCTTTGTGCGTTGTGGTGGAGCAATCGGTACATATACAACACATCCAAAAGTTTTTTAGATGAGATATATTTGGTTCCTGACCTTGAACCATTTGTACGGGGAAATGTTATGATAACTTGTTGGCTTGATGCGCACAAGTGCTGCCGCATGAAATATATCATGACCTCAAGCTGAAATAAAGAGTTTAGATTTCATTAATAATGGTCATGCAATTAATTGAATACGCTTAATAAGTGATTCAACAAGACTGTTTTGTGTATGAATTAACATGAGCAACCAGATGCTCAATATGTATTTCAATTGATATACAATAATCGTTGAAAGTCTAAGATGAAAATTCACCAGTATTATCAAGACGGATTGTCTTAATTGCATTATCAGGAAACTGTGCTCGCAAACGTATTATTTGTCCCATTAACTTTGCAAAAATCAAATTGCGAGATAGCGATAAGTATACACATGACCACTTAGTCGATGCATCAATCAAAACCATATATAAATGGTCCACTTGACGAATGTATATGTCTGCATATATATCCCCTTGAATTCGTTCCAAGAACATAAGATTTTCATGCTCAACTTTAGCTGGTGATGGTCTTAGAATTAATTTCCCTTGTGAACAAGCAGCACATGAAAATTCATTGGGATGTAGTATTTTTCGATTTTTCAATGGATGTCCACATGAATTTTCTACAATTTTTCGCATCATTATAGAACCGGGATGGCCCAACCGGTCATGCTAAACATTAAATTCGGTAGTGATCTTTTGGTTTACTACGACATAAATTTCAATTGTTCTTATGCTCGTGTAATATAAACCCGAGGACAAAGCGGGTAATTTCTCCAACATACATTTATTTCCCGCAACAATTGTAGTAATATTAAGATACTCAATATTGCCTTCATTTGTAGTCTCAAGATGATATCCATTCAAACGAATATTTTTATAACTCAATAAGTTTCTTTGAGACTTTCAAGAGAATAAGGCATCATTGATAATGAATTTTGTCCCTCCAGGTAATAGAATGGTGGTTCTTCCAAAGCCTTTATATATTTGCTTCTCTCCATTTTAAATGTGAGAATAATTTCTTATTGTTGAATATAGTGTGCATTGTAGCACTATCCACGAGACATAAATCTCCACATTCTTCATTAAATGGTGATGTTGTCATACCATTTTCCATTTAAAAAAAATACAAAAGTAAGAAATTTACAATCTAATTATTTTATTTTTAAGGTATATAAAAATGTAATAGTCATTCATATTATAAAGGATAAAAATACTAAGGCATTGCATTGCATAACATAAAATAAACATTACATAATAGATTATCGAAGGAAATTATATTTGAATATTATAAACTCTAATTACCACCTTCAAGTGGGCAAGGTAATCAGCAACATCAAATTTTGTTATGTCAAACATCTTGTTATCGAATTCACTATTCACACAATTTATTTCAACCATTTTCTCTTTTCCTTTAATGTTCAGAAATTTATTTTCCCTTTTTAGAACCTTTAAAAATTCGGACGAGTATTATAATCATTTTAAAATCCGTTTCGGTCAAAACCGCGTCCGGGGCCTATGTTTTCATCAAAAACTCATTATTTTTACCCAGCCACCAAGAGACATGAAAGTACAGTAGTTCAAAATATTTAGTAAAACCCTTCTCACGATATTGTTGTTGCAATATCACATTAGAATCATGAAATGTTGAGAATGTCTTTTCAAGCATACCATCATCACTAATATTTTCTCCACATAATTTTAATTGAGAAGTGATTCTCAACATAATTTTAAGAATTCATTACAATTCAGTAATATCAATAGCCACAAATTTTAAGTTTTGTCAAGTTCGACATGTTGAAAACTATCAAATAGACAAGAGATTGATTAATTGTAAAATAACATAATCATTAAAATAGTAATGAAATAAGAAGTGACAAATAAACATTGTAAGATAATAGTTTCTAAACATTTCGATACATACCTCCGTACAATACCTGAAATTTATCATTATCTGAATTTCGTCGGTAGAAATATTTTACGAGCTTCGTGCTGATAACGTGTTGTGAAACAACTTAAAAATATAACTCCATACACTAAATAAGTGAACAAGATGTAGAGATAACATAGAATTACTTTATTCCACTTCAAGTGATTACTATAACATTTGCACCCCTATTTATAGATCTTATTACATGCTTGAGAAGATTAAATGAGAGGTGCACTATAAATGTAGGTACATGAACAACCAAAGGACACATAGTGGGTATTAAGGAGGAAGTAATGGGCATTCATACAAATAAATAATATTTATAACATTTTTTAATTTTTTTTTCAATTATTTTTTCCCCACTCTTTCAGTTTTCTTTTACAATTTTAGTTTACAATTTTCTCTCTTTGTCAATTATTTTCTTTAAAACTTTTCTTCAATTATTTTTTTTGTTCTCGCTCATTTTTTTTCTTTTTCTCGGTGTCCACAGCTATTTTACTTAATTATTTTCTTTTACTAAAGAGAATAGAAAAATTATTTGAGTTGCTGGTCATTGATGAAAATGTGTGAATTTTTAAATCTTTCTCGATTTTACGAAGTACTCTAAAATTTCTTTGGTTTACTCTCTTAATTTCATTTCGTTTTTTTATTCTCCATTTTATTAAACTTTGGTTTACTCTCTTAATTTCCATTTCATTTTTAATTCAAAAAAAAAAATCATTTCATTTTTTTATTCTCCATTTTATGTAACTTTAGGGAACAAAAATATAAGTTACTCTCCTTTCTCGGTTTCTTCAAATTTTTATTTTTTTTTAAAATTTTTCTAAAAAAAAAAATTAGTTATCTTCTACTTAATTATTTTTTTTTTACATTTTTTTTTTGCTTACACTTTCTTTGTAAAAACACCACTTATCACCTGTATTTGAAAATGTGACTATTTCTAAATCTTTCTCCGTTTTATATACTAATGTTTATTTTTTATTTGAAGATATTATAACATTTATTTTGAACATTTTTTACATTTTTTATTTGAAGATATTATAGCATTTTCTAATATTTTTTTCAAATAACAATTTATTTACACAAAATATTAAGTTCTTTCATTTATTTGATATCATCTTCTTTTGTTACACAAACGAAGAGTTGCACTCAGTCCATTATAATTGTTTTGGACTATGCTAAGTTTAAACATTGTATAGGCCTAATATTGAAAATTGTTGCCCTTATGTTGAAGACAACCCATGTTGTTTGTTTTGAAGTGTTTAGGAATTTATAATGTATAATACTACTTCTGGTTATTCACTACAAATCTTTATATCATAATAAATAAATAGATAATTTCCTACCGTATATAATAAATATATAATAAATAAAAATTAGTTAAGAGTGATTTCTTTTATAAATAATATTTTAATTTTTTTATTATATTATTGTTATCTTAATACTCTATATTTGTGAGAATATAATGGACAATTGTTAGAAAACTTAAACAAAGAATTGTGTATTTATAATTAGGGACAACGCATAAAAAGGGACGTTGAGTTAGTTGAGAAAATAATGTAATTATTTAAATTTTAAAATAATTGAATATATAAAATTGTTATAAAATGGTTTATAAGATAATTATTTAAAATAAAAATTTATGAAAAAATAAAGCAAAGAATTTAAAGGGAGGCTATTGAAATAGAGTAATTATGTTCGTGACATTGTTGGATAAATAATGTATAAAGAAAACTTTAAATAGAGTAATTATGTTGGTGAGATAAATAATGTATAAAGAAAACTTTACAACGCTTTTTTAGGCCAGAATAGTTTTAGTTTCCAACTACTTACTAATCCTAATTCATTATTGTTAGTTGTTAGCTAAGTAGTTAGGTAGATGTTTCTAGAAATTACTAGATACAAGTTAGTAATCTATAAATAGTTGTACATATCATCATTCAAAGTTAATGCAGATTTTATAATTTTTTCTCAGTTTAAATTTTCAACATGGTATCTTCTCCAGGTACTTAAAACGTTTCTGTGTAGTGTGACTTTGTAACTGCTTTTGTTCGGCAGTTACCTTCAAATCTTCTTCGTTTCTATTCACATCTTCAAACCTTCTTCCAAATTCTATTCATATCTTCATCCATCACGACTTCAAATTCCTTCTTCGATTCCTATTCAATTTCCGCTGCAATGACTTCTGACTCCTCAAATACTACTCTTCCTCGATTTATTACGCTTCTGATTTTTTATGCTTCAAAAAACGGGTCGGTGGCGAATTCATCTAAGAATGCTTTACGGCTAGGATTGAATAAATGAACATTCGACAATTAAGATAAAACAAGATCGTGCTAGGCGGATAAGCGGCTAGAAAGATCATCAGAAAATACGATAAAATGAATTAGAAAATTTTGAATTCAAAAGACTGAAACGAAAATGCAACTCACAACGTCCAGAGCGGCTCTATCAACTCTTTTGTCACCAGCGTTCTGTTTGTCCGGGCTACCTTACTTACACAATTACCGTTGCACTTAGCAAACCGCTATCTCACCACTCGCTCAATGACCCCATTTCGCTGTATTTATTCTTTATTTATTATTAATATAATTTTATATATTTAATATTTATCAAATTATTATACTAATTTTTTAATTTATTTATAAATACTCTTTAATAAATATACATTTTAAATAAAAATTAATTTTAAATGTCATTGTTTTTCACACACAAGTAAATATCAAATTTTATGACTTGATAAATTTCGTTCTTTCTTTTGGAAGATACCGAAGATCCATTATTGTTCCTTATTGCATACTTATCTTTAAATAAATTAAATATTTTCTGCAAATAAATTATTAACTAAAGAAAAATAAATTTTCACGACTTTAAATATTGAAAAGCAAAGTTCAATTTTTATATAATAAATTTTGAATTTTATGTTAACTTAAATGTAATTTATATATTTTATGTAAATAATTATTTATAATATAAATGGACGGGCTATTTTATGTAAATAATTATTTATAATATACATGGACGGGCATGTATTTATTTTGTTAATTTTCTTCATAAATGAACGAAGATGTATTTTCTTTATATACATTCCAATCATCATCAAGAAGCGTGAATGTATTCTAAAATAATTTTTAAAACTTTCTATGATATATATATATATATATATATAGTATTGTGGAGTATTTTAGAGAATTTTTTAGTAATTGTCGATAAAAAAATCAGAGAGTGAGTGTATTTTACAATAATTTAAAAAATTTTACTTAAAAAAGTTTTAGTAATTGTTAATAAAAAAAATGTAAAACATTTCAACAAAGTTTGATTAGTTAATTGATCGAATAAATATGTAGAGTGATTGAACCGTTTTTAATAAAAATTTTTATTATTTTATATTTTATTATTGTTTATATAATATTAATTTATTATGTTTAAAGATATCATCATTGTAATGTTAAAATTTGTTGGGATATGAATCCTGAAACAAGTCCTAAATGATGATAAAAGATAAAGATAAAGTTTTGATAAGCCAAAAGTAGTTTGAATATTTTCTAAGTGTTGACTGATCTAGTCTAGTTAAGAGAAGTCATCTTGTACTGTTTAGGTTGTTATTGAGCTATGTTAAACATTGTATAGAAGCTCATGATTTTCATATGTAATAGAAATATTCATTGTATAGATTCTAAGTTGACTAAGCTGTGTTATAAAGCTTAAAGTAATGTAATAGTCTTGTTAGGAATAGAATAGTCTACTACTGAAGACTGCGCGAGACCAGACAAGAAGAGAAGATGTCTACACAAGACAGGTGCGACCACCTCAACAAGACAAGTCAACATAATAAAGAAGAAGTTAGTTATTCAAGCGCGTTGGAAGATAAGGATTAAAGAGTTAGTTAGAAATAACTAATTAACTACTTAAACGCGTGGAAGGATAAAGTTAGTTTTCAAGAAAGGTTGGTTACAACTGACAAAGTTTTTGAAGTTGAAGTCTATAAATACCCCAAGGTGTTTATTGATTAAAGACTACTGATAAGCTACATACTGAAGCATTCGAAGAAAACACTCTCAGAGTTTGAAGTTCAGAAAGCAAGTCCGCTAGTCAAGTGAAGAACGAAGAAGACTGCTACTGAATAAGTTTTACGTTTTTGTTTACTGTTTTCAAGTTGCTAGATACTTGTAAATCTCTAGTAAGATCGAAGATATACTTGGTAGTATATTCGAGAAGATCTAAGTCTTGTTTCTTGGGACTTAAAATTACAAGAACACACTGTACTCGATTGGAAGAGTTAGTAGAAACATCACAACAGGGTTTGTGAGAGTGGACGTAGACAAGTTGTCGAACCACTATAAAATCGTTGTGTGTTGTTTACTTTACTGTTTTGTTTGTGTTTAATTGATTAACTGTTTAATTGTTTAAATACTTATTTGAACAAGACTAGTTGAGTATACATAGAACAGAGTTCTCGAATAAGAAGTTGAGTATAAACTTTAATTGGGCTCATTGATTAATTCTGTATTCCGCATTGTACTTTGATATATCGAAAGAATTTTGAAAAGTCTATTCACCCCCCTCTAGACATTTTCACTAGCTTACTCGATATTAACTCAACTTTGGGGACCTATAAGTGGTATCAGAGCAGTAGTTTACGAACTGCTGTTTCTTGATAACCGACTTAAGACTTAGGGTGAAGTCTTGGTCCGTGTTTTTACGTGCTCTTATTTGTTCTTGATCATTGTTGTTGAATATATCCGTTTCTTGATAACTTCTCTTGACCTATCTGTTTCTTGTTCATAAAACTGTTTAGCACTGATTTACTTGAAAAGATCATGTCTCTCGAGATTAGCGCTAACAAGTTACCCAAGTTCCAGGTTCAGGACTACGACTATTGGAAGCTACGAATGGAAGCAATTTTCAGCTCCACGCACGACCTAATGATCTCTGTTGTCACAGAGGGCCCGATCGTGACAATGATCCCAAATACTGCTGCCCTCGACAAAGACAAACCAATTGGTACTCTCGTCAAGAAACCCAGGTCAGATCTAACCTTAAAAGAAATGCGTCAAAATAATTTGGATAGCTTGGCGAAGAATTACATCTTACACACTCTTCCTAACGAGTATCTAGGAAAAGTGTTAAAATGTAAAACTACCTAAGACATGTGGGACAAATTAGCTATCACTTGTGAAGGGACATCCCTAATCAAAGAGAGCAAATTATCCACTGCTGTCCAAAGATTTGAATCATTTCATATGAAAGCTGGTGAAACTATCGACCAGCTGGATACTCGTTTTACTAAGATCATGAATGATTTGGAAGTCCTTGGTAAGTCATATACTCCTCGTGAAATAAATCTTAGGATTCTTAAGAGCTTAGATCCTCATTGATAGACGAAGTCTATTACAAGTCACACGTATGCACTGCTTGTCAACAGGGTAAACAGGTGAAAGGTTCTTTTAAGTCAATTCATACTCTCTCAACTAGTAGAGTCCTAGAACTCCTACATATGGATCTTCATGGTCCGATAACTCCTCCAACCTTGAATGGTAGAAGGTACACACTTGTTGTTGTAGATGACTATTCTAAGTTTACTTGGGTAGTCTTCTTACACAAAAAGAGTGATACACAAACACTTCTACCTGATCTGTTGAAGAAGTTACAAGTTGAGAAGAACCAGTCTATTGTCAAGATTCGTAGTGACAAGGGAACTGAGTTCATTAATTGCTATATCCAAGATTTTTGTGCTAAACGTGGTATCCAGCATCTTACTAGTGCAGCTAGGACGCCACAACAGAACGGAGTAGCTGAAAAAAGGAATCAAACTCTCAAAGAAGCATGTAGGACCATGTTAGCTGAATACAAAACTCCTTAAGAGCTTAGATCCTTAAGAGAGCAAACCGTATGGACCTAATTCTTACAAGCCCTACTCTGACTATCATAGACCAGTGCCTGCTCAAGTAGAGATTAAGTCGAAAGGCTATCTCAAACGAGTAGACCCGAACTCGAATGATAGGCCAGATAAGGACAACAAGGTCTTATTCTGTAACAAGTATGGCCGGAAGCTTAAGAGATCGAACTTGTTCAAGACTCCAATGTATATTTGGATTCCTCTGAACTCGACTACCCCCCCAGGACCCCAATAAACAAATGGGTACCTAAATTATTGAATATCTTCGTTGCAGGGTCGACTTGACTTGTATAAGAAGGGTGGCTCAGTAGGAGAAACTTGGTACATTGATAGTGGTTGTTCGCACCACATGACTGGTACCAAGGCTCTCTTATCAAGTTACCATGAGCAGGAAGGGCCAATAGTGATATTTGGTGATAGCTCCACTGCTGTCACTAAAGGATTTGGTTACATCAGGAATGGAGACGTAGAGATTCAAGATGTCTCATACGTGGAAGGTTTGAAATATAATTTACTCTCCGTTTCTCAGTTTTGTGACCGTGGATACAAGGTGCAGTTTAAAAGCCGCAAATGTGAGATCATTGACAAAAGGACGCACACAGTCCTACTAGTCGGCGTAAGACAGGGTAGTGTATACATAGTAAATTGGAATAGCTGTCCAAGGGACACTTGTCTACTTACTAAGAACCCTAAAGAACTTGGCTGGCTTTGGCATAGACGCCTCTGCCACATGAACTTTAAGGTGATTAATAAGATAGCAAGAGATTATCTAGTGGAAGGTATTCCCAACGAAGTCTATTACAAGTCACACGTATACACTACTTGTCAACAGGGTAAACAGGTGAAAGGTTCTTTTAAGTCAATTCCTACTCTCTCAACTAGTAGAGTCCTAGAACTCCTACATATGGATCTTCATGGTCCGATAACTCCTCCAACCTTGAATGGTAGAAGGTACACACTTGTTGTTGTAGATGACTATTCTGAGTTTACTTGGGTAGTCTTCTTACACAAGAAGAGTGATACACAAACACTTCTACCTGATCTGTTGAAGAAGTTACAAGTTGAGAAGAACCAGTCTATTGTCAAGATTCGTAGTGACAAGGGAACTGAGTTCATTAATTGCTATATCCAAGATTTTTGTGCTAAACGTGGTATCCAGCATCTTACTAGTGCAGCTAGGACGCCACAACAGAACGGAGTAGCTGAAAGAAGGAATCAAACTCTCAAAGAAGCCTGTAGGACCATGCTAGCTGAATACAAAACTCCTCAAAAGTTTTGGGCAGAAGCTATCAACACTGTATGCCATTCACAGAACAAAAGTGCGATCAATAAAGCTCTAGGCAAGACACCTTATGAGGTTTGGAAAGGTAGAAAACCCAGAATTTCATATTTCCATATATTTGGTTGTAAGTGTTTCATCCACAACAATGAAAAGAGCAAGTTGAATGCTTTCGATGCGAAAGCAGACGAGGGGATATTCTTAGGATACTCCTCGACTAGCAAGGCATTTAGGGTATTCAACTACTCAACTCTTTGTGTGGAAGAAACACCACATGTGGTTTTCGATGAATCTCGACAGGACTCGTCTGCCGACAAGATCAGTGAGAAAGTGACTGATCTAACGATCGAATCTGACAAAGAATCAGAGGTATATGAATCCGTTCAAGCCTACAACCCATTCTTAAAAGCTCTCGAGTCTGATGACAAAGAGAAGGTAAGTGCTCAAGGTAAGTCTTCTAGACCAGCTGACATGCCTGCTCTAGTTGACTCGACTACTCCTGTCAAAATTGATGATACAAATGATGTCGATATGCATGATGCTGTACATGATATAGATGATGATAGTGTTCCTGTTAAGAATAGAAAAACATGGAAATTTGCGCATGATACTGAAAATATTATTGGTGACTCTACTATTGGTGTGAAGACTAGACGACAACTCTTTGAGTCTCAAGAACAGCCTAGTCTAACTATTTTTTGCTGGTGTTGTTTCCTCTCTGCTATTGAGCCTACCACTGTTAAAGAGGCATTGGCTGATAGTAATTGGATCATCGCTATGCAAGACGAGTTGAACCAGTTTGTTCGAAATGACGTCTGGGAACTTGTCGATAGGCCGGAACATCATAATGTAGATGGCATTCGATGGATTTTAAAAAACAAGAAAGATGAGAATGATGTAGTCGTTAGGAATAAGGCTAGACTAGTAGCCTAAGGCTATTCACAAGCTGAAGGCATAGACTATGATGAAACATATGCTCCTGTTGCTAGACTAGAAGCCATTAGATTGTTCCTTGCATATGCTGCTCATATGAAGTTTACTGTATATCAAATGGATGTTAAAAGTGCATTTCTTAACGGTATTCTTGCGGAAGAAGTGTATGTTGAACAACCCCCAGGTTTCGAAGTCAAAGGCAACCAGGTGTACAGATTAAAGAAAGCCTTATACAGACTAAAGCAAGCTCCAAGAGCATGGTATGATACTCTCTCTCTCTCTTTCTATTAGAAAATGGTTTTACTAAGGGCAAGGTCGATAGAACCTTGTTCAGAAGACAAGAAGGGAAAGACATTTTACTCGTCCAAATTTACGTAGATGACATCATTTTTGGGTCACCTAACAAAAAGCTGAGTGAAAGTTTCTTAACACTCATGCAAAGTAAATTTGAGATGTCTATGATGGGTGAAATGAATTACTTTCTTGGTCTTCAAGTAAAACAGACCCCTGAAGGGATTTTCATAAATCAAGCGAAGTACACTAGAAATCTTCTAGACAAGTACGGGATTAAAACATGTAAGTCTACTGGCGTACCGATGCAACCTACTTACAGAATGGATCCAGACGAACACGTCTCGGCTGAGAAAAAGCTGAGTGAAAGTTTCTCAACACTCATGCAAAGTAAATTTGAGATGTCTATGATGGGTGAAATGAATTACTTTCTTGGTCTTCAAGTAAAACAGACCCCTGAAGGGATTTTCATAAATCAAGCGAAGTACACTAGAAATCTTCTAGACAAGTACGGGATTAAAACATGTAAGTCTACTGGCGTACCGATGCAACCTACTTACAGAATGGATCTAGACGAACACGGTAAATGTGCTGACCAATCTTATTATCGTGGACTAATTGGCTCCTTACTGTATCTAACTGCTAGTAGACCAGACATTGCATTCTCTGTTGGTGTTTGTGCTCGTTTCCAAGCCAATCCAAAAGAGAGTCACATGGAAACCACGAAACGGATACTGAAATATTTGAAAGGAACCATCAATCGTGGTATATGGTATCCTTCAAATGATGATCTATCTTTAAGTGGCTACTCAGACTCTGATTTTGGTGGCTGTAGAATAGATAGGAAATCTACATCTGGTTCTTGTCAATTCTTAGGCACAAAACTCATTTCATGGTTTTCGAAAAAACAAACTAGTGTGGCTACCTCTACTACCGAAGCCGAGTACATGGCTGCTGGTAGCTGCTGTAGTCAACTATTTTGGCTCATGCAACAGCTTAGAGATTACAACATATATGAATCAAATGTTCCTATTTTCTGTGATAGTAATAGTGCCATTGCCATTACACAAAATCCTGTTTTGCACACACGTTGTAAACATGTTGATGTGAAGCATCATTTCATACGTGATCATGTAGAAAAGAAGGATATTCGCATGGAAAAGATTCATACCGATTTTCAAAGAGCTGATATTTTCACAAAACCATTAGCTGAGGCTCGTTTTCGTGAGTTATGCATTAGTCTAGGACTAATTGATCTAGACCCTACTTGCCTATAGCTATGTACTAACCAGACAGGTACATCAAAGAAATAAGGAGACAAGATCACTGGAACAGAGCACTCGTCTACTCACTCAACAGACAGGTATACAAGGCTAGACAAGATGACCAAACTACCCGATGAGGAAGCTGGTAAAGCTGAGGGTAATACTAAGGGAATAAACATTTAAGGGGGAATCTTTGATTTCTTAAATATCCTTATGTTGACTCTTCATTTTGTTAACAATCATCTTGTTCGAAACCTTGACCATTGCTTTAGATTGATATTCATCTTAATTATTTTACTCTACTTGTACCTACGATTATACGTTGCATAAGATAAGATAGGTACATGAAGTCGTTCGACATTCAGAATAGACAAGCACAGTCGAAGGGGGAACTCGTCTTGTGCACATAAGTCTACTCGTCTGTTCTGGATAGACTCGAACAGACAAGATAAGTGTTCTTTTGATTCAAATGTGCTAAGTGTTTAATCTACTTGAATTAAGGGTATTACAGTAATTTGATAATGCTAAAATTGGAAAACCCTATAATTGGATTTATACACTCCCATTTTAATGAGGTGTATACACCCAGTTCGCACCCTACTCTACTACGCTAGGTCAGATGAGTACACTCCCCTGTCCTAACCAATAGAAGAGGCGGATTCCAAATTTTACAATATCAAATCACATAATATTCGCGATTCCGTAACTGAATATCAAAAGACCCAACCGTTGGATCATATGCTTCAATCTTGGCCGTTGATGTGTAAAATCAGTTCTAATCAAAACCCAACACTTACACACTACTCTCCCCACGTTTTTCTTAACTCCCCTACTCTAGCTTTCAAACTCTTGCGAATCTTACTCCTTTGTTCTTACTCAAACTATCACTATGTCGATCATCTCACTCTTTGATGTAAGGACTAACATGCAGGCCAGGTTTGACCTTGGCAAATTCATCGCTGAAAGTAAGGTGCATGTGGAACCTTCTATGTTCTTCAAAGGGCTACACACTGAAGGCAACCAAGAGATTTTGACGAAATGCATCAGATGTGGGTTAAAACCCTATTTGGAGGCCTTTCCAGAAGTTTTGTTGGAGCAAGAGGTGTTGGAGTTCTATGCTAACGCCACCAGACGATGAGACATAATTGAATTGTTTGTTGGAGCAAGTCGAGTGGAAATCACTCGTGAAGCTGTGTTTGAGGTTTTGAAGCTGCCCATCGGATCGATTGATGTGGAGAACTACGCGATTGGCCAAGAGTTGAGGTATCTAAGTATCTTCTGTGGCAAGAAGATTCGTTTGAATCGTGATGGCAAAATTCCAGCCGTCAAGAAGAAGGAACTGCTAGAGAAGTATAGAACCCTCCTAGACATAGCTAGCAAGATGTTGCTATGTGCCACCGGTTCCTATGATTCAGTCACCTTGTCGAAGGCAAGAGTGATGGATGCCATCTACGATGGAATTACTGAAGGAAATTGGTTCAAGCTATTCGCGGATCGTCTCATGTATTTTGAGAGAAGTGTTAGAGTTGACAACGACACGGCTAATTGGGTGGTGTCCAATGTAGTTGGATTCAGAAATAAGTTGAGCATTCTTCTCCCTATTTTGATGCCAACGAAGACGGAATGGAGCAAAGGGAAGCCATTCCATCCTTTGAAATTCTATTTGAAGAAAGAAGCGTTGAGGAAGCAAGTGGCTGCTAGACCGTCTGCCCCAAGGCAAGTCTACATTAATCCACTTGATGCGATGCCCGAGGTCGCCTCGTCTAGTTCATCAGAAGACGAGTCAGATGATGAAGAATCAAAAGATGGTGCACAAGGTGGATCTAGTGCAGATGACTCGGAGGAGACTCAATCCGATGATGAGACCGAGAAGGTTGAGGAGCCAAGTGCAAATATTGCTGAAGCATATCGTCTTGTAAGAGTGTCTAGTCCTACACAAGACGAGTCGACTCCTCAGGTTGGTTCTTCTTCTCAATCTATTTCAATTCCTCTCTCTCTTCCTCCAGTCCGAACCAAGGCAAGATCACATCGATCTCGTCCTAGACCTGCACCCTCATCCTCACAAGTGCTGGCAGCATATCCGCTGAGAGCCAGCATTCCCCAAAACACTACTATAAGTGATACAACTGATACTCCTACAGTTGTCACACCAAACCAAGCCGCATTACAGCCCCTAGAAACCACACACCAAACTCTCTCCTTACCCTCAACAGAATATGTTGAACCTCTTAACCCATCTACTTCAGAAAAGACTCCAGTTGCCACTGCAACAACTGAGACAGGGACCCCACCTGCTCAGACCCCGTCTGAAGTTAGATTCGAATCCCTGGTTTATTACCCGATGTGCTTAAGGGAAAAGAGGATCTGTTCGAAGATGAGCAACAACTTGAAGAAACAACTCTCGTCTATTGAGATAGACACTTCAACAGAGCAGTTTGAGAAGCTTCTTAGGATATGCACATGGGTTGCATTGAAGAAGTCCCCAACAGACGATCTTTTTGAAACCATCTTGGGAATGGGTGGAATCTCCAATTTCATGGATTGGGAGATGGAGCAGAAAGAGAACAGTGGTGTTCAAGACCACTCTGAGTTATTCCCTCGTCGAGCCTTAACTGATCTTGTGAAGAGAATGTTAAGCATTCCAGATGGTATTTTATGTGAAGAATTCTCGTTTGATGTTGGCACTCAAACTGACCTACTGGAAGAAGAGTCGAAAGCAGAGCTTGTTGATGCTGCTATTCAGACATCAGAACCTTTGATGGAGTTAGAAGATGCCCCTGATCATGCTGAAGAAGAGGCTGAAAGTGCTGAAGAAGAAGTCGATTCCATTGAACTTGGTGAAGAAGATGATGAGTTTGTTGAAGCCATCATGTTTGATGAAGATGAGCTTGTTGAAAAAGTTCAAGAAGATGTTATTGCTGAAACTCAGTCGTCTACTCAAGTATTCCCTGAAGGTTTTCTAGATGAGCTAAAGACGGACTTGAAGGTTGTTGTCCAGTTTGCTATGGATGAGTTCTTAAACTCGAAGCTGAAGGATGTGCTAGTTGAACAAAATCAGTCGCTTGTTGACAGCTCAAGAGAGTTAATGATTGGTGAAGTCAACAAGATGGACTCATCTTTCCGTGAAGAGATGTATGCTGAAATTGAGAATTTCTTGAAGAAGCAAGTTGATTTCTCAGAGAAGAGATCTATTACTTTTGCTAGATCTTTAGCTGAAGAGTCGAGCAAGATGGAGAGACTCTACAGAGTAAAGATAGAGATTGCTGATGAGCAGAGACGAGAAGCACAAGACCAGTTGGTGCGTTCTCGAGCTGTTCTAACTGAGCTGACAGAGCAGAACAAACTCCTTAGGCAAACAGCTACGTATTTCAAAGATGAACTTGTGTCTAGTTCAAGGAAGCTGGAGCTGGCTACTGATCGTCTTGACAAGATGAGTCACGACAAGACACATCAGAAACAGATAGAGCTAGCTGCAGAAGCTATGAAGGAAGCTGTTAAGGAAGAAATGACTCGCTTTACTTCTCTTTTCACTCTCAAGGCATCTGATGAAGCCAAAAAGGGGGAAGAGACGAGTAGAGTTGAGAAAGTTGCTGATGTTGAAAAAGATAAGTCTAGTGCTGAACCTGAAATGAAGGCTGCTGCTACTGCGATAGAAGAGCTAAGAAGGCCTAAGAGAGGCAAGTTGGTTAAGACTGCAGATCTTGAGCAGGCTAGAGCAGATGAGCAGAAGAGATTGGAGAAGGGCAAAGGTGTTGCATCTCCTGAAGTTGAGGTTCAGACGAAAAGAAAGACTAAAAGGAAGTTAGCTTTGGAAGAAGCTGAAGAACCTACTGCGATTGTGAAGAAGCAGAAGGTGATTGATCCTAATGATGAAAGTCACTATGCAAGCCAGAAAAAGATTGGTAAGCATATTCGTAGGCTGCAAAAGTTGAAGGCAGATGAAGATCAAATGGAAGATGCGTTCATTGATTATTTTATTGACAAAGAGCATCGTCAAGATTGGTGCAAAGTAAAGTTGCAATGGGAGCTAGACCACTGGATAATCAGAAAATTTGGTGATGTTGAGAGCTCGGATGAACTTTACTCAATCTTTGATAAGTTCATGGAAGGCCAGAACAAGATGCTTTGGAATTTGATCATGAGGATATCTGCTGCTGCAAATTATAATATTCTCGTGCCGATCTACCCGAAGTGGAAGACTCCTATGACTAGCTCAGGTAAAAGAGTTGATCTCAACCAGATTAAGAAGTTTGAAGAGGAGCTGCTAGACAAGGAGAAGATAGAAGATGAAGAACATATCAAAGTTATTCACAGAAGACTCCTAGATGCATTCCGCGTTCCAAATCTTGAAGGAGGTAACATAACAGATTATTTTGTTTTGTTGTTATTTGCTCTGATTATTAGTTTTTGATTTTTGCTAAGTATGTGTAATATCTACTGTTCTTATTTTGAATGAATGAAAAGATAAGTACTATTTGATGTTAAAGACAAGATAACTACTTAACTAGTCTACTATTATGAAAAGATTCAAGTATTTTTGGCTTCATCAAAAAGGGGGAAATTGTTGGGATATGAATCCTGAAACAAGTCCTAAATGATGATAAAAGATAAAGATAAAGTTTTGATAAGCCAAAAGTAGTTTGAATATTTTCTAAGTGTTGACTGATCTAGTCTAGTTAAGAGAAGTCATCTTGTACAGACCAGTAGAGTTCACACAAGACAAGTACGAATTATAAGTACTGTTTATATTAAATGTTTAGGTTGTTATTGAGCTATGTTAAACATTGTATAGAAGCTCATGATTTTCATATGTAATAGAAATATTCATTGTATAGATTCTAAGTGATTCGGGTGGAATTTACACGTTTTAGAGGCACATGTGAAGCATGTTTTGATGTGGATTTCATTGATTTATGCATTGAATATGATTGTTTGAGCCAAAATGAGAGAAATGTTGTGTTTTGTCGATTTTGTAGGAAATACGATAGAATTTGGAGCAAAATATCAACCATACTTCACTGGATCAGGAAGAGGAGTGCACCGTTGGATTCGTCTTGAAAAACAGAGTGGAATAGCCAAAGGAATCGAGTCAATCCGACACCCGAGGCGAAAGATATGCACGAAACGAGGAAGAGGTGGAAATCAAGAGGAAGCACGGCCGAGCTCATGGCTCGGCCGAGCCATTTTCAGGCCACGGACGTGCACCACGCTCGAAGAAACGCATGTCGAAGCAGAGGATTTTTGGCCGAGAGAGAGCACGGCCGAGCTCCCAGCTCGGCCGAGCACCTGGCCCTCCCCTGTTCCGCGTGTCTCGGTCGAGACAAGGCCACGGCCGAGCAATCCCGTGCACTTATCCGCCCAGCACGGCCGATCTCCCCCTTACCAAAAGCCCATTTTCGGTGCCCACTCCACATTTTGGCCATTTTTGAGGGACTAACTTGCAATTATGTCATCCAAACCCTTCCCAAACACTATATAAACTCCCTTTCTTGAAATCCAAGGCATTCTCCCCCAAATCCACACATAGTTACACATACTTGGAGGTGTTTTGGCCATTTCTCTCTCAATTCTTCACCAAATCAAGAAAGAAAGGATGCAATAGCTCCCAAATTCCATTCCCTACCACAATCTAGACTAAGCTTTCTTATTCTCTTTCTTTTTATTTAGTATTTCATTTGGATTTTGTGATTTGAGTATGTATTTGAGTAGCTAAACAAATTTGTGGTTCTAAGGCTATGTTTAGAACTCGACTAGCAAACTACCCTTTTACGCTTAACCTCCCTGTGGGATCGACCTCGTGCTTATCACGCTACAATAGACGCCGTACACTTGTGGTTGTTTATTTAGTGTTGCATAACACGTGTATCAATTTTATGGCGCCGCTGCCGGGGAGGTTTTTATGAGCTCTAGAGTGTAGGCTAGGAGAGTTTTAGTTTAGACAATTTATTTGCTTTCTTTTTTTGCAAAAATTCCAAAAATATTTGTGTTTGTTATCTTGATCTTATTTGCAATTCTCACTCTCGTTTGCTCTTTTGATAGACATGGTTTATGATCACACGATCTAGGAGGAACCACCAAGAAGTGTTACCCTTAGATCCGGAGATTGAAGCCAATTGTCGAAGAAGGAACGCCGAAAAGAGAAGACTAGAGTTGGAAAGAATGAATCGAAGGGAGAATCCGGTTGTAGAAGAAGTTGACGAGGAACTTGAGAATCAAGGAGTGGAAGGAGTTGGGGAACCAAACGGGAATGGAGGTAACCGACCTCAAGGGGTACTAAGGGACAATTTTCGTCGGAGAGTTGAAGAGAATATTGGCATGGAGAGAAATGTAGAGCAACGGGAGGAAAACGGGAATCAACGAGTCTTGAGAGACCACTTCCGCCCTATCCCGAGGCCCTATGGAGGAGCGGGTCGAGAACCCGTTGATGCTCATAACTTTGAGCTCAAGCCGGCCTTGATCGTGATGGTGCAAAACAACCAATTTGGTGGGCTCTCCAAAGAAGATCCTAACCTCCACTTGTCTCAATTTCTCGAGATAAGTTGAACGGTTAAGATCAACCGTGTTCCCCAAGATTACATCCGCTTGCAACTCTTCCCTTTCTCACTCCGGGACCGAGCAAAGCAATGGTACCTCTCTCTTGACTTGAGGACCATTGAGAATTGGGCCGACCTTGTTGATGCTTTCCTTATGAAGTACTTTCCTCCAAGCAAGACCATCAAGATAAGAGGAGAGATTTCTTCATTTATGCAAGATGACGATGAGTCGTTAGCCGAGGCTTGGGAGCGTTTTAAGGATTTGGTAAAGAGTTGTCCTCAACATGGGTTTTCAAGAGACCAATTGATTTGTTACTTCTACAACGGAATGGATCACCGTACGAGAGGGATGGTAGATGCCTCGGCCGGTGGAGGTTCTTTGTTGGGCAAGACAACGGAAGAAGGCTATGTGCTATTGGAGGAAATGGCTAAGAATGGCAATCAATGGCCATCCGAAAGAGTAGCTTCCACTCAAAATTCGGAAGAAAGTGTCAACTTATCCAACAAAGTGGATAAGCTAATCTCTTTGATGACGGTCAAAGCACTAGTGGAGCCCAATAATGATCAATATGAGGAGGCCCATTTCATGAACAACCAACGGGATCGTCATTTTCGAGAGAGAGGTTGGGGAGAAAGACAAACCCATGGGAACTATCACTCTTCTAATCCGAACCAATATCATCCCGGCTTGAGAAACCATGAAAATTTCTCCTATGCTAACACAAGGAACACCATCATACCACCTCTGAATTTCAACGTAAGAGATGGTGAAATTGTGGAATCTCCATCAAAGTTGTCCTTGGAAGAGATGTTTGGTGCATTCATGGGAGAAACGAAGAACTTCATGAGAGAGACTAGGGAGAATGCAACCAAAACTTGGCAAAGAATTGATGAGCATGGTGAGATGATCAAGAATGTGGCAAACAATGTGAAGGCCATAGAAAAGCAAATAGGCCAACTCTCTAATGCCATTGGAAAGCAACACGTTCCGGGGCAATTCCTCTCTAACACGGAGAAGTTGAGTATAAACTTTAATTGGGCTCATTGATATATTCTGTTTTCCGCATATTGTACTTTGATATATCGAAAGAATTTTGAAAAGTCTATTCACCCCCCTCTAGACATTTTCACTAGCTTACTCGATATTAACTCAACTTTGGGGACCTACATTGAGTATAAACTTTAATTGGGCTCATTGATTAATTCTGTATTCCGCATTGTACTTTGATATATCGAAAGAATTTTGAAAAGTCTATTCACCCCCCCTCTAGACATTTTCACTAGCTTACTCGATATTAACTCAACTTTGGGGACCTACAAAATTGAAAGGAAAAAAACTTAGACGTGAAAATTAAGGACTATTTTGGGTGTGTTTGCAAATTATAGTGATTGATTCAAAGTGATTAAAATTGATTTTTGCAATAAAATTAAAAGTTGATAGTGTTTTAAAATTAAGCACTTTAAATCAATTGTGTATATGTTGTGGTGTTTACAAAACAAACCACTTTTTTTTTATAAATTTACAAAAAACACCCTTATTACATTTGGATAGGTAATGTGTAAAGATTAAATATTATTTAAATTGTGAGGGTAAAATTGATTATTATAATGATTAGAAGTTATTAGAAGTAGGTGGAGGGATGCTTCACCAAAATCACTTTTAACAAATTAACTTAATCACTTGGTTGTGTTTGAAAACACTTCAAAAGTGATTCTATTTGAAAAAAAAAAGTGCTTTTAAACACCTTATAGTGTTTTAAAACACCCACTTTATGTTATGAAAATAGGTTACTTAGAAGATGTCACAGTTCTTTCTTAAAGAGAGGTTTGTTTTGGATGGACAAATTTCACTCATGTTCTACTTTAGAATTTTAAAATCTTACTCTACAAATTACTATAAACCCTACAAAAGTCAACCCTATAAATATCTACAAACTCTCTATATATACTTTTTTTGACGGGACAAACTCTATATAGATACCTATAATAACCTATATAAACCCACATAATTCTATACTCTATATAGATACCTATAATAACCTATATAAACCCACATAATTCTATAATATAAAGTTAAATGATACCCTACTTAAATTTCAAAACAAACATAAAACATATACGTCATTAAAATTTCAAAATCTACTAGATTTTAAAATTTTCAAAATCTATTTTATTGTATTTTGTCATTATAAACATACAAACTCTTTGATGTTTTTAGAAATTTATAATTTTATATTTTTTTATTAATAAAATTATTTTATAATACCATACAATAATATAGATTGAAATTTATGGAAATGTATATATTATAAATATATTAGAATAAAAAAAAGTTTAACTTTCATAGACTCATGAAAAAGATATAAAAATTAATATAGTATTTAAAGTTATTATTTTAATAAATCTAACCCTAATATAATATTTAATATTTATTATTTTAATAAATCGACCCCGCGTAAAACGCGGGTATAGAGCTAGTTCTTTAGATAAAACCCAAAATTTAATAATTTATACGGGCTATATTGAATATATTTTTTTCAAAAAAGTTTATTTTTCTATGTAAAATTGTACTCCCTCCGTCCCATACTTGAAGACACATTTTACCATTTTGGGTGTCCCATACTTGAAGACACATTTTACTATTTTGGGGGTCCCATACTTGAAGGCACATTACCTAAAATAACAAAAACACTTTTAAACACTCCCCTTAAAATATCACAATATTACAACAAATGCCACTACTTTATTACACTAAAAAATAACTTTATTACTATTTATAAAGTTGAAAAGTCTTTACTATCCCCACTTTATCTTATACAATATTAATAAATAATTCATTCATTAAAACTCGTGTTAAATTGATTTGAGCCTTCAAATATGGACGAGGCAATAGTATTTAAGAATAATCTTTCGATATTAATGTTTTTTTTTTCCTGCCTCGACAATATGGCTGTATGGAGCTTTTTACTGTAATGTGCAATTATTTTGTGCAATTATAAAATTACTGTTACATTGTACTTTTAAACTATTATTTAATAGTGTTATCCCATGATTCTTTAATCTTTAGTTGGTAAAAATAAATTAAAACTTTATTTTGGAAGTTATATATATATACGGAGTATATTTTATTTTTAGAAACTTTTTGGAAGTTTTATATTAAAAAATTAGAAACAAGAATTAGCTAGAGAGCAAAAGGTGATCTCCTTATAGGGTTGGGAAGAAGACTTTTTTCGAATACATCTGATATTGGGCTTTTATAGGCCTTTCATTCAAATTTCATTATATTACTCCTTTCCTAAACAAGAGCAATATTTATAAACTATTTTGGTAAAAAAAAAAAAGTTACTTCTCAAAAGTCAAAATTAGTTATTTAATAGGATTTATATAATTCTCTTAATTATAATTTTTTTTAAAAACAAAAAACATAGAACCCTTTTTGTTGGGTATCAACGCCCACGGAATAGACAAAGTGGGATAGCTCAAGTGGTTAGAGCACCACTACCTAGGCCTTAGGTCCTGGGTTCGAGTCATGGGTAGGGGAAATGGGATGGGTATTTAACTTGTAATCAAAACGCCCACGGAACACGGGCTCAGTTGGTGGACTTACATGTTAAAAATCCCAAGGCCGAAATATAATGGGCTCCAAGCTCAACACTCTTCAAACACAAAGACGTTGCTTGAAAATGACCTTTAATTTAATTCAACTGAAGTTTTCACCAAAGTTTTAAAATAATTATTAAAAAAATCATGACATTAACATTTTGATTGTAATTGGGAGTCGGGTCAGTTTAGACCTCACTCGAGTTCAAAAAGATGTTTCGTTGGTTGAATGCAGGATGATTCGGTATAGTATATCGACCATACTGTTATAATATCAAAAATTTCGATATTAAAAAAATTCATATCGTTATTGTACCGAAATTTTGGTATACCGTAATCTCCGTATACCAAAATTTTCGGTATGTAAAAATTTATATCGATACCGTAATTTCGGTACGGTATATCGGTATACCGCTATACCGTACCATATCAGTATATCGATTCATATCGAAATTATTGAACCATCATTTTATATCGAAATACCGATATACCAATTCATACCGAAAATATTGAAGCATTGTTTTATACCGAAATTAATTATTTAAAATTTATTTTATTTATATTTTAATAATTATAGTTATTTTAATTTAAAAATAATATAAAATTATTATTTTATTAAGGTTTCGGTATATCGATATACTGTTCATACTGAATATCGAAATATCGCGGTATGATCATTTTCCATATCGTTACCGTACCGAAAATTTCAGTACGATATCATACCGTACTGAAAATTTCGATAATTTCGATATTTTTTCAGTATGAAAAACTCAGTATACCAAAATTTCGGTATATTTACCTAGGTTAAATTTAAAAAAAAAAAAATTAATGAAGATTTCGGTGAATTAAGAACATGTAGCAACAAATTCAAATAACCAAAATCAAAATCTGATTTTGTTTGTTGAAGCTTGAAGGGCCGCACCTCCCCCATTATGTTTTGAAGACAAAATCACATCCATCTACACCAAACTTTATTTTGGAAGCTTATATTAAAAATCGTATTAAAAAATTAGATTCCGGTCCACAAAAAAATATAACCATTAAAATAAAATCGGATCAGAAAAAATATCGGAACCAGACCGATCGGTTAGATTTCGATCCGGTCTCCGGTCCATAAAAAATTAGAATTTCGGGTTTCGATCCGGTCCGATCTAAAACCGGAATTTTTAATTTTTTAAATATTTTTTATGTATATTTTTTATACTTTTTTACTAATGCACCCTTACTTATTTTTATATTAATTGGTGAGGATGTGAGGTAAAATTGTTGAGATCTATATATTACATTTTTTCAAATATATAATTTAACAAACATATTTAATTTACTTTTAGGGACAAAAAATCATTAATAATAATGTAAATAAAATTCACATTTCAAATGAAGAGCCAACACTTTAATTTTCATACACAAATTCATCAATTTTGTTCTTACTTTCATAAACTTGAAAAAATACTTAATAAAAAAAAAAAAAAACCGGTCCAAACTCGGATCGGACCAAAAAATTTTGGTCCGATCTCCGGTCCACCAATTAGTATAGATTCCGGTCCCGGTCCGATTTTGGACAGGTGCACACTCCTAGGTGGATACACATATTAAGAAAGTGTAATAATAAACAGGGTTTTAAAGAGTATTTTGTAAATTTTTACGTATAAAGTAAAAAAAAATGAGTTGACTTGTATGTATGTATTCGATAAAAAATAATGACATTTTGTATAAAATTTTGAATATTGTGAGAGTTTGATTTATATTGGATTTTTCATTTTAATTAAGGGTGTGAAAGTTATGGTAGAAGAACGTACCGAAAATGAGAGTATAAAAGTTATTATAAAATTAAAAAAATTATTTTTATCTAATTTAATTTCTAATTTGAGAAAATAATTTTTTTTTATTATATATATCAAATTAACATCGGAAGACTGAATAGTTAGAAAAGTTACACACCAAATCTTATACCAACAAGGCAACAAATGCATGCAATGTTATTAAAATAATTGAAAAAGAAATTAAAACTAGGAAAGTGAGCTACACAAGAGAGGAAAGAGAAACATGAGTGTGTAGACTGTATAGTAGAAAATAATTGCATTATTAGTTTATTTAATTATATATAACTCATTTAAAATAACCCCATAATATAATTAATATATATATACTCCCTCCATCTTGTAAAATTTTACATGGACAAATTTTTTGGTTCACAAGGTATATGTTTATTTTATTTAAATAGTTAATTTTTTAATATTTTTTCTACTTTATTAATAAAATTGAGTATCTATCAACAATATTCTTTACTCGTTATCCCACATATATTTTTTATAATTAAAATATAATTTTTTTTAAAACATGTATAAAAAGAAGTGAGCAAGATTTTATAGGATAGAAAGGGAGTATGCCAAAATCAAATAAAATTGGGGCACAGTTGTACCTAGGGGTGTGCACCGGTCCAGAATCGGACCGGAATTTTAAAATTTTATGGACCGGAGACCGGACTGTAATTAATCCGGTCCGGTCCGGTTTGGACCGGTTGGACCGGTTTTTTTTTTTTTTTTATATAATTTTTTTTTTTTTAAGTTTATGGAAGTAAGAACAAAATTGATGAATTTGTGTATGAAAATTAGAGTGTTTGCTCTTCATTACGCCAATGTGAATTTTATTTACATTATTATTAATGATCTTTTGACCCTAAAATAAATTAAATATGTTTGTTAAATTATATATTTGCAAAAATGTAATAGATCTCAACACATTTTCACCAATTACTTGATTTTGAAAAATAATTGAGAGTGTTTTAGTAAAAAATAATAATAATAATAAATTCCGGTCCAAATCGGTCAGGACCGAAAGACCGGAATCCAAAATTTGCCGGACCGGAGACCGGAATCTAACTGGTCGGTCTAGTTCCGATCATTTTTCCGATCCGATTTTTTTTTTTTGAACACTCCTAGTTGTACTTGTACCCATGTCACCATACTCCGTCCGCATATAATGCACTTAATTATACGGAGTACTAAATAATAATTAAAAAAACAATAGAACACTCTTTGTTGAATATCAATGCGCAATCTAGAGTGACTCGGCCCCTTCAAACGTTTTCATGGAAGATGGTCAAGATACCCCATTCCTTTTTTTTTTTCCATTGGGTTAATTTAAATAAAGGGGATATTTTATCGTGGTTTAATTCTATCATGAATTTAAAATTTATGCAATTATATATGGTAAATTAATAGGGTTATATGTATGGCGGACATGCATGGCGGTTTAGAAAATTTAAAAGGTCAATTATTAAAGAAAAACAATATCAAGAGGTTGTAAATTTGCTTACTACTCACGTTCCACAATTACTTTCACACTTTCCTTTTCGCGACGTCTCACAATAACTTTCATACCCATAAAATGGAAAACCCTTTATAAACTTCACCCTCACAAAATTCTCAATTTTATACAAATGTCATTATTTTTTCTCCACGCATACACAAAAGTCAATCAATTTCTTTACTTTATACATAAAGTTTTACAAAATTACCCTTTAAAAACTTCACTCATTATTACATTTTCTTAATATGCACCTATGAAAGTAATCCTGGAAAGGATGGAGTATATGATTTTGACTAGTACAAAAACAATGAATTATGGGAAATTGTGGGAAGATAAAATTGCGTAAAAAGGGTATGTGTGAAATGAATAGGTGGTGATTAATTATTGAAATATTAATAAAAACACAAAAATAATGATGAATGCATGAATTTAAGTTAATTATCGCACCGTGAAGAACGTGGGGGTAGGATAGACATATGTGTGTGTGCATTCATGATTTGGTGGTTGTACCTACCTAATTAAGACTCAATGTGGTCATATCTTATCATCAATTTCTTTGAAAACAAATCCAAGCCATTGATTCCTTATCACATATCAAAGTATTGCATTTATATATACACATGCATGCATTCATTCAAAAGAGGGAGGGAGGGAGGGAGGGAGAGAGAGAGCAATTATTTAAAATGTTAGTTAAAAAATGTATTTGGTTGCAGGTGTTGGTAATGGTAATGGTAGCGAAGAAGGTGCAATCACAATTAACGATGTTCAATTTCAGTAGTTTCAATGAAAGAGAAGAGGCCCTAACCTACGAAGGCGATGCGTACATAGGTCCATTGAATCCGACATCCCTAAGTCTTATTGAAGTTGATACCCATCTTTCTTGGCGACCAGCCCCCTTTCGAAATCGCATGGGGCGAGTGTTGTACTCTCCGCCGATCAGACTATGGGACCGAGCCGGAAGACGACAAGCCACTTTCCAAACTGATATCAGAGGTTCCATCGTGGATCCCATGGGCCGGTCGACCAAGCGACGGGGTTGTGTTCTTCATTGCACCTGTTAACACTAGCTTCCCAAGTTCAAGTGCTGGAAACTTCGGGCTGTACGATGCTTCAACAGGACTTAGTCCCGGCCCCCTTTATGCGGTGGAGCTCGACATCTTCAGTAACCCGTGGGATCCACTTTGGCCGCACTTGGGAATCAATATCAACTCTAGAGTCTCCGTTTCACGTGTAGGGTTGGAATACAGAGCACACCAAAGTTATTTTGAGGCAAGAATCACGTACGACGCGCATGAGAGATTGATAACTGTTGTTGTCACTCTCCCCAACGGACGTTCAACGCTGAGACATCAGTTTGACTTGAAGACACTTCTTCCCGAGTATGTTCAAATTGGAATTTCCGCTTCCACAGGAGTTATTAGTCCAGCGTTCCATGTTATTGACACCTGGTCTTTCATTTCCTTCATGGTCGATGATGATGATCACACCAAATCCAATTTATCCGATATATAATTAATCCTACCTTATTTCTCTTTAATTTCAATAAACTTATAAGTTATTCTCCTGCAATATCTTTCTTCGCCACTTATATATGTATTTTAATAATTGAAGGAAAGAGAAAGTCTAATTTATCATATTTACATTTAATTTCATTATTCTTACTTTTCACTTGTTAAGAAATTAAAATACCAAAGTAATATTTCTAATGAAAACAAAATTAACGAATTGTAAATGAAAAGAAAAAGAGATATTAAAAACGACACCATGCAAGAGAACGACTCACTAAATAGAGATTAAAAAAAATTATGTCTCATATCTTTCACCTTTTTAGAAAACATTCCAAAATAGTAAAAAATTCAATTTACATTCCGTAACTTTTTCAATTGTTAATTTAATGTACGTCCAATTTTTTACGGAGTTTTACGTGATAGAAACAACATCGTTTTGATCACTCTAGCCGAAATTGAACATATATGTTACACCGGGTCAAAGAAGTCAATCCTAATCATCAGTTTATGTGGCGACGACTAGTCAACTCTAAAGCCATGTGACGATTAGTCAACATTGTAATAGGAAATATGAAATATGTGCTCGTTCGCGAGAAGGTATATATGGATAAGTTATTGGCGAGCACGTGGAAACTTGCCATTGAGAAAGATAAGTAATCACCGCCATTTGAGAATGGGCGACCACGACCACCATTTCGGGGAGATTGTCGGACGACCAGTTCTTCCGACAATCACAGCTACAACAGTACCCGCCGGAGACGAGGACGACCACCAAAGAGGCAGTTTATCCTCGAAACAACCTCCAAGACGCATTAAATGCAGCATCCCACCACCTTTTTCTGATGGGATCTTAAGGCCAATGTAAGCCTGTCACGTGTAAAGGCATGACAACCAAAATTCTATTATATAAGTTCCAAGAGGCACAATGTAAACATAACTTGAAATCCATTGCACAAAGACCGATGCAATAATATACCAAAGCTTACAAAGCCATCCAAACTTCTCCAAGAAGCTATTACTATATCTTCATCTTGTTCTTCATTAGTTCATCACTAGATCATCTACTTTGATCCTTTAATCCACGTAATAACTCTGACAATATTATATGATTGTTTAGTGCTTAAGAAATTCACATCCAGATCATCCATTCAAAAGCACGTACAACAATATATATAGCAATTAAAGAAATTATGAGATGTAAAATGATTTATTTTTTTAACTAAAATGAAAGGTTTTGCCAAAAAAAAAAAATGTAAATACTTAACGACGTCTTACTACGACTGCACACCTATAATGCATGGATTCTCCTAAAACTGTTGCAGTTGTATAGAATTCACATGTGCTCCCTCAATTTTAATATATAATGTATATTTGACAAAAGAATTTTGAGCTACTACAACAATGAATTATCGGAAATTGTGGAGAGATAAAATTGCTATTAAAATATAAAGGCGGTACGGTATGGCTGAAATTAATATATGGGTCAGTTACTGATTACTGATTAATGGAGTAGTTGGTTAACTCCTGCTTAGTGTAGAGCGCACTAATTTATTTTAAAAATTCGGGTCGCTAATATAAATGTATACACGATTTTTTTTTCTTTTTTTTCATGATGGTTTTCATTGTTGGATTGTTTAGACATTCATTTTTATTTTAAGTGACCTGTGTTCCATACTAAAACGTATACAGTATAATCTAATATTACTAAATAATATTGGAATATTATAATCAAAGTTCCTCCAATAGTAAACTCCTTCATGTTATGGAGGATAATCATACCATATTGATCAACGTGTGGTTATAGTCATCTTTTTTTTTTTTTTTTCAATTACACCTTTCTTCACTCTCCCTTCTTCCAGTGCATGGTTAAGATCGAGGTTCGATTTCAATAAAGAAAATTTGACCCTCTACAAACAAGTGAAGTGCACACCTACAAAAGAGATCAAGTATCAAAATTCTCACAAGTAAAAGAAAATAATTTTTTTTTAAATTGTAAAAAAAAAAAAAAAAATTAAAGCGAGTAATGTAGCTAGCTAACACTAGAACTCAACTAACTCTAAGTCCCAACACTACGCCACCTCCTCGACAACGACATCATTCACTTGAACGGATTTTAGCAAATAATTTTTACTAACTAATTTTTCACGAGTATAAAGGTTCATAGTAGTATACGATGATGTGAACGATATCATATTTTAAGCTAAAATTTCGCTTTAATTTGCAAAAAATTACCATAAAATGATACTCCCTCCGTCCAATTTTATTATGCCCATTTCTCCGGGCACGAGTTTTAATGAATATTGATTAGTTTATGTATAAAGTAGATAAGATGGGGGTATGATGGGATGTTGTGGGGTCCATTTATAGATAAAGTGATTGTTTATGAATAAAGTTAGTGGCAATTTGAGTAAATAAGTGATGGTTGGAGGGTGAAGATAAAGTTGTGTGAATAGTATTATTTCTAAAAAGAGAATGTGCAAAATAAAATTGGACAACCAAAAAAGGAAAGTGGGAATAATAAAATTGGACGGAGGGAGTACATTTTATTGACATACATTTTTTACATTAAAAAAAATCAGCACAAGAAAATTTTAATGACGTAAAATAAACTTTTAATAATATATCCAGTCATTAATTCTCCATAAACATTTATAGTGATTATTGAAAAATGATACTAATGGATGTCTCACAAATGACAAACCACTTGTTCTTCGAGATATGTACACCGAGGCCAGAATGGTATTATATATATATATGTGTGAATACGCACCACACATCCTTCTGTTTTTGGCATCATGTGAATATTGTTCAAAATTGCTTCTAGGCAGTGTCGGCAATGACCATTTTTATTGATTAAATTCCATCTCTCACCCTTTAATTCATTCATTTTGGCCGGGTTAATTTTCTTTTAAGTTAATAGTAAATCTTTTCAATAATTTGATTAAACCCATCTCTCACAATAATTGAGATAAAAAAAAAAAAAAAAAAAATTCCAACGGGCACGCAATAATTGATGTCAATAGTAGAACAAAAGATTGAACGTAACTACACATAAATAGCAAATACAATACAAGTGACTTATACATATTGTGCATCTCTAGGGTAATGGTTGTGTCCAATAAATGTTAAATCTTTTATTTTATTTTAGTTTTTCAATTTTGCAGATTCCGTCGCCAATATCAATTTTGATCGTTTAATTATCAATTTTTTGTTACTTATTTGTGTTCAACTTTAATTCTGCATGTGTTTATTTTTTTAAATTTTGATAGGAGCAAATTTGAAAATTAAAGTAAAAACGCACAATAATAAAACTGGACACGTTTTAATTAAGTTACCAGATAGGAGTACTATATATTAACTTATCTTTACCCTTCTTAATTCGATTAGTAAATTTTCAATTATCGCAAGATAAAATTGAAAAAAAAAAAAGGCTAAAATTAATAAGTCAGTGAATAATTATATAAAGTATTAAAAAAACATAATAATGTTGGATGTATCAATTTAACTTATCATCGAAGAACGTGAGGATAGGATGGCCATATATATCTTCATTCTGCATGATTTGCCATCAATTTTTTTAGCATTTAGTTTCAAAACAAATCCAGCCGTTGATTCCTTATCAGACATTATTCAGATCTAGAGCTGTATGTAGCAACCACATTTTTGCATTCAAAACCATTAGTGGCCGTCGGGACCGCTAGCTCCTATATATACAATGATATTTTGTATTTCAATTATTAAAATTCAATAAGTGGTCCATCTTATATATAATCGTGTGAATTGAAGGATATAAGTTAGATTTAAATAATTCTAGTATTTCGAAATAATTAATTGATTAGTAAAGTTATTGGAATTGGCTTAGATTAGTTAGATACATATAATTTTAACATTTGATTTTTCTTTTACACGTATAATTATATTGTATATAATAATAAGTAAAATTTGTTTGAGACAATTTCACTGATGATGGTATTTCGTGTAACCAAGGAAAGGTATTACTTAATTTAAAAGTAAAATATATCATGTACTAAGTCTGGGTGAAAAGACGTGCAGGATAAAAAAAAAAATAGCGTCCTCTACTAAGTCGATCACTTGAGATTTATTAATATAAAAGGATAGTGCGTGGGAAGTTAATTATGAACTCGACTTTAGCGAGTGATTAGTAGTTGATATCAATAATTACAATAATTGAAGCACAATATTGATAAAATGAAAAAAATCGTGATCAAAGTGTAACGAATACTTTAGAAATATCTTGATCGACTTGGTATCTATTAGGAAAAACCATATATGAATTAATTTTACACTATCTTACTAGTAGTTTCAACTTTTGGATAATACTTTCTCAATTTTATAAAATTTGTAGCATTTTTTATTTTTTTATAAAATTAAAAAAATATTTTTTTGACACATTTATTATAATTCTTCATTAATTTTTTCATTTTCCATCCTATCATTCATATATTTCTAAAAAAGAAAAAGATATTTTAAATATTAAGAGGGGTAGTTTAGAGAGATCATTGGTAAAAATAAGAAAAACGATAAATTTTCGAAAATAAATTAAATTTAGAGAAAATATCATTTTTTGTCACCGAAATTTACCTCTTTTCCGATTTGGTCACTCACCTTTAGTCAATATAAACCAAACTAACAACTTCATAAAATTATAACACATAAGCAAAATTAACCACAAAAAAACATATAAGCAAAATTAACTACAAAAGTACATTAACTCATTTAAATAATAAACCAAACTAAAAAATATAATGAATACTACAATAAAGTTAAATAAATAAAAAAAATTAATTAGTCAATATTACTCCCTCTGTCCACCAAAAGTGTACTCACTTTTTTTTATACATGTTTTTTAAAAAATCATATTTTAATTATAAAGAATATATTTATTATAATGAGTAAATAATATATTTGTTAGATACTCAATCTTGTTAATAAAGTTGAAAAAATATTTAAAAATAAATTATTTAAATGGAATAATCATGTTTTTTGTGAACCCAAAAAAAGAAACGAGCACACCTTTGGTAGACGGAGGGAGTAATATAATAAGAATTTTAACATTTCATATCAACCACACCACCTTAAATAAATAAATAATTAGGAAGAAAATTCAATAGTTAATAAGAATATACGGAGTAATATTTTGAAATAGTTTATGGATCATATTTTGCTCAACCAATAACTTAATTACACATTTTTTTTTTTTTAAATTAACAACTTTATAAAATTATGACAAAATGACAAATAAGTAAAATTAATCACAAAATGATTCATCATCCATTTAAACTTTCCAATTAGGGCAGGTCTCCTGCGAAATTGAGTCTATATAAGAAATTGAGTTTTTTGTTACACTTTTTAATTGTAATGACTTACACTTTTTAAAATAATATTTTAAGTTATATTGATGTACATTTTTCAGTAATGTTATATTGCACACTTTAGTTATATAGACGTGCACTTTTTAGTAATATCGTATTGTACTTTTTAGTTAGGGTTAATTGCAAAATAAATCACCACCTTTCGCTTAATTGCAATTTAATCTAAACTTTTAAGTAATTGCAAATAAAATCACCACCTTTAAATGTTGTTGCAATTTAGACTTCTAAACAATCTCATTTGTGCACGAATTTGACGTTTCGAGATTAGATTGAAATAAAAAATAATGTTGTTTTATTAAGGAGGTGTCACATCAGCTAAACACGTTAGATTTTGGCACAAATGAGACTATCAAGAAGTTTAAATTGCAACAATATTCAAAGATGGTGATTTTATTTGCAATTATTCAAAAGTTTAGATTAAATTGCAACTCAAGGAAAGATGGTGATTTTATTTGCAATTAACCCTTTTAGTTATAATAACTTACAATTTTCATTAAAAACTGTATTGCACTTTTCAATTATAGCGACTTACACTTTTCAGTAATATTATATTGCACGTTTTAGTTATAACGACTTACCCTTTTCAATATACATTTTTTCAAAAAAAAATTAAAAAAAATTGACTTTAATTTTGGTCAACTCGATTTCTTATACAAGACCTTGGCTTCCAATTAGTATATAAGGAGATTCTAAACACACCCCAACAGTGTTTTGAATATATTGGCACACACACTAAAAGCAACTTCATTCATGCCTATTAAATTGTTCAATTATTGAGAGCCTAGAATCGGTGTTTTGAATGTGTTTTGAATTCAAATCTGAATTTAATTAATTGAGAAAAAAATTATTTACGTCCCGTAACTTTTACCTTTTTTGAAAAACGTCCCAAAATAGTTAAAATTTTAATTTACGTTCCATAACTTTTTCAATTACTTAATTTACGTCCAATTTTTGCTGGAAATCCCCAAATTTATGTAAATGGGACGTAAATTGAGCAATTAAAGAAGTTATGGGACGTAAATTAAAATTTTAACTATTTTGGGACGTTATGCGAAAAAGATAAAAATATTCAACAAATGTGTACAATTCACTGTAAAATTAATGTAGTTTATGTTATACAATCAAATAAAAAAATAATCCATTTATTCATAAATTAATTATTCATAAATTAACTTATTTTAATATAAAAAAGTAATTCATTATTCATAAATTAATTAATTATTATAAAAATTAATTAACTTACCTAATTCATTATTAGAAAAATTATTAACTTACCTAATTAGAAAAAAATATAATTACAATATAAGTATTATAAAATTATTTATTTATTTTAACGTAATCAAATAAATATAAAAATTTATCTAAGTATTACACAAAGTGGGTTCACATATTTTTGTACGAACTAATATCAAATGAAAAATTATATAATAAAAATGAAAAACAATAAAATTAACAAATTGTTAAAAAATATATTGTTTATCATCGTCTTTCAATTACCGTGGGTAAGGGGTGAGAATTTTGGATATATTTGAGTATTTTTTGATTTATTTGGGGATTTTAAATATTTGTGGATTTTTTTATTTATTTAAAATATTAAAATAATTGTTAAGTTTTAATTAATAAGAGTTTTTAAAAATTTTAATAAAAAAACTTATTTGGGATTTTTATTATTTTAAAGTTAAAATTTATATTTATTTGAGTATGTTAATTGCTTTTTTAAATTATTATTTTAATTAGGTTAATTGAATTTTTAAATAATTAATTAGGTAAGTTAATTGATTTTTCTAGTAATTAATTGACTTAGAAATAAATCTTAATTTTTTTTTCATATTATGATAAATTATTTACTTATTTAAATATTATTCTAAATTTATTTTCATATATTTAAAAATATTATTTAGTATTTTAATTAATATTCACAATTTATTTTATAATACTTATATTGTAATTATTATTTTATTTGATTGAATAACATAAACTACATTAATTTTATAGTGAATTGTACACATTTGTTGAATATTTTTATCTTTTTCACATAACGTCCTATTTTAATTAAAAATTTAATTTACGTCCCATAACTTCTTTAATTGCTCAATTTACGTCCCATTTACATAAATTTGGAGATTTTCAGGGAAAATTGAACGTAAATTAAACAATTGAAAAAGTTATGGGATATAAATTAAAATTTTAAATATTTTGGAACGTTTTTCAAAAAAGGTAAAAGTTACGAGACCGTAAATAATTTTTTTCTCTAATTAATGCGTATTATTTTCAATGTTGCAAAAATCCAACCCAGCGGTGTGGGATGGTGTTTTGAATTCAAATCTGATTTTAATTAACCAATCTGATATCTCGCAAATTCTTTGTTTGGACGAAAATGGGTCTAGGCGCCAATCATATTATTTTATTTTTTGGTCGGTTACATATATCAAGGGAAATTGAAATAAAAGGTTGTAGTATTTAATTATTCATGTGAGATTTTTTGTTGGGATAATTTAATATTATGTAATTATGTTCGTTTGAAAATTAAAACTTCTAAATAATGATTAATTGTAGAAATATTAAAAAGCATAAATAATGATGGATGCATCAATTTAACTTAATTATCATATGTACATATTTGGCAGAGGCCCAGAATGAATGTGGTCATATCTTATTATCGATCAATTTCTTTGAAAACAAATCCGGCCGTCTTATCAAAGTATATACTCCCTCCGTCCCCAGTGAAAGCTACTCAACTTTTCTTTTTCATCTGTTCTAATGAAAGCTACTCATTTTTTTTTTCAGTGAAGCTATTCAACTTTTCTTTTTCATCTGTTCTAATGAAAGCTACTCATTCTTTTTTCCCAGTGAAAGCTACTCAACTTTTCTTTTTCATCCGTTCTAATGAAAGCTACTCATTTTTTTTTTTTGTAACTATTCTCTCTCACATTTCATTATATTCTTCTCTTCTCAATCAAATCACGTCTAATACATCTATTTATTATATTAGTATTTCTTAACCTCTGTGTCCGAAGCTCATGGGGAGCTTTCTCCGAGATGGAGGGAGTAGCAATTAGCAACCACATCAATTATTGCATTATAGTGACCAATGGCATTTTATAAACCACCGTCATAATGGCCGCTCAAAATCTACCACATATTTTTTTTTGGCAGGTGTCGGCAATGAAATTTTATTTTGCGCTGGACTTGATTAAACCCATCCCTCTCTCTCTTTTTTTTCATTGGATTAATTTAAATAAAAGGGGATATTTTATCGTGGTTTAATTCTATCATGAATTTTAAATGAGACTCTATTTCCTGACAACTACTCTTGCGGCCATGCATGGCGGTTTATAAAATTTAAAAGGTTAATTATAAAAGAAAAACAATATCAAGAGGTTGTAAATTTACTTACAATCTTATCATATAGTTCTGGCTGTCATTAACAATAAGTTGTACTCCCACGTCCTATACTTGAAGACACATTTTATAATTTTGGGTGTTCCATACTTGAAGGCACATTATCTAAAATAACAAAAATATTTTTAAACAATCTCCTTAAAACATCACAATATTACAACAAATGCAACTACTTTATTACACTAAAAAGTAATTTTATTACTATTTATAAAGTTGAAAAATCTTTACTATCCCCACTTTATCTTACATAATACTAATAAACAATTCATTCATTAAAACTCGTGTTCAATTCATTTGTGCCTTCAAGTATGGGACGGAGGGAGTAAAAAATAGTCTCCTAATAAATACTCTCTCCGTCCCACAAAGATAACTACATTTGACTTTACACACAAATTAAGAAAAATCAATAAATGTAGTCAAATTTAGCTAATATGCCAATTTTGCCCTTAAAATCACATACTCCAAAATCTGCTAAGTCTTAATTACTCTTATTAATTAGAGGTAAAATTGACAATAAAACATTTAATGATAAAGTAAAAGAGGAAATGTAGCTATAATTTGGGACATCCAAAAAAGGAATATGTAGCTATCTTTGTGGGACGGAGGGAGTATTGTAAAAGGTCACTTTTTGTGTATATAAAATACACCTCTCATCCACCAAATGTAGTCCCATTGGAGTGGGGTACAAATTTTAAGAAAAAGGTAGATAAAGTAAGGGTATTATAGGGTATTGTGGGTACATTGTGAATAAAGTTGATGACAAATTGAGTAATTATGTGATGAGTTGAAGGGTGATAGACTGATAGTTTTCTTAAAGTGTATGAAACTACATTTGATGGATAAAGAATATGAGCAAAATATGACTACATTTCATAGAGGAATGGAGTATCAGTATTTAAAAATATTTATTTTATAAATATAAATATTTTATATGCATAACATTGACAATAACACTCCTAATAAAATTATGGGAAATTGTGGCAAGATAAAATTGCGTAAAAAGGGTACCTATGTGTGAAATGAATAGGTGGTGATTAATTATAGAAATATTAATAAAAAAACAAAAATAATGATGGATGCATCAAGTTAAGTTAATTGTCACCGTGAAGAACGTGGGGGGATAGGCTGAATAAAATTACTCGTGTGGGGGGATAGGAGGATAGACATATTTGTGTGTGCATGCATGATTTGGTGGTTGTACCTAATTAAGACTCAATGTGGTCTTATCATATCATCATCAATTTCTTTGAAAACAAATCCAGCCGTTGATTCCTTATCAGCAGAGTACTCCATATAGCAAACATATCAATTATTGCATTCAGAGAACCATATATATATATATATATATATGCATGCATGCATTCATTATTCATTCATTCATTCAAGAGAGAGAGAGAGAGAGAGATTTGAAATGTTAGTTAGAAAATGTATTTGGTTGCAGGTGTTGTTAATGGTAATGTTAGCGAAGAAGGTGCAATCACAGCAGTTCGACTTAACGGTGTTCAATTTCAATAGTTTCAATGGAAGCGAAGGGGACCTAACTTACGAAGGCGATGCCTACATAAGTCCATACAATCCCACATCCCTAAGTCTTATAGAACTTGATCCCCGTCTTACTTGGCCACCAATCCCCTATCGAAATCGTGTGGGGCGAGTGTTGTACTCCCGGCCCATCAGATTATGGGACCGAGCCGGAAGACGCCAAGCCACTTTCCAAACTGAAATCAGAGGTTCCATCGTGGATCCCTCGGCCAGCAGTCGAGCAAGCGACGGGATTGCCTTCTTCATTGCACCTGTTAACACTAGCTTCCCTACAAATTCATTTGATGGAAACTTGGGGCTGTACGATGCTTCATCAGGATTTAGTCCCGTCCCCCTTTTTGCCGTGGAACTCGACACCTTCGATAACACGTGGGATCCACATTGGCCGCACTTGGGAATCAATATCAACTCTAGAGTCTCCGTTACACATGTTGGGTTGGAATACAGAGCACGCGAGAATTATTTTGAGGCAAGAATCACGTATGACGCGCATGAGAGATTGATAAATGTTGTTGTCACTCTCCCCAGTGGAACCTCAAGGCTGAAGCATCAGTTTGACTTGAAGACACTTCTTCCCGAGTATGTTCAAATTGGAATCTCTGCTTCCACAGGAGTTCACATGCCATCGTTCCATGTCATTGACATCTGGTCTTTCATCTCCTTCATGGTCGATGACGATGATGATCATCACACCAATTTATCCGATAATTAATCCTACCTTATTTCTCTTTAATTTCAATAATAATATATAAACTAAGTTATTCTCCTACTATTGCATTTGCAAATGCAATATCTTTCTTCGCCTACTTATATATGCATGGAGTATGTATTTTAATAAATGAAAAAAAATAAAATTGTATGACAAAAGTCTAATTTATAATATTATATACTTTCATACATTTAATTTTATTATTCTCACTTTTCTTTTATTAAAAAATTAAATATCAAATTAGTATTTCTAATTAATGAAAAAAAATATTAACGAATTTAAAAGAAAATGAGATATTAAAATGAAATTACCAGGCTCAGCGCTTCAAATTAAGTGGAATTAAACATCGACACAATGCAGGAGAACGACTCACTAAATAGAGATTAAAAAAAATTGCATCTCATATCTTTTACTCCCTCCGTCCCGCAATTACTTTTACACTTTCTTTTTCGAGACGTCCCACAATAACTTTCACACCCTTAAAATGAAAAACCATTTATAAACTACACCCTCACAATATCCTCTATTTCACACATATGCCATTACTTTTTCTCCATATATACACAAAAGTCAACTCAATTTTTTACTTTATTCATAAAGTTTTACAAAATTATTTATCAATACTTCACTCATTATTACACTTTCTTAATATGCGTGTCCATCTACCTATGAAAGTAATCTTAGGACGGAGGGAGTACATTTTTTGAAAAACATTCCAAAATAGTTAAAAATTCAATTTACATCTCATGATAACTTCTTCAATTGCTTAATGTACATCAAATTTTTGACAGAGTTGCACATGATAGCTAGAAACGACGTCGTTTTGGTCACTCTAATCGAAATTAGACGTATATAGAGCAATTAAAGAAATTATGAGATAGTAACAAACTAAATAGAGAGATGAGAGAGAGAGTTAGAGAGAGAGAGCTGGAGTGAGAGGGATCTTTACCAATCTCATGGACGTCGCTTCGACGGGAATCGCCGGTACAACCACTCACCCCCACCTTTCCAGCCCAAAACCTTTAAGCCTTCCTCAACCCATAATTTATCTTGGTCTTCCTATGCAGATCACCACATTCGAACCCGTTCCCACACACACCCTAAAGCTCCATTCCTTACCCACGTCCCTCCCCCACCCTTTCAGTCTAGCCCTCACCCCTTCCCTCAACCCAAATCATCGAGACCTCAACCTTTCCACTCTTTCAGCTCAGTTTACCACTCTAAGCCCCCTTCAGTGGTGAGGAGTAGTTCTCTTAAACCCAGGAAGGAACACCGTATTTTTGTGTCAAACTTCCCAGAAGATTGGAAAATTCTCGATTTGTTCGAGTGGCTCCGCAGCGTTGGCAGAGTGGTAGATGTATTTATCTCAAACAAGAGAACTAGAGTTGGGAGAAGATACGCTTTCGTGAAATTCCAGAGCAACACGAATGTACACAAGGCCGCGGAGGTCATCGATAAGATGTGGATTGGAGTTCGAAAAATTAAAGCAGACGTGGCACGAAATATCGGGAGCGATAGCAAGGCCCAAGTTTCACCCAGGAGTTTCCCAGTCAACGGGGGTCACAGAGACAACAGAAGTTTTGTCGAAGCAACCGGTCTGAACCGCCACGGTTCACCTTTAGTTCACACGACAAAGGCCTTAGACACAATCTCAGTGGAAGGCTCTGTTCGGGAGGTAGACCTTTCATGGGCAAACTCTTGCGTTATAGGCAAAGCCATCAGCGAGGTTCACCTTAAGGACATCGAGAAGAAGCTGATTTTTGGTGGATACGGAAATTATAATGTGTTTTTGCTTGGAGGTTTAGAGGTCCTTCTGTCCCCTAACCCCTCTAAGGAAGGTGCGAACATCCTGCAGGAAGACGCCCAATGGTTGCAAGAAAGTTTCACTTCTCTCAAGAGATGGAAGCATGAAGATGTGGTTAAAACCAGACAGGTTTGGGTTAATGTTTACGGTACCCCATTGCATGCATGGAATGAGTCGACGTTTATGGCGATTGGATCCGCTTTTGGAATGGTCTGTGAAATCGATTCACGCACGATCACGAAAAGAGATGTCTCCAAAGGCAGAATTCGGGTGACCACCAATCGGTGGACACCCATCAACGACGATATCACTCTGATGGTGGGCGAAAAGTCGTTCTGGGTGTGGATCTCGGAGGCTCCAATCAATCCGGAGCCTCACATTAGCTTCGACAGGAGTTCATATTCAGAATCAGATATTGATTCTTCGTTTGTAGATTCAGCATCGGAGATGAATAGCTCCGACGGGGGGTCGTCTTTCTCGGCGTCTTTGGAAGTGGGCCCAGACTCACAAACCCTAATCGAGAAGTTGAAAAGGCAAGAGGAAGACCTGATTTTTCCAGACCATAAAGTGGTGCAATCGTTCCCAAAAGGACAAGGTATATCGCCCTCGATTCCAATCCCAGTTGAGCATAATGATTGCCCTACTTTCCAGGCGTGCGCCGTTATTTCCCAATCCCAAGAATCGCTCTGCGCAAGCCCCCATGGTGAGGGGCCCACCAGTAATTTGAAAGAAGGGATCGTTGCGGTGGACCCAACAAATTTAATTAATTTGGACCCCATTTTTTATCAAGATGGGCCTCCTGAGTTCTCGACCCAGAATAATGGGTTGGGCTCTGAGAGCAACAATTCATCTGGAAGAACGAAGGAAAGCCCAACTCAAGATTCAGCAGGCTCAGATCCGTTCAACCTAGGCCCAATAATTGATAGAATGCATTCTCCCATTTTGAGTGTCGACAAACCACGTAAGGGCAAGAAAGCCAAACCTGGCCCAAGGAAGGATCACTTCGCGATATGGACAAATTTCATCAAGGACATGGATTCAGTTCAGAAGGGCCCAAATCCTAAGAGACGTAAAAAGGGAAAGCTTCCTCTGCCCTCGAAAGTTCTCGATAAATCGGATTTTAACGCCTCCAGAGTGGCAGAGGCGGCGGAGAATCAAAGGATAAGCATCGATGCTGAAATTTCAGCTATTGTTGAGGTCTGTAACTCGATGGGTTTCTGTAAGATCAAGGACGCAGAGATATTATCACAGAAACTCAGAGAATTTGAGGCCCGAGATCGAGAGGCTTTCGCCCAATTTTCTTAATTTCGCCATTTTCTTGTGGATGGGGATGCTTGAGTCTTTTGCTTATGAAGATTTTGTGTTTGAACGCAAGAGGGATAGGTAACAAGCGAAAAAGGGAGGCCATCAGGGATTTAATCCGGAGTTGTAAAGCTGATTTTATTTGCATTCAGGAAACGAAGTTGGAATTGATTAATAGCGAAATTTGTCTTGCACTCTGGGGCGACAAAGATTTTGATTGGTATTTTAAAGGCGCCGAAGGAAATTCGGGAGGGATCCTGTGCTCCTGGAGGAAGACGGTTTTCAGTAAATCAGATTGGTGGGAGGATGGTGATGCATTAGGAATTTCGGGTTTTTGGGGGCCTGAAAAGCGAGAGGTTAACATCATCAACGTTTACGCCGTGTGCGACCCTAGGAGAAGATTACCACTTTGGGAGAATATCAGCAACAGAGTGGAAAAGAACCCGAATGGAAGATGGTGTGTGTGTGGCGATTTCAATGCTACTTTGCACAAGTCGGAAAGAAAAAGTAACATTTCATCCAGTTTTAGAGGCGTTGACAAGCCATTCAAAGATTTTGTCGAGAACAATAACCTAATCGATCTGCCCCTTCTTAAAAGAAAATTCATATGGTACAAAGATAATGGAGGTTGTTGCAACAGGCTTGATCGTTTCCTGGTTTCGAAAGAGTGGTTGGACACGTGGCCTAATATTAAACAAGAAGGTCTGGAGAGAAATATCTCTGATCATGCCCCGATCGTGCTCAGCCTGGAGAAGACAGTAGAATGGGGCCCGAAACCTTTTAGGACGCTCAATTGGTGGCTGGACGACGAGGAGTTCTGAGCATTAGTCTCGAACAAGTGGAAGTCTGCTGAGATCGAGGGTTGGGGTGCGTTCGTAGTTAAGGAGAAGCTGAGATATTTGAAACAGGAAATAAGACTTTGGAGAGAGAATAATGGGAATAAGCTTGAGCGGAGTATTAGGGAGGCCAATTTGGCTCTCTTTAAGCTGGACATGAAGATGGAAGTTGGAGAGTGGAATATGGAGGACAAGGCACTTAGGTCTTCTTCCTTATTAGCGCTCGAGGAGGACAGATTGAGGAGTTCGAGAATCGCTTTCCAAAAATCCAGATTTAAGTGGTTGAAGGAAGGCGACTCAAACACAAGCTTCTTTCACTCTGTGCTCAAGAGCAGGCAGAGGTACAATGAAACCAAAGGCCTGTACATAAATGGTAGATGGACCAAGGGTGTTAATGATGTTCAGACGGGTATTTTTAATTTCTTCAAATACTTGTTTTCATCGCAGAAGTGGAACAAACCTAGAGTGTCGGGGATCAGGTGTTCGAAAATTGATGAAGAAGACAATCAGTTCCTCTGCAGCTACTTTAACAAAGAGGAAATTGGTCGTGCTATGGGGGATTGTGGCGTTGACAAGAGCCCCGGTCCGGATGGGTTCAACTTCAAGTTTGTTAAATCATTTTGGAAGGAATTGGAGGAAGATTTCTGTCGGGCGATATCTGAATTCCACCTGAATGCAAAACTCCCGAAAGGCATCAATGCAACGTTCATCACTCTCATCCCGAAAGTGAGAAACCCAATTGATATCAAAGAATTTCGACCTATCTCGCTAGTTGGAAGCCTCTACAAAGTCCTCTCCAAACTCTTGGCGAACAGGCTTTCAAGAGTTCTTGATCGAGTTATATCTTCAAACCAATCTGCTTGCATCAGGGACAGAAATATTCTAGATAGTGTGGTCATAGCAAATGAAGTCATTGAGGATGTTGCTTCCAAGAAGAGCAGCATGTTTCTTTTTAAATTAGACTTCGAAAAGGCGTACGATTCGGTGGATCACACCTTCCTTCTTGATATGCTTAAACTTATGGGATTCAGAATCTCATGGATTAAGTGGATTAAAGAGTGCATTCAGTCGGCTTCTCTATCGATTCTTGTAAACGGGAGCCCGACAAAGGAGTTCGACATGGAAAAAGGCATCAGACAAGGGGATCCCTTATCCCCCTTCTTATTCACGGTCGTTGGCGAATGTCTCAGCTTGATGATGCATAAAGCGGTGGAGGAGGGCCTGTTTAAACCAATTTCAGTAGGGCGCAAGAACGTCAAGGTCTCGCATCTGCAATTTGCAGATGACACTCTTTTCTTCGACGAAGCATCGAGTAAGAATATTGTCGTTCTTAAAAGCGTGCTCAGAATGTTTGAAGTCTGGTCGGGCCTTAAAATTAATTTCCATAAGAGCACGCTCTCCGACATTAACGTACCACAAGATATCCTTGAAGAGTGGGCGTGCACCCTCAACTGCAAGCAGGTGGCATTTCCTCTTAAATACCTGGGACTCTCTATTGGTGCTAATATGAGGAAGCACACAAGCTGGAAGGAGATCATTAATAAGGTGGAGTCCAGAATGTGCTCTTGGGATCACAAATCACTATCTTTCGGGGGAAGAGTGGTGCTCATAAATTCCATCCTTTCGAGCCTTCCTACGTATGCCCTATCCCTGAACCTAGCCCCACCCAAAACCATCAAAGCATTACATGCCATCCAGAGGCGATTCCTGTGGAGCGGAGGCGATCCAAAGGTTAGTAAAATCTCTTGGGTGAGTTGGAACATTATGTGTAGGGCTAAGTGTAGGGGGGTTTGGGCTTTAAAAATCTCAAATTGTTTAATCTGGCTTTAATTGGTAAATGGGGGTGGAGATTACTGGAAAATAAGGGCAGTTTGTGGGTAGAGATCCTGGTATCAAAATACGGGAGTGTGAAAGATTGTGTTGATAAGTTTAGAAAGTCGGGTAAGTATCCTAAAATGTGGTCTTCTTGGTGGTCATCTTTAATTTCATTGGTTGGGTGTAGTGAGTGGTTTAATGATAATTGTCATAGAATAGTTCGTAACGGAAGGACAACTAAATTTTGGGAGGATGAGTGGGTTGGGGGAAAGAAATTGATGGATCTGTTCCCTAGGCTTTATTTGTTAGATAGGAACAAAAGCTGCTTAATTTCTGATAGACTCACTTGGGTGGGGGGCAATATTAATTTGAAGTGGGATTGGAAAAGAGCCTTATTCGAGAGAGATTCAGGTGCTACTAATGGTATTTGTAGTCTGATAAACAGGTACATCAAAGAATCAGAGGACGAAGATTTTTGGACATGGTCTTTGGAGAAGGACGGAAGGTACTCAGTCAAGTCGGCTTACAACTATTTACTGGAGGAATCAACAGAGGATAACCAAGAGCTCGACAGTTTGAGTCAGGTCTGGACGAAGGGAGTCCCTCGTAAAGTAGCTGGTTTTTCGTGGAGGATGCTTCAGAACAAAATCCCGACTATTCTGAACCTCAGAAGACGAGGAGCTTTCAACACAAATTTTTCTACATACTGCGTTTTATGTGGAGCGGATGAAGAAGATGCGAAACACCTTTTCTTTCTTTGTTCGTTTTCCAGGCAGATTTGGAACAGGGTATATGCATGGTTCGACTTGTCGTACAGTTCGAGAAACACATTACTGTCTCACTTCGAAATGCACAGTTTGTGCGCTGAACCCCACTGGAGGCCTTATTGGCAAATCTTATGGCACTGCACTATTTGGGCTTTGTGGATGGACAGAAATGATCAGATTTTCAAAGGTCAGGACCTTAATAGTGACAAGGTGATGGACAAGATCCAAATTTTATCTTACAGTTGGTTAAAAGCTAATTCTTCGATCATTAAAGGCTGTTCGTTTTCGGAATGGATAAGGGAGCCAAAGCTTTGCATTTAGCTGTTGTTTTATGTTTAGGGGCTATTGTTTTCCTCATTGGTTTACTGTTTGTAATCTTGTTTTACATTTTGGGTATTCCTGATACCCTATTTATAAGATTTTGGCCGTTTCAAAAAAAAAAAGAAATTATGAGATATAAAATGATTTTTTTTCAACTAAAATGAACGTGGAAAAAAATGTAAATATTTGACGTCTTACTATTACTGCACACCTATAGATTCTCCTAAAACACCATGTTGCAGTATCGAATTCACATCTGCATTCTTTAAAATTTATAGTATATATTTTAGAGGTGGTATACACTCCTTCCCTACCTTCTAAAGTTACCAATTTTACAATTTTAGGCGTTATCAAAAATTACTTATTTCATTTTTTTTTGGTAACAATTACTATCTTTTTTTTTACATTTGACTTTAAAATATGTCACTATTTAAAATATATTTGTCTTTTAAATAATGACACTTCATATGCACAACAGTAATACTCTATATTACGGTGACATTGATGCTTAAATAAATAAATAAATAAATAATCGGTCCGAATCGGTCCGAATCGATCCAAATCCGGACCGATCGGTTTGGATCGGATTAATTTCGGTCCGATCTCCGGTCCACTAATTAGGGTAGATTTCGGTCCCGGTTCGGTCCGATTTCAGACCGGTACACACTCATCTAAGTCTTAGCACTACGTCACCTCCCCGACAACGACATTATTCACTTGAACGGATTTTAGCAAATGATTTTTACTAACTAATTTACCACAAGCATAAAAGTTTGTAGTAGTATACGATAAATTTTCAGTCAACTCAAAAAAAAAAAAAAAATTGTAAGACGATCTCATCATGTGAATGATATCATATTTTACGATAAAATATCACTTTAATTTGCAAAATTCTACCTTAAAATGATACATTTTATTTGACATACATTTTTTATATTAAAAAAATTTCAGTACAAGAAAATTTTAATGATGTAAAAAAAACTTTTAATAATATATCCAGTCATTAATTCTCCAAAAGCATTTATAGTGATTATTGAAAAATGGTACCAATGGATATCTCACAAACCACTTGTTCTTTGAGATATGTACACCGAGGCCAGAATGGTCGTTCAATACGCACCACACACGTTCTGTTTTTGGCATCATGTGAATATTGTTCAAAATTGCTTCTAGGCAGTGTCGGCAATGACCATTTTTATTGATTAAATTCCATCTCTCACCCTTTAATTCATTCATTTTGGCGGGTTAATTTTCTTTTTAGTTAATAGTAAATCCCATCGCAATAAATTTGATTAAATCCCATCTCTCACAATAATTGAGATAAAAAATTATCAACGGGCGCACAATAATTGATGTGAATAGTAGAACAAAAGATTGAAGGTAAATTTACACATAATTAGTAAATACAAGTGACTCATACATATTGTGCATCTCTACGGTAACTCGTCAGATGCATCAATTTAACTTAATTATATATATATTTTTTGAAAACAACTTAATTATATTATATCGTGAAGAACGTGAGGATATGTAGGATAGACATATTTGTGTGTGCATGATTTGGGAGTTGTACCTACAGACTCAATGTGGTCATCAATTTCTTTGAAAACAAATCCAGCCGTTGATTCCTTATCGATCTGCAGAGTACTCCGTATAGCAACCACATCAATTATTGCATTTAGAACCATGCATTCATTCATTCGAGAGAGAGAGAGAGATTAAAAATGTTAGTTAGAAAAGGTATTTGGTTGCAGGTGTTACTAATGGTAATGTTAGCGAAGAAGGTGCAGTCACAGGTTGACTCTACCTCGTTCAATTTCCCCTTTTTCAATGGAAGAGAATTGGACATAATCTACCAAGGTGATGCCTACATTCCATGGGACAATTCAAGAACCGCACGTCTTACACGCGTTACTACCAATAGTCATTCCCCGACCCCAACCCCCCTTCCAAATCGATTCGGGCGCCTCTTGTTCGCCCGGTCTATCAGACTATGGGACCGGGCAGGAAGCCGACAAGCCTCTTTCCAAACTACAATCAGATGTTCCATCGTGAATCCCTGGAGCCCAGTCGTAGGCGACGGGATTACCTTCTTCGTTGCACCTCCCAACACTACATTCCCTATAAATTCAGTCGATGGGAACATGGGGCTGTACGATTCCTGGTCGGGAGCTAGTCCAGTCCCCATTCTTGCGGTGGAGCTCGACAACTTCTTCAGGAACCCGTGGGATCCAGGTTACTTTCACCTGGGGATCAATACCAACTCTAGAAACTCCGTTGCAGTTTCAAGGTGGAATTACAGATCTCACGACAGGGTGGTGGAGGCAAGAATCAACTACGACGCGCGTGCAAGAAGGATAACTGTTGGTGTGAGTGACAGCACCAGTCTTAACTCAATTCTGGAGCATGTCATTGACTTGAAGACAATTCTTCCGGAGAGGGTTCAAATTGGAATCTCCGGTTCCACAGGATCATGGGGGACAGCGCTTCAAGATATTGAAGCCTGGTCTTTCAGTTCCTTCATGGTGCCTCATGATCATGACACTCGCCAATTTGCATAATTAATTAGTTGAACCCCAAGGAGTTGGCCTAGTGGTGTAAACTTGGAATTTAGGAGTATGCTCCTCTCTAGTCTCAGGTAAGGTGCAAAAAATTAGTTCCCCTACATCGTGGGTTGACGTTCCACTTAGATGTTCCAAGATAAGATTAATATAGATGGATCTGGAACAAATTTTATTTACTTGGGTTGCTTCTACTGATATTTGGAACAAGATTAATATAGATGGTTTGGCATTTTAGAAAACACTGTCAGAACATCTGCTCCATATGCACTACATATCTTTCTTTTTTTTTGGCATTTTTATAATTGAAACATATAGTTTAACATCACCAACTAATATTGGATCATTATGATCAAAGTTCCTTATCATAGCAATACTATATTAATCAAATTGCTTCAACACGTATTGGTTATATATAGCCATCCATTTTTTTCAGTTAAACCTTTTTTCACTCTCCCTTATTCCAGTGGCTAAGATCGAGGTTCAATTTCAATAAAGAAAATTTGACCCTCTTCAAACAAGTGATTAAGTGCACACCTCCAAAAGAGATCAAGTATCAAAATTCTAATAAGAAAAAGAAAATAAATTAAAGTAAATAATGTAGCTAAGACTAATACTCTAATTAAGGCCTAGTTTGGTTTGCTTGATTAGGTTGGATTAGACTTGATTATTTTTTTATTCTCAACTAATCAAATGTTTGGTTTGATTGATTGTGGCCCGTGATTAATGCAAGACCCGCTAATTTTATACTATTTATCATGTATTTGTAGGACTAATAGTCCTAGATAGGGCTGTTACACGAACCGAGCCGCTCGTGAGCTCGGCTCGGCTCGTTCGCTAAATGAGCCGAGCTCGAGCTCGTTAGATACTCGATTTACTAACAAGCCGGCTCGAGCTCGATTTGTTAGGCTCGATATCTAATTTTTTTCTTTAAATTCCATTAGGCTCGTTAGGCTCGGCTCGGCTCGTTAGGCTCGGCTCGGCTCGATAGGCTCGTTAGACCCTTTGGCGAGTCGAGCCGAGCTCGTTTCTTAGCTCGTCAATGTTATCGAGCCGAGCCGAGCTCGGCTCGATAAGAGCTCGAGCCGAGCTCGAACCTCAAATACTCGGCTCGAATAACAGCCCTAGTCCTAGAGGAGGGGTGAGTTAATTTGTCCCATGTTTTCCCATCCACCAATCCAAACTAGCCCAGGACAATGTCACCTCCCCGACAACGACGTCATTCATTTAAACGAATTTTAACAAACAACTTTTACTAACTACTTCTCCTCAGACATAAAAGTTCATAGTAGTATACGATGAATTTTCCGTCGTCGAAAACAAACAAAAAAAATTGTAAGATCATCATGTGAACGATATCATATTTTAAGATAAAACGTTGCTTTAATTTGTAAGGTTTTACCTTAAAATGATACTCCACGTGTTCCATTATTATTTGAACATTTGCTATATACTCCTTACTCTAAAAATCTCTATCAAATATTTCTTATTTACACCATATGTCATTATTTTTTACACGCAAACAAAATATTTTTTTTCCAATAAAGTAATACTATTCCTCCTAAAAAGTACATTTATCACTTTTAATACTAATAAACAAATTATACATTAAAATTCGTGCAAACAGTAAATGTTCAATTACATTTTTATATATAAAAAAATCAGTACAAGAAAATTTTATTGACATAAAATAAACCTTTAATAATATATGTCCAGTCATTAATTCTACAAATATTTTAATGGTGATTATTGAAAAATGATATATCTCACAAACTACTTGTTCTTCGAGATGGACCAGAATGTTCGCTCAATACGTACCCCATGTATATATATATATATGTATATATAATAGGGAAATTATAGGAATAGTATATTTTAATTTAGTCCATATTTATTGTATTTATCTCTTTGATATGGTTGTTGTATTTATCTTAATTATCTCATTGTAAATACTCTTATAAATAGTGAATCATTCCTTCACCTTATTAACGGTGATCACCTACCTATTCTCACATGGTATCAGTCTGACTCACCGAAATCCTAATTTTCTCTCTAAAGCCTCACGCTAAATTTCTTCCCTTCCCTCCTCATGGCGGCGACGGCTACCACTCCCCCCACCATCCCTCTCAATATTTTGGTTCATCTCTTGACAATCAAGTTGTCATGCTCCAATTACCTGCTATGGCGTAATCAGGTAGTCCCGGTCCTGTCAAACCATGATCTCATCTCTCACGTTCATGGCTAGACACCCGCTCCGGCGAAGTCGATCACCACGTCTGGTGAATCGGCTCCAAACCCAACCTACATCGCTTGGTTTGAGAAGGATCATAAGATCCTTAGTCTTCTTCTTTCATCCCTCTCCGAAGAAGCCATGGCTGAGGTCATCGGCTGCGACACCTCGCGCTCCATCTGGGTCGCACTCGAGGCAGCCTACAGTCACACCTCAGTCTCCCGCATCACTCAACTGCGGAATCAGCTCCTCTCCCTTCGTCGTGGATCCACCTCCGTCGACGACTTCAACAAGAAATTTCGTGCTCTATGCGATCAACTCGCCTCCATCGGTAAGCCTGTTGATGACGACGACAAGTGTCACTGGTTTCTTACCGGCCTCGGCCCCCAGTTCGCTGGTTTTTCTGACACCCGTATGGTTATGTCGCCCATGCCTGCCTTTCGGGATCTGATCCATCAGGCCTTAAACTATGAGCAGTTTACTCGCTCAATGGATTCCTCGTCCTCGTCCTCGCCCGTTCCAGCATTCTCTGCCTCTGCTCGCTCGGGTAAGCCTGCTCGTCTTGGCACCAAATCCCGTAACTTCTCTCCTCGGATTTCTGGTCGCCAGGCGCCCTCTAGATCCTCGGTTGGTGGCTCGGCCCCTGCTCGCCGGCCTCCCACATGTCAGATTTGCCGCCAACAGGGTCATTATGCGAATCATTGTCTTGATCGTTATGCTCGCCCTGCCCCTTCTGCGGCCAACCTTGCCCATGCTCTTGACACTCAGTGTCACATCTCGCAGCCTCCGGCCTCTGATTGGTTTCTCGATAGTGGTGCGTCTGCTCACATGACTCCTCGCTTCGCTGACCTGGACAATCCTCACCCGTATTCTGGTAACGACAATGTTATTGTTGCTAATGGTTCTACTATTCTGATCACTCATGTTGGGTCGTGTTCTGTTAATAAGGATGTTCGTTTGTTATATGTGCTCGTCGTACCACATCTTACTAAGTGTTGGGAATAAAATGAGAAGTGTTTTGATTTAATACCAAAACCCCCTGAGACATGCCTAAGTCAAATATGATTATGTTCTAAGTATGACTAGAACATATAGCATAAGGCTAGTTGAGAAGCTGACATGTTAGGCAGCTCTTAGATATATAGATGCACAAGTTAAGGGGGAACATATGCTTTGAAGTCTATCAAGAACAAGTCCCCTCAAATGCTCAAGTCAAATGTGTTCCAAGTTTGCTGAATGGACAAGTATGCTGATCAAGAGTGAATGGATTATGGAACAATCTTTCTGAAAATCAGGCATGCTAAATGCATCATCTAGACACAACCTACTAAGGCATTCTTGCTCAGGAGGTTTGTCTAGAAGAGTTGTCTCAGCACACTTGTACCAGAACCATGTCAAGGAGATCCCAACCTTGCTGATATGGTCAAGGACACTAATTCTATGGTATGAATACAAAAGATCATCAATCATGCACAGATACATCCATGCAAAGGGAAAGAGTCAAGTCATCTGAAGAGAGCAAGCCAACTTTGCTGATAAGCAAAGTCTACTGATAGTGATAAGCAGAGTTGTCCTAGTGATAAGAAATGTTGTCCTTATCTTAGGACTAATCATCAGAAGCCATGTCCATGTTTGATCAAGTGAATCTTGAAGTCAAACATTGGGAAAAGTGCTGCAGAATGAAGACAAAGTTGATACAGCCGTTTATTTCCCAATTGAAGGACATGTCACTATCAAGAATCTGTCTTCCAGTTTGAAGAGCTCAAGGAAGACATTTATGGACATTTGGGACTGCCTCTCCAACGGGCAAATTCTCAAATTTGTCTATAAATACAGAAGTATGAAGACCATTTGAGAGTACCTCAACCTTGACAAGAATATCCAACTATCCTACAAGCTCAAGTGCTTTCAAGCTTTCAAAGAGACTATCTTAGTCTTCAAACACTTCATTCTAAGCTGAACTTCATTGTACATTCATACAAAGCTTAGAGAGATATCCTATCCTTATACACTGAACCTCATTGTAAAGGATATCTCATTAGTTGGAACCTTACCTCAACCCTTATACCTTTCAAGAGAGAAAGTTAGAAGGTTGTTGTAGTAGAAGTGGAAGGAGCTGACTGTTGAGAGAAGAACGGTTCAGTTCTGAGTTGGGAAAGGGTACTAGGACTCTTGACATTCTAGGGATCAATTCACCAAGGAGTGGTGTTATTGATCAAATGCACCTTGGCACTATAAAACAAGTTAATTCCAAGAGTAAAGGAATTATCCTGTTAAATCAGGAAAAGTGGATGTAGGAGCTTGAGTCTCTGAACCACTATAAACTTTTGTGTTGATTTACTTTCAAGTACTTACATTCATTCAACACTGCACAAACAGAACTTTCAAAGACATACTCACAAGACTGTGCAAAAACATATTTGGACAAGTTCCCTGAAAACTGAACTGTTTAATTGAAGAGATTTCAGAACTTAAAGGAGTTTAAACTAAAGGGTCAACCACTAATTCCGCACTTATAACTCACTTAGATAGTCATTCAACTAAGTACTCTTTAGTACTTAGTAGGTTGGTTATCTTTAAGAAGTTATACATCTCAGCAGAGTTGTCCAGGACAACCTTGCTAAAGTCTTTCTTGGTTAAGTTTGAAAAAGATTTGCATACAAGTGTATTTCCCCCCCCCCCCCCCCCATACACTTGTTATATACTCCTTTCAGGACCAACACTAAGAAACTGTTATCAATCAGTAAGCTTACTTCAGATTTTCCTGTTGATGTTTTATTTACTAATGACTGATTTGTCATTCAAAATCGGGCGACCAAGCAACCCCTGGCGAGAAGTCGGCATAGTCGAGGACTCTATGCCCTGGAGCAGGGCACTCCAGCCTTGGTCGCTACTTTTCGGAGTTCGTCGCTGAAGGCTTCTTTTGAGTGTTGGCATCGTAGATTAGGCCATGTTCCTATTTCTATTATTAATTTGTTGAATAAATCGGGCTTGTTGTCCCTTACCTCTGTTTTGCCCAAACCAGGCCTATGTACTCCATGTCAGTTGGCTAAGAGTAAACACTTATCTTTTGCATTAAATGAGAAGTGAGCATCTCGTGTTTTGGATTTAGTTCATTGTGATCTTTGGGGACCTGCCCCTGTTGCTTCGAATGATGGTTTTAAATACTATGTCATATTTGTGGATGATTTCTCCAAATTCACTTGGCTTTATCCTCTGCACGCCAAGTCTAATTTCTACGATGTGTTTGTTCGCTTTCACACATTTGTTTGCAATCAGTTTTCCACTTCTCTTAAGGCATTCCAGAGTGATGGTGGCACTGAGTTTGTTAATGGCCGTGTTCGCGAATTTCTTGCCGACCATGGCATTCACCATCGCATCTCATGTCCTTACACTTCTCAGCAGAATGGTCGCGCTGAACGCAAGCATCGCCATGTCACTAAAACTGGGCTATCTTTATTGTTTCAGGCGAGCGTGCCCACCCACTTCTGGGTTGATGCTTTTTCCACGGCTGTCTACATTATCAACAGACTGCCCACACCTGTTTTTGGGGACAGGTCGCCCTTTCAGGTTTTATTCGGCTCTGCTCCAAACTTTGCCAACTTCAGGACCTTTGGTTGTCGGGTATTTCCATATCTTCGTGACTACGCTCTCCACAAGCTTGCTCCTCGCAGTGCTCCATGCATCTTTATGGGTTACAGTTCCTCTCATAAGGGGTTTCGGTGTTACGATCCGATCGCTTCCCGCTTCTACACTACTCGTCCTGCTCAGTTTGATGAATCTGTGTTCCCGTTCTCGGCTGCTCATGTTCCATCATCGCCTGTTGACTCTCTTGAGATCAGCTCATTCGTGGAACCATCAGCTGCTGCTCGCTCGCCAATCTCCTTGTGGTCTCTGTCCTGACCCACCAGACATGATCATGCCCCCTGCTCGCCCAGTAGCTCAGCAGCCTCCTGCTCGCCCACCAGTTCAGCAGCCCCCTGCTCGCCCAGCCGTACAGCAGCCCCCTGCTCGCCCACTTCCTGTCCCAACTCACCCGATGGTTACTCGTGCCAGATCTGAGATCTTCAAGCCTCGGCACATTGCCGACATTGCGACCACCGGTCTCCTGACCGCCCTCTCTGTCTCTGATGAGCCTAAGGGCTTCAAATCGGCACTTAAGCATCCCCACTGGTTAGCTGCAATGCAATCTGAGCTCGATGCCCTGCATGCTAATCAAACTTGGGAGCTCGTTCCTCGTCCTTCCTCCACAAACATTGTTGGTTCGAAATGAGTTTTTTGCACCAAATTTCATGCGGATGGTACTGTTGATCGCTACAAAGCTCGCCTGGTCGCCCAAGGCTTCTCGCAGGTTACAGGCCTTGACTTCTCGCACACCTTCAGTCCAGTGGTCAAGGCCGCTACTGTTCGCATCATCCTGTGTCTGGCTGTTCGGAATCAGTGGTATATGCACCAACTCGATGTAAACAATGCTTTTCTCCATGGAAAGTTGACGAACACTGTTTACATGGCTCAACCTCCTGGATTTGTTGATCCTCGCTTCCCCGACCATGTTTGTCGCCTCAAGAAGGCATTGTATGGTCTTCGGCAAGCTCCTCTCGCCTGATTTGTTCGCTTCAGTGACTTCCTCAAGACTTTGGGTTTTCTGTGCAGCCGAGCAGATCCCTCGCTCTTCTACTTCAAACGTGGTACAGTCACTCTCTACCTCTTGCTTTATGTAGATGACATTATTGTTACAGGGAGCGACCAACATGCTATTCAGCGATTTATTCGCCGTGTTAACAAGGAATTTGCGATCAAGGATCTTGGTCGTCTTAGCTACTTCCTCGGACTTGAGGTCACACACTCGTCGAATGGTCTCTTTCTCAGCCAAGCAAAGTATGCTCGCGATGTCCTCTCTCGAGTGGAGTTGCTCGACTCAAAACCTGTGTCAACTCCCCTCACAGCTGGGGAATCTTTGGTGAGCTCAGGGGAATCTTTTGCCGACCACACCCTATATCGCTCGCTCGTCGGCGCGCTAGAGTATCTGACGATCACTCGTCCCGATCTTTCATATGCTGTGAATCGTGTTAGTCAGTTTCTACATTCGCCGACCGCCGACCACTTCCTCGCGGTCAAACGGATCCTCAGATATGTTAAGGGCACTATCAACTATGGGCTCTCCTTTGGCCGGATCAGTGACTACTCGCTCGTTGGTTATTCGGATGCGGATTTGGCGCGTTGCACTGACACACGTCGCTCCACTTATGGTTACTCGGTTTTCTTAGGTGGAAACTTAATCTCTTGGAGTGCGAAGAAACAACCCACTGTTGCTCGCTCGAGCTGTGAATCCAAGTATAGGGCACTCACGAACACAACCCAAGAAATGATTTGGGTTACTCAACTTCTTCGCGAGCTTGGTCAGCTTCCTTCCTCGACTCCAACCCTGCTTTGTGATAACAAGAGTGCCTTGTTCTGGAGTCAAAACCCTGTTGCTCATAAACGAGCAAAACACATCGACATTGACTGTCATTTTGTTCGCGAATTGGTCTCATCTGGTCGCCTCATCACCAAGTTTGTTCCATCTACTCTTCAGCTCGACGACGTCTTCACCAAGAGTCTTCCTCGCCCCAGTTTCGAGTTGTTACGTCTCAAGCTATGTGTTCGATTGCATCCACATCATCGCTTGACAGGGGTAATAGGGAATAATAATATAGAAATAATATATTTTAATTTAGTCCATATCTTTTGTATTTATCTCTTTGATATGGTTGTTGTATTTACCTTAATTATCTCATTGTAAATACTCTTATAAATAGTGAATCATTCATTCACCTTATTAAAGGTGATCACATACCTATTCCCACAATATCCTTATATTTTTTTGGCATTATGTGAATATTGAGTATCTATTCAAAATTGCTTCTACGCAGTGTCGGCAATATGATTTTTATTTTGCGTTGGATTTGATTAAATTCCATCTCTCACCCTTTAATTAATTCATTTTGGATTAATTTTCTTTTAATCTCACAATAATTGAGATAAAAAAAATTATCAACGGGCGCGCAATAATTGATGTCAATAGTAGAACAAAATATTGAACATAAATCTATACATAAGTAGTAAATACAAGTGACTCGTACATATTGTGCATCTCTAGGGTAACTCGTCATACATGATACATATATGATATGGTTGTGTCCAATTAATTTTAATCTTCTATTTTGTTATTTTTTTTCTTCAATTTTGATCTTTTAATTATCAATTTTTTGTTACTTGTATGTGTTTACTTTTTTAATTTTGATAGGAGTAAATTTGAAAAAGTAAAAACACACAATAATAAAATTGGACACGTTGTTTTAAGTTACCTAACGAATATTAACTTACTAGATGAGCACCCGCGTATTACACGTAATTTAAAAAAAAAAAATTGAGAAGCAAAACGGAATTATACGGAATTTTTTTTTATATAACATTTAATTAATATACAAAATAATTTTTAAAATGCCTATTAGTATATAGGTGAATTAAATTTCAATAAATTCTAGCAATGGAAAGAGGATTATTAATTGTGAAGAGATCAGTATTATATAATTTAGGAAATTAGTAACATTACAAATTTGAATGATTTTAATTGATATTGAATTATTTATGTAACATCAATCAGTAACATTGAAATTGGTATTACATAATTGATATTGATAATTTAGGTAAAATCAATTAGAAGACGACACGTAGGCAAAATTAACCAAAAGACGACACGTAGGCAAAATCAACCAGAAGACGACACGTAAGCAAACTCAACTCTCTATTAGTATAATAGGGGATCTTTACCTTTCTTGATTCAATCAGTAAACTTATCTTTGCCCTTCTTAATTCGATTAGTAGACTTTTAAATTATGGGAAATTATCGCAAGATAAAATTGAAAAAATGAAAAGAGGCTAAAATTAATAAGTCAGTGATTAATTATAGAAGTATTAAAAAACATAAATAATAACTTAATTATCATCGTGAAGAACGTGAGAATAGGATTGCCATATATATCTTCTTTCTCTCTTTGCATGATTTGCCATCCATCCATTTTTTTTTAGCATTTAGTTTGAAAACAAATCCAACCGTTGATTCACTACAAATTTTGGCCCTTATACCGAGAGCCGAGAGAATTTTGGCCCTTATACCGAGAGATTTTTCCGAAATAAAAAAGAAGTTATTAGCAATCATTGAGAGTGAAAGTGAAGTCCAACAACTTTAGAGCCAAGGTACGCAAACCGCAATATACATTCAATATATCATACATTTAATTTAGATATCATTCTTTAAGTTTGTTATGATTTGAAACGAGTAATAATAATATAGGATCGGAGTACATTGTATTTTTTTTTTAATTTTAGATTTTAATTAGAATATTTAAATTTTTTATTAACACATTTTCAGATTTAATTAATAATTTTTAATGAGATTTTCTTAAATTATAAAATTTATTACACTTATATTTCCAGACAAAATATGATCTAAATTAATTGAAAAAAAATAAAAGAAATATTTAAAGGTCTAAAATACGAGACATAAAATAAAATTATAGTGATAAAGTCTAGTATGCACTCGAGTGCATGTTGTGCACCCTAGTCTAAAGAAAAGTGTAAGTTATTAAACTGAAAAGTACAACACAATATTACTAAAAAGTGTAAGTCACTATAACTAAAAATATTATTATACAGTTTAATAATTGAAAAGTGCAACACCATTTACCAAAAAGTGTAAGTCAGTAAAACTGAAAAGTGCAATATGGACTAGGGTGCACAACATGCACTCGAGTCCATAGCAGACCAACTCAATTATAGTATAATGGAATGAAATAAATACATTTGTTTTCTTACCATTGAAAATAAAAGGTTACTATTATTTATTGTGATTCGAAAAAATACAACAAAAGGTAAAATAAAATAGCAGAAAATTAAAATTGAACTAAAATGTTGTAAACGAAAAATTAAATAAAAAAAATAGAAAGAAAATTTAAATAAAATTTTGAACTAAAAAATTAGAAAGAAAACGAAACATAAATTTTAAACTAAAAATAGAACAAAAAGTAACAAAAATGGCTTATATATATGGTTAAATAGTACATAAATTATTAAAAAATATAAATGTATTAAATAAACAATCAAATCAAATAATACATAAATTATTTAAAAAAAAAATAGACTAAAAATATAACATATATATTAAAGTCATTCAAACTATAAATGAAAATAGCTCCTACGACAAGGAAACTTTGTTGTGATTCCTTATCGATCAGACATTATTTAGATCTAGATCTAGAGCTGTATATAGCAACCACATTTTTTGCATTCAGAACCATTAGTGGCCGCTAGCTCCTATACAGTGATATTTTGATTAAAATCCAATAAGTGGTCCATCTTATATATAATCGTGTGAATTGAAGAATATAAGTTAGATTTCATTATGAACACGAGTTTGGCGTGTAGATTAGTAGTTGATATCAATAATTGAAGGACAATATTGATAAAATGAAAAAATCGTGATCAAAGTCTACGAATATCTTGATCGGCTTGGTATTGATCTATTTGGAAAAACAAAGAATTGATTTTATTCTATTGTATAAGTTCAAACTTCTAGATAATACAAAATTATTTTATGTATTTAGAGATTAAACTCATTCACATCCTATATTTGAACTCAGCTAAAATTATTTTATGTTTTTTTATTTTATATTTTTAGAGTTTACTCATTGAGTCACTTTCTCTAGAGGGTTAGGGACCAAAATTCAATCCAGGGGTGAGAGAGTTTCTTTTTATATGTGTACAAACAATTGTGAAATAGACAAATAAGGTAAGTGTGCAAACAGTTGTAGAACGGACAGAGTAATCAATTTCTTTCAAAACAAATCCACCCGTTGATTCCTTATCAGAGAGTATATAACAATTAGCAACCACATATTATTGCATTCAGAACCATAGTGGCCAGGACCGCTAGCTAGCTCCTATACAGTGATATTATTAAAATTCAACATTCATCAAAGACTAATTTTTTATTCAATCTTATACATAACCGTGTGAAGAGTATAAATTAGATTTCATTATTAATGATAGCGCGCTAGTACTTGGAACTAATTATTAATTAATTAGTAAAATTGGAATTGGCTTAGATATATATATAATTCTTACATTTGATATTTTTACCCCTATATATAGTATTATATAGAGTTAATTGATGAATGTGTTTTGTGCAAAGATCGAATTAAAAAAATAACATTAATTGAAAATTAAAGTAGGTAAAATGAGTGAGAAAGGATAGTTAAAGTTGTTTTTTTCGCATAATGAAATGTGTTTTTGACAAATGTTCCAATAATAATGAGACGGAGGGAGTATTTTTATTATATATATATACACGAGTACCGTAGCTATAGGTAGGTAGGTATTTGCAGAGTTAATAGTGAAATTAAAAGAGTGGGTAGCTGGCATGGGTGCAATTTGGTTGATGGTTGTAGTGATGGTGTTGATGAGTGAAATTAAAAGAGTGGGTAGCTGGCATGGGTGCAATTTGGTTGATGGTTGTAGTGATGGTGTTGATGATGCTAGGGCAGGTGCAGTCACTCAACTTCAATTTCACTTCCTTCAGCAGCGATCAACCGGGCCTAAACCGCCTAACCTACCAAGGTGATGCTAGAAGACGTTTGTCAGACATACGCCTAACAAGAGTGGATGGTGGTTCGCACCAGCCTTTCAGACACCGGGTCGGGCGAGTCGTGTCCTCCACTCGAATGAGGTTATGGGACCGAGTTTATCAACGACAAGCAAAATTTGAAACCCAGATAAGTTTCATCTTGTCCTCCGCCCGTGGCCCCAACCCTTCAGACGGGCTTGCCTTCTTCATTGCACCCGTTAACTCTACCATCCCGCCCGGTTCCAGTGATGGCAACATGGGAATCTACGATCCATCAGGAAGGCCGATGACAACTCCCCTGTTTGCTGTCGAGTTCGACTACTTCAGCGACAGTTGGGATCCTCCTAATGGGCGGAGGCATGTAGGAATCAACGTCAACTCTAGAAGTTCGATAGTGTGGACAGGGTGGGATGTGAGCGATGGACTTCGGACGAACGTGACAATAACTTACGACCCGCGTGAGAGATTAGTAACGGTTAGGTCCCGTACGTCGACGTTTTCTTGGCAGCCCAGGCTCGAGTACCGTATTGACTTGAAGACCCTTCTTCCTGAGTTGGTCCAAGTTGGGATCTCCGCTTCCACCGGAAATGGGGCTATGAACCATGACCTTCTAAGCTGGTCTTTCGCTTCCGTCGTTGTCTATGATCCACACTCCACCCAATATGTCTAGTCGTCAGTATCTTTGTAACTTTGTCAGGTCCCATCGTGTACCCAACTTCGAGTACCTCTAGCTAGTACTCGTTAATAAAATAATCTCTTTATTTACTCTTTTACCTACCCTCAACTCCATTTGAGGTTTTCCTCAACAACAACAACAACAAAAAAAAACCTTCATGTGAGATCATCCTGCAGGTGAATTAATTAATTAAACTATAAATCGAGGGTTTTCTCATTTCCTTCCAATTATATTATATATATATATATATATATATATATATATATTTATATATATATATATATATATAATATTCCGCCCTCCACCGTCCGTCATCCTATAAGTTTCATTACTTTTGGCACATATTAAATTAAGAAAATTGATTAAATAATTAATAGATATAGCTAGTACAAAAGAGAGGGTGTGTGATTAAATCCCATCTCCCACAATAATTTGAGAGATCGAGAATTTTTTTTTGATGTGAATAGTACAACAAAAGATTGAACGTATTGTGCATCTCTAGGGTAACTCGTCATAGATATGATATGGTTGTGTCCAATTAATGTTAAATCTTTTATTTTAGTTTTTCAGTTTTGATACTTTCAATATCAATTTTGATCGTTTAATTATCATTTTTTTTGTTATTTATTTGTGTTCAACTTTAATTCTGTATGCTTTTAATTACTTTTTTTTTTTAATTTAATTTTGATAGGAGCAAATTTGTAAAAGTAAAAACGCACAATAATAAAACTGGACACGTTTTAATTAAGTTACCAGATACGGAGTATATATTAACTTATCTTTACCCTTCTTAATTCGATTAGTAAACTTTCAATTATCGCAAGATAAAATTGTAAAAAAAAGAAAAAAAGAAATGGCTAAAATTAATAAGTGAGTGACTAATTTTAGAAGTAATAAAAATCATAAATAAATATGCATCAATTAACTTAATTATCATCGTGAAGAACGTGTGGATAGGATGGCCCGTATATATCTTCTTTCGGCATGATTTGCCATCAATTCATTTTTTTTAGCATTTAGTATCAAAACAAATCCAGCCGTTGATTCCTTATCAAACGTTATTCAGATCTAGAGCTGTATATAGCAACCACGTTTTTTGCATTCAGAGCCATTAGTGGCCGATAGCTCCTATACAGTGATATTTTGATTAAAATCCAATAAGTGGTCCATCTTATATATAATCGTGTGAATTGAAGAATATAAGTTAGATTTCATTAATTCTAGTATTTCGAACTAATTAATTGATTAATTAGTAAAATTATTGGAAATGACTATAATTATATTGTATATATATAATAATAATAATAAGTAAAATTTATTTGAGACAGTTTCACGGATGAAAGTATTTAGTGTAAACATGGAAAAGTATTGTCGTACTTAATCTAATTTATAAATTAGCGTCCTCTACTATTAAATATTGAAGTAGGTAAAATGATGTGTTGATAACTACATGTATAAGTAGGTAGAGGGCTTTTTTTAATTAAATATTAAAGTCTTAATTTATTTTTAATGATATATTAGTGTTTGATGGGGTTTTACTAAAATAAATTGGAGCGTCCCTAGAAAGGGCGCCCTTTCCTCAATTCTGACATAGCAGGGACAAAGTAAACAGAGAAGAGAGAAGAGCGCCTTTATAAAATGCGCCCTTCTGAACGTGATTAAGACAAGTCAGGTATAGAGTACGTTGATATGAGTAAATATTCACATGAAACTTAATTCAATAAAATGTACCTTTGGGATACAATCGGGTAAGTTCTTGGGATACATGGTGACTCCAAGGGAGATTGAGGTGAATAAGGAAAAGGTGAAAGCGGTTCTGGAGATGCAGGAACCTCGAAATGTTAGAGAAATTCAGAGGCGGGATGGTCGCATTTTTGCTTTGAGTCGTTTCATCTCTCGATCAGCAGAAAAGAGTCTCGCCTTCTTTAAAATCTTAAGGAAGGGAGCTCGATTTGAATGGACTGGAGAGTGTAGAAAGGCTTTTCACTACAAAAAACGCGGAGTTTGCCGACGGAAGGCTACCGACGGATCGCCGACGGAATTTTCGAATCGACTGACTCCCGACGGAATCCAAGATCCGTCGGGACCGTCCGACGGACTTCCCGACGGAATTCAGTTCCGCGGCCAAACGGTGTCGTTTAGCCTTGCTTCCCGACGGATTTTTTCCGTCGGTCGTTCAAATTTCGACTGCCGACGGAAAATATCCGTCGGTAGCCGACCCGCTTTGACCCACCGCCTCGAATACCAATGAAAAGACGCGTGGCATTAATATTCGCGTGCTACCGACGGAAATATTCGTCGGTAGCCACAATTTTTTTTTTTATAAGAACTGCAGAAGGCAGTTCTTCCTCTTAAGGAAAAAAAAAATTTGGCTTTCGTCCCCCTCTCCCTGTTCGTCTCCTGTTCTCTCCTCGTGGATTGAATTTTCTTGTGCGTGGTGCGTGGATTGATCGACAAAGGGCATAACGATTATCTACTCCAATTTTCTTCAATTTAAACGGTACGTTTTATAAATTCTTAATTAATTTTAATTAAGTTATTGTATTATAAATTGCATGTTAATTATTATAAAACTGTTATTGAATTATTATAAATTGCATGTTAATTATTATAAAATTTCATGTACGTAGTTGATGAATATATATGTATAATTAATTCAAATATATGTTAGTACGTGGATTATATGTTTTTTATTGGTTAATTGTAATTAATTAATGTATGTTAGTTCAAATATATAATGTAGTTCTTGTTAGTTCGTTTTGATAATTACACTAGGTTATTATTGTTGATTAAATTAATAATTATTCTTATAATTAAACTAGGTTATTATTGTTGATTAAATTAGTAATTATTCTTATAAGTAGGGGTGTTGTACGGTTTGATTAATATAGTAATTATTGTTATTGTTTAAATTAAGTCATTATTAATTAGTTTGGTAAATTATTGATTTCATTAGTAACGTGATTTTGTTATTGATTAAATTAGGAAATTATTGACTTAAATTACTAAAATGTTATTAATTAAAATAGAAAATTATTGATTTCATTACTATATTAATTATTGATTAATTTATTATACTTTTAAATTTTATTTATTAAAATAGATGAGTCAAAATGCTAGTGGGGCCTCAGGATCTCGACGTAGGAGAGGCTCACTTAGGCCTGTTGAGCCTGCTATGTTGACGTCGTCGGCATCCGTTCCACAGCATTCGTCGCCGTCATCTCAGTCGTCGGCAGCTCGTCGACATCCCACGCGGGCCCGAGAAACCAGACTGAGAATATGGATTGATGATGTACAGTAAGTAATTAATTAAATAATTTTAAGGTTTAACAATATTTAATAGCATCAATTTTTGTACGTTTTTTAATTTATAATGTGTTTGTTTCTTAATATATAATGTCACAGCTTATTTCCTGGTAATGAGATATCGAAGATTTGCACTGAGGTGATTACTAAGTGCAAGGTTGCTGCGAATGCCTACTCTTGGCTGAAGGTGCCGCAGACGAAAAAGGATGAATACTGGGAGGAATTTCAAGTATTTGAGTGCATTCAATTAAATATTAATAAACAATTTATTATATATATTATTTGATAAATATGTTGATCGAATATGTGCAGAAACATGCTTATTGGCATAGGGAGTTTTTTTCGAACAACGATATCCACAGGCACTGGGAATCTTCATGTCAGTCTAGGTACGTATAATGAGATAATGTACACCTGGAGGACTGCTTGGCGTAGTCGTGGCGTGGTGCAGACATTGGGGGAGGACGAAAATTGAGTCGACGTGTGGAACACGTTGACCACGTATTGGATTAGCCCGGAGTACGTGCGGAAGTGTGCAACTGCTCGAGCCAACCGTAGAAGTGATGGGGGAGGTGGGATGTCAAGGCATCGGGGGGGCCCGATCCGCGTATGAGCACTCAATTGCTCTAGTAAGTGTTCACTAAATTTATTTCAATTATTTATATTATATTATATAAAATAATTTTTATATGCTCATTTGGTACGAAATAGGAGCGGGAACTTGGGCGTGAATCCACACACGTGGATCGGTTGAACGTTCTTCATCCGTTTGATCGAGATTCGCAGACGTCCACATATGGACGCACTACCGAGCTTCACGTAAGTTTAATTAAATTGTGATGTTTTTTTTAATATTTAATTAATTAAAAGTATTGAACTATGTATTAATTTAATTTTTTTGTAATTATGTAGTTGAATGTGAACCGGAGGATTGAAGAGGAGACGACACAGGCTTCTGCTGAAGCCGGGCCCAGCGCTCCCCCTCCGCCTGATCTTAACCGGATTTACCTGGACGTTGTCCCGGCTGATCGAGGACGGGTCCTTGGCCTTGGCCGGATGAGCCGCTCAGTGAGAGCTGCGTCGTCCAGTTCGTCCCAGCGTGCATCGCAGGCCTCTGTATCCTCCACTGCTGTTCCGGACCCGAACGTAGTACACATGATGAACCACTACTTCCGACAGCTAACTGACACTATGGGTCGATCGTTGGGGATGTCTGCTGATCAAATAGATACATGCTTTGCACAGGCGATGAGCGTTCCCCCTCCGCCTTTCGATGCTCCGGTTGGTCCATTTCCCCCTCCGCCTTTCGATGCTCCGGTTGGTTCAGTTCCCCCTTTCAATGCTCCAGATCCAAATCCAGATGCAGCCGCAGACGACGGCTTGGATTTCATTGGTGGTGATGACTTTTTTGGGTATAATGGTTGATGTTTGAACTATTTATTTTTCTGTCGAACTATTTATTTTTCTGTCAAACTATTTAATTTTCTGTCGAACTATTTATTATTTTGTTGGACATATTTATTTCGGTTGATGCTTGTTTGTCAATGGATTGTTTATTTATGTTATTGTTTTTAATTTATACATAATACATAATTTTTCGTTAGATTTTGGTATAAAGTAAAGTATTTTTTATTTTTTTTCGATTTTTATTTTATTCCGCCAATATTACCGACGGAAATAAAAATTCCGTCGGAAATAAGGTCTGCCGACGGAAATTCCGTCGGCCAAGTACTCTATGATTCGGGTGGAATTTACACATTTTAGAGGCACATATAAAGTGGATTTTGATGTGGATTTCATTGATTTATGCATTGAATATGATTGTTTAAGCCAAAATGAGAGAAAGGTTGTGTTTTGTCGATTTTATAGGAAATACGATAGAATTTGGAGCAAAACACCAACCATACTTTACTGGATCAAGAAGAGGAGTACACGGTTGGATTCGTCTCGAAAAATGGAGTGGAATAGCAAAAAGAATCGAGTCAATCGGAGGTCGGAAGCTCAAGATACGGAGGGACGAAGTTGGAGGACGAAAGCGAATAAGCCAATACGAAAGTTTGGCCCGGCCGGGCCACATTTCCCGCCCGGCCGGGCGGCCAAATCCAGAAATTTCACTTATTTTCGAAGTATTGGCCCGGCCGGGCCACATCACCCGCCCGGCCGGGCGGCCGAATACCCCAAATTACACCTCCATTTACGAAACTTTGGCCCGGCCGGACCACATCACCCGCCCGGCCGGGCGACCTACCCCCTGTTTCAAGAACTCTCGGTCAACACTCCCGCCCGGCCGGGCCACTTTTCCACCCGGCCGGGCCAACTCATTTTCGGTGCCAAACTTGCATTATCTCCATTTTCAAGGGACCAACTTGCAATTCTTACACCCAAACCCTACCCCAACACTATAAATACCTTCATTCTTGAATTTCACACCATCTTACCCCTTTCTCAAGAGTTCTTCACACATTTACACATATTTGGAGGTGTTTGGTCATAACTTCCTCATTTCTTCACCAATTCATGCAAGGGAAGAGGCATTAGCTTGGGAATTTCAATTCCCTACCACAATCTAGACTAAACTTTCTCTTTCTTTTCCTTTTTATTTAGTTATTTCAATTGGATATTGTAATTTGATTATGTTTGTAGTTCGCTAAACAACTTGTGGTTCTAAGGCATTGTAGAGACTTGGATTGATGTTTATGAGTAATTTCCTGCTTTAATTGGTGTTTATCTCTTATTTGCATGTTTAATTATTCATTGTAAAGCATGCTGTTAGTGGCCATGATGATTTGCTTGATCCATTGTTAATTGGGGTAGTATCGAGAGATTTATTCCATTTAATCGTATGCGAATGTGCAACCCGGTATTATTATGATCTCGAGAGAGGATTAATTATCGGAGAGGGAATCGAATGATCTTAGGAGCTATTTTAGATGGTGTAATGTTTGTGATGTAGACATACGAGCTTATATTACATTGCGTCTTTGGATTAATTTGTATCGAGAGATCGATTAGTTCTTCTTGTGTGATCACCCTATATGAGATAACATTAATAGCCATTTGAACGAGATAACTCTCATAAACGGACGTCTAAATACTACAATTGCCTTGGAACTCACCTTCTTTCTTTGAGTTACATCTGTTTCACTTTCATTTTCTTGATTTATATGGTATTTGATTGATTTCGTCTTTGCTCTTTATTACTTATTTGTGACACTTGGTAGGTAATTTTAGAGTAAATCATCATATTCAAATTATCGATCACGTCTACTTAGAACTCGACTAGCAAACTACCACTTTTACGCTTAGCCTTCTCGTGGGATCGACCTCGTGCTTATCACGCTACAATAGACGTCGTATACTTGCGGTTGTTTATTTAGTGTTGCATATCACGTGTATTAAGTTTATGGCGCCGCTGCCGGGGAGGTTTTTATAAGCTCTAGAGTGTAGGCTAGGAGAGTTTTAGTTTAGACAATTTATTTGCTTTCTTTATTTGCAAAAATCCAAAAATATTTGTGTTTGTTACTTTGAGCTTATTTGTATTTCTCACTCTCGTTTGTTCTTTTGATAGATATGGTTTATGATCACACGATCTAGGAGGAACCAGCAAGAAGTGTTACCCTTAGATCCGGAGATTGAAGCCAATTGTCTAAGAAGGAACGCCGAAAGGAGAAGAATAGAGTTGGAAAGAATGAACCGACGGGAAAATCCGGTTGTAGAAGAAGTTGAAGAGGAACTTGAGAATCAAGGAGTGGAAGGAGTTGAGGAACCAAACGGGAATGGAGGTAACCGACCTCAAGGAGTGCTAAGGGACAACTTTCGTCGGAGAGTTGAAGAAAATGTTGGTATGGAAAGAAATGGAGAGCAAAGGGAGGAAAACGGGAATCAACGAGTCTTGAGAGACCACTTCCGCCCTATCCCTAGACCATATGGAGGAGCGGGTCGGGAACCCGTTGATGCTCATAACTTTGAGCTCAAACCGGCACTAATCATGATGGTCCAAAATAACCAATTCGGAGGGTTGTCGAAGGAGGATCCTAACCTCCATTTATCTCAATTCCTAGAGATAAGTTGAACGGTTAAGATCAACCGTGTTCCCCAAGACTACATCCGCTTGCAAATCTTCCCCTTCTCACTCCGTGATCGTGCAAAACAATGGTACATGTCTCTTGATCTAAGGACGATCGAAAATTGGGCCGATCTTGTAGATGCTTTCCTCATGAAGTACTTTTCTCCAAGCAAGACCATCAAAATACGAGGAAAAATTTCCTCATTTATGCAAGATGACGATGAGTCATTAGCCGAGGCTTGGGAGCGCTTCAAGGATCTCATAAGAAGTTGTCCTCAACACGGGTTCTCAAGAGACCAATTGATTTGCTATTTCTACAACGGGATGGACCATCGTACGAGAGGGATGGTAGATGCCTCGGCCGGTGGAGGTTCTTTGCTAGGAAAGACGACGGATGAGGGTTATGTGCTTTTAGAGGAGATGGCAAAGAACGGAAACCAATGGCCATGTGAGAGAAGGCAAGCCCGGAAAGTTGCTTCCACTAGGGAGTCGGATGATTTTGCTACTCTATCAAACAAGGTGGACAAGTTGACATTGATGATGGCGGCTAAGTCATTAATGGGACCTAGTGACGATCAATATGAAGAGGCCCATTATATGAACAATCAAAGGGACCGTCATTTTCGAGAAAGAGGTTGGAACGAGAGGCAAAATCCACCCAACCCAAATCATTACCATCCCGGGTTGAGGCAACATGAGAATTTCTCCTATGCCAACACAAGGAACACCATCATCCCACCTCCAAATTTCAATGTAAGAGATGGTGCAATTGTGGAATTCCCATCAAAGTTATCGTTGGAGAACATGTTTGGTGCATTCATGGGAGAAACCAAAAACTTCATGAGAGAGACTAGGGAGAATACAACCAAGACTTGGCAAATAATTGATGAGCATGGTGAAATGATCAAGAATGTGGCAAACAACGTGAAGGCCATAGAAAAGCAAATAGGCCAACTTGCTAATGTCATTGGAAAGCAACACGTTCCGGGGCAATTCTCCTCTAACACGGAGCTAAATCCTAAGGAGCAATGCAACGCCATAAGGCTAAGAAGTGGGACAAGCTACGAAGGGCCCAAGATGCCGTTAGAGGAGGAAGTGGTAATGGCACCCGAGGGTGTTGATAAAAGAGATGACTTAGTAAAAGAGAAAGAAGAAAAAGAAGGGGAGAAGAAGAGTGAGGAGGCAATCCCTCCTCAAGACAAAAGCAAAAGTGAGGTACCTCTTCCATACCCTCAAAGATTGAAGAAAAAGGGTTTGGATCACAAGTTTGCCAAGTTTGTGGAAATGTTCAAGAAGATCCACATTAACATTCCCTTTGCCGAAGCACTTGAGCAAATGCCCCACTACTCCAAATTTTTGAAGGAGATCATGTCTAACAAATGGAAGATGGTGAAGTATGAGACGGTGCATTTGACCGAGGAGTGTAGCTCGATTATTCAAGTCAAGTTGCCTCAAAAACTTAGAGACCCCGGATCTTTCACTTTACCATGTGTCATTGGGGATGGAGGTACATTTCGAGCTTTGTGTGATTTGGGAGCGAGCATTAATCTCATGCCCTTGTCCATATTCAAGTCACTTGGTTTGGGAAAGCTTACACAAACCACAATGAGCCTTATATTGGCGGATAGATCCGTGACATACCCTTTGGGTATAGTGGAAGATGTTCCATTGATTTTGGGAAGGCCATTCTTGAGCCTTATATTCCCGGTGGACTTTGTAGTGTTGGATATAGAGGAAGATAAGTATGTTCCATTGATTTTGGGAAGGCCATTCTTGGCAACCGGTGGGGCTAAAATTGATGTAAAGAAAGGAGTGCTAAAACTTCAAGTGAACGATGAGAAAGTCACGTTCAACATTTATAGAGCTATCAAAGTCCGGGATGATGAAGATGGAGAGTATGGGTACTCTAGAAGAGATCACCCTCCAATGCCAATGAAAGAGGAGGTGGAAGAAGATCTCAAGATCAACTTTGTGAAGGAGGACCCCCAAGTGGAAGAGAATGAATTGAAGATGGGCAAGAAGGCCAAGTTTGGGGGAGTTTTTGAAGAAAACTCCCCCAAATCAAGAAAAGTTACTTATACGAACTTGGGGATGGATGAAGCATCAACCTCCTATGACATGATTGAAGAGCCGGATGGAGTGGCTAGTGGATGCTTCAATGGTTTCAAGAAGGTTGCATGGGCCAAGAAGGTCAAAAACAAGGAGGATGATGGGGTGACTTGATATTCCCCTCAAGAGGAACCGTCCGGCATAGGACGTTAAAAATAGCGCTTCTTGGGAGGCAACCCAAGGTTTTATTGCTTTCATGTTTTTATTGCTAAGTAGTGTTGATAGCTTGGTTTATTTTGTAGGTATGGATGAAGAGTACTATGGATAGCAAGTCTTGGAGAATGAAGAAGAAACAAAGCCAACTTTGGAAAGGAGGAAGCAAGTGTTGCAATGGTGATCTTAGAAGAAGCATTGGATGTGCAAGGAGGGAGGTAACAACTTGTAGCCCCAAACTTAGAATTTATACATAGTAAAATTCTAAGTTTGGGGGAGTTTTTTTTTTTTTTCTTTTATTTTTCTACTAGTTGTTACCCTTGCATCGGTTCGTCATTCTACTTGTGTCACATTTTGCACCGGCGCACACTTGGTTTTCACATGCTTAGATTGTTTAAGTTGATTTTGATCATATGTTGGGTAGTGGATCTTTGGTGAAATGTGAGCATGAATAGTCATTGGAATTCATTGTTGAGTAGTTGTGGTGATGCCTATTTGCTTGAATGTAGGCATGATTGGTGGTGGAATATAGTATCATGTTGTGTTCATATTTGTGAATCTTTGATAGCATGAATGCATGATGTGTTGTTGTTTGGGAACATTTGATGAATGTGAGAGTCCTATTGAATAAATCGGTGAGAATTGAGCCTTAAATCGAGCATGTAATCCGGTTTAGTTCATTTGAGAGTGGACTAGGTTATTGCTAGTGATCCTAGAACTTGCCCAAGTTCTTGTTTGAAAGCATGATTGTGTGAAACTTTGTGATGTGATATAGGCCATCTTGTTCTAAAAGAGTCACTTAGCCAAAATTTCCCAAAACCGAAGTAATCTTCCGTAGTTAGCCCCTTGAGCTTAATTCCTCGTTTTCTTGACAAACTACAATGTTAACCACTTAGCCTTTTTGAGCCTTTGATACCTATATCTAGTGGGGGATAAAAGACAAAGTGGAAAAACATGTGCTTAAATGAATATCTTTGGTGAAAGGAGAAATTGGAGAAGTTAAAAGAAAAAAAAAAAAAAAAGATGAAAAGAAAATCAAGGGAAAAGAAAAGAGGGACAAAGAGCCCCAAAAGCTTGAAAAGAAAAAAAGTGTTCAATGGTTTTGTGGTGTAGAATGTGCTTAAAAGAGAACATATAAAATTGTGGAAGTTAGAGTTTTTGAGTTGTAATCCGCGGAATTGTAACTTTATCTTGAAAAGTTTTTGAGATGTGTCTATGCGTCTTTGTCTCTCGCTCTCCACTGGTTTATGAGTTACTTCATCCAAATTTACCCCACCTTGACCAAAGAGCCAATGTTACATCCTTGATTAAGTCCTATTGATCACATTATTGAGCATTTGAGTGTTGTGAAAAGTAGAAGTTGGGCAAGCATATGGTGATTGCATAGCATAACTTGGTTGATGAGTGCATTAATATCCTCAATTTGTTTGTGTGTTTGAGAGAAACACTTTGTCATGTGAGTAGAGGACTTGAGCATTTGGATTGTGTTTCCCATTCACAATGTGTTGTGTGTTTATGCACTCTTTGATCCATGAGTGTGAATTGCAATAATGAGCCTATGACCTTCATTGAGAAATGCACTTTGAGAAAGAGATATCATTGCATCTTACTTTGCAGGTGTGATTTGCATTGAATATTCCATTGTGATCATTCCACCCTCATTGCTTTAAGTGCTTAGTTGTTTGAGGACAAACAACATTTTAAGTTTGGGGGAGTTTGATTCGGGTGGAATTTACACATTTTAGAGGCACATATAAAGTGGATTTTGATGTGGATTTCATTGATTTATGCATTGAATATGATTGTTTAAGCCAAAATGAGAGAAAGGTTGTGTTTTGTCGATTTTATAGGAAATACGATAGAATTTGGAGCAAAACACCAACCATACTTTACTGGATCAAGAAGAGGAGTACACGGTTGGATTCGTCTCGAAAAATGGAGTGGAATAGCAAAAAGAATCGAGTCAATAGGAGGTCGGAAGCTCAAGATACGGAGGGACGAAGTTGGAGGACGAAAGAGAATAAGCCAATACGAAAGTTTGGCCCGGCTGGGCCACATTTCCCGCCCGGCCGGGCGGCCAAATCCAGAAATTTCACTTATTTTCGAAGTATTGGCCCGGCCGGGCGGCCGAATACCCCAAATTACACCTCCATTTACGAAACTTTGGCCCGGCCGGGCGACCTACCCCCTGTTTCAAGAACTCTCGGCCAACACTCCCGCCCGGCCGGGCCACTTTTCCACCCGGCCGGGCCAACTCATTTTCGGTGCCAAACTTGCATTTTCTCCATTTTCAAGGGACCAACTTGCAATTCTTACACCCAAACCCTACCCCAACACTATAAATACCTCCATTCTTGAATTTCACACCATCTTACCCCTTTCTCAAGAGTTCTTCACACATTTACACATATTTGGAGGTGTTTGGCCATAACTTCTTCATCTCTTCACCAATTCATGCAAGGGAAGAGGCATTAGCTTGGGAATTTCAATTCCCTACCACAATCTAGACTAAGCTTTCTCTTTCTTTTCCTTTTTATTTAGTTATTTCAATTGGATATTGTAATTTGATTATGTTTGTAGTTCGCTAAACAACTTGTGGTTCTAAGGCATTGTAGAGACTTGGATTGATGTTTATGAGTAATTTCCTGCTTTAATTGGTGTTTATCTCTTATTAGCATGTTTAATTATTCATTGTAAAGCATGTTGTTAGTGGCCATGATGATTTGCTTGATCCATTGTTAATTGGGGTAGTATCGAGAGATTTATTCCATTTAATCGTATGTGAATGTGCAACCCGGTATTATTATGATCTCGAGAGAGGATTAATTATCGGAGAGGGAATCGAATGATCTTAGGAGCTATTTTAGATGGTGTAATGTTTGTGATGTAGACATACGAGCTTATATTACATTGCGTCTTTGGATTAATTTGTATCGAGAGATCGATTAGTTCTTCTTGTGTGATCACCCTATATGAGATAACCTTAATGGCCATTTGAACGAGATAACTCTCATAAACGGACGTCTAAATACTACAATTGCCTTGGAACCCACCTTCTTTCTTTGAGTTACATCCGTTTCACTTTCATTTTCTTGATTTATATGGTATTTGATCGATTTCGTCTTTGCTCTTTATTACTTATTTGTGACACTTGGTAGGTAATTTTAGAGTAAATCATCATATTTAAATTATCGATCACGTCTACCTAGAACTCGACTAGCAAACTACCACTTTTACGCTTAGCCTTCTCGTGGGATCGACCTCGTGCTTATCACGCTACAATAGACGCCGTATACTTGCGGTTGTTTATTTAGTGTTGCATATCACGTGTATCACTCTACCGACGGAATTTTGGGCGTCACCCTACCGACGGAATTTCAGAATCCGTCGGTAGATTCAAAATGTACGCACCGACGAAATTTCAAAATCCGTCGGTAGCGCGTAATATTTACAGAAGCTTTTTTCCCCTTTCTCACTCAGTCGAAAAAAATTGTGGAAATTGTATGAGAGCAAGCAAATTTCGGTACGTTTTTCTTTTTTACTTGGTTAAATTTTGTAGTTTAGTTGTGCATTTTATATGGTTATAGTTTAATTAGTTGTGCATTTTATATATTTGTAGTTTAGTTGTGTATTTTAATTATATTGTTTGTAGTTTAATTAGTTGTGCATTTTTTTATATGTTTGTAAGAATTTTATGTTAAATGTTTAACAGATGGAATTGCCGGATCGTCGATGGATGTATGAAACTCCTAGGTTCATTTTAGGAAATGTGAATAGTGAATTTTACAATAAACTTGTGTCATTTGTTGAATTTGCAAAGCTCCACCCACATTACATGCATGGGGATTGTATCAAGTGTCCGTGTAATGCCAAAAAATGTCGATTGATGAGGTTTTGGTACATGTTCTGAAGAATGGTTTCACTGTTAATTATTATAATTTGACATTTCACGGCGAAGTACGTTGGCCTTATAACTTTGATCAAGTTTTATACTATTACACTGCTGGTATCTATGAAAGACAAATATATGGTCCAGTGCAGTACAGGTGGATGTACCCATTTGAAAGGTAAACTCTTACATTTTTCATTTTTTATATATACTACATGCATGTTCACTGAATTAAAAAATATATTTTTTATTATAAATCAGATATCTCCACAACTTGAAACGCAATGCTAAACAAAAGGAAAATGTGGAAGCATCGATTGTTAATGCATATTTGAATGAAGAGGTTGGCATGTTTTGTTCTTATTATTTTGAAGACCATGTCAACACTCGGTTGAGAAGTGAACCACGTAACTACGGTGGTAGAGATATAGACAATATCGGTGAAGAGGTCGATGGAATGCTGTCTATATTCAAGTCTAAGGGATGACCAATAGGAAAATTCACAGAACGAGAGTGGGAGTCGAACAGAGAGGCAGAAATAGCACAAACGTATGTGTTATTGAATTGTGATGAAGTTCAGCCTTACATTGAGTAAGTATTTCATATTTTTATCATTACTTCATTTATGTAATTTAATATTAATTGTGATTGGATGTTGTGAATTAGGATGTATACTCAAGAACTAAGACGAACAGAACAAAACATCTCAGATACAGATATAGATGCTCGTCTTCAACGTGATTTTGCCCGATGGTTCCAACGTTGTGTGAGTACCATTTCCTTAAATTTTACGTAAATAAATATGATTCATAATTAATGTTAATTATTTGAACTGTATAGGGACGGTCAAACGATTTTGAGAATCGATTCTTAAGGGATCTCAGCAAAGGACCACTACGTCGTGTAAAGACTTACAACGGTTATATTGTGAAGGGCTACAGATTTCATACATCCGAGTATTCATCAAGAAAATCGACTACCAACAGTGGTGTTTGCATTAGCAGTGCAAACTACAATGCAGATGCAAGTGACTACTATGGGGTGTTGCACGAAGTCGTTGAAGTAGAATATCCGGGATATCCAGCAAAGACTGTAGTGTTGTTCAAGTGTCATTGGTTTGATTCAGGCCCTTCAGGAACAAGGATTCATCCGGAGTACAAACTCGTCGATGTTAATCCGAAAAGGAGTTATATCGGGAATGGTCCATTTGTATTTGCCCATCAAGTATCTCAAGTATACTACTGCAAGTATCCAGTACGATCACGTAGTAAAATTGAATGGCACGTTGTTTGCAAAGTAAAGGCAAGATCAATGGTAGAAGTCCCTACAAAGGACAGGAGTGATGAAGATGATTCTCTGTTTCAAACGGAACAAATAGAGGCTAGAACTGAAGTCTTTACGGGAGATTTGAATATCCACGTAGACTTGACGGCTGGAAATTCACAATTGATCGAAATTGAAAACGATAATGGAAATGAGGAAGATGATGAAAATGAAGAGAAGGAGGAGGAGGAAGATGAAACAAATAATGAAAATGTAGATGAAGAAGATGAAGAAGAAGAAGATGAATAATAAATTATATAATGTAAGCTAATTATTTTATTAGACGTACAATTTAAAAATATTTATTTATCATTAAGTTACAACTAAAAATTGTGAAAAGAAATTAATTTTTTGAATTTTTTTAAAATATAATTAGCAAAAAAATGAATATTTTAGTAAGAAAAATGAATATTTTAGTATTTAAAAATATATAAATTATAGATTACAAATTTAATTATTTAATTTATGTGAATGAAATTAATTTTTTCAAATTTTTTAAAAAATAATTAGCAAAAAAATGAATTTTTTACTAAAAAATATTAGTATTTTAGTTAAAATATGAATATTTTAGTATTTTAAAATATATAAATTATAAAAATATAAATTATAGATTTCAAATTTAATTATTTGATATATATGAAAGAAATTAATTTTGTGAATTTTAAAAAAAAAATGGGCAGAAAATGAGTACATATACAATTAATATTACAATTACGAACAAGTAACACACCTGTTCGAGTGGTAGGCGCCCACACACCCGGGTTCGATTCCTAGCAAGGCCAGAATAAATGGTGGCCTTAATAACAGATCGCGGGTCGGGTCCGGGGCCGGGCCGGGTCCGATCCACGCCAGTTTTTTTTTTTTTTTGGGTTGACTTATCCGTCGGTACTACCGGCGGAACCCCCGACGGGCACCGACTGAATATAATTCCGAATTTAAAAAATATAAAATCGATTTGCGTCGGCAGATCCGTCGGAAGGTACCGACGGAATTCCCGACAGAAGCCGACGGATATATTTTTGTTAAAAAAAATGCTAAAATAAATTTCCGTCGGTAAGTCCGTCGGTACTACCGACGGACGGCCGACGGAATTGCCGACAGAAATCAGACCCGGTTTCAAAACGGGTCATTCGGCCTACCGACGGAATGAGATCCGTCGGCAGACTCGACTGATTTATTCCGTCGGGAATCCGTCGGGACTACCGACGGAATAAAAAATTTCGTCGGTAAACCGGACCGACGAGACTAGAGCCGACTGAATTATTCCGTCGGTAGTTCCGTCGGAAACCACGCCTACCGACCACAATTCCGTCGGTAGATCTGTCGGTAAACCACGCGTTTTTTGTAGTATTTGGCGAGCTGAAAATCCGTCTTTCAACTCTACTTCTACTGACTAAGCCCGTCCGGGGGGAGATACTTTTCTTATACTTCTCTGTAGGAGAGCAATCGATGAGCTCTGTTCTCCTCAGAGAGGAAGAGAGTCATCAAAGGCCTTTATATTATGTGAGTAAAATGTTGCAAGGGCCGGATGAGAGGTATTCAGAACTGGAGAAGTCGGCCTTAGCCGTGATGGTGACGGCTAGAAGGCTCAGACCTTACTTCTTAGCTCACAAAGTTGTGGTAAGAACAAACCTTCCTCTGAAACAGACGATGGTGCGTCTTGATCTCTCAGGTCGGATGGTGAAATGGGCACTTGAGATAGGTGAATATGACATAGAGTTCGAATCCAGGACTGATATCAAGGCTTAGGCCTTAGCATTTTTAAGCTAATAAAAAACCTTCAACATTCTAACTTCATTTTTTCAATATTTTTTCTTTTTTAAGCTAATAAAAAACCCAAGTGTACCTATTTTTAGAGAAGTGTGAACAATATTACAAGTAACGATAACATTCATTTTTCATGCAGATTTTGAAAGAGTTTCTTAGGATGTGAAAATGTTTAAGTTCCATTGCAAAAATCGGCCTAGGCGGCGGCTAGGCGCTGAGCAGTCCCTAGCCGATTTGATGTTGTATCTCTAAGCGTTTTTTTAAATCGACCTAGGCGGTGTCTAGGCACCAATATTTTAATTTTTTTATTTTTTATTTAGAAGTCCGATTTGGACAATCGTGCACATTTTTTAAAGGAAAACAAGGTTCTATCTTGTCGGCCTAGGTACTAGGCGGTGCCAACTATCGATTTCCGACTTCTACAATCTTGCAATATTTTTGTATTTTTCAAAAAACTTTCTTCACTTCGTGCCTTTAAAAAGGGTTACAAACTAGCATATGACATTCATTATTTTCAAAGTGTTAAAACTTTATGTCAAAATTATGTTCCGTTTCACGCAAGATCCTACTTTTTTTTTAGCAAATCAATTATTTAAAAATGTTCATCTATCAAAAGCTATTTTTCAAAATAATTGAATTCAAACGCAATATTTAAAAATATTGGTTCTTAAAAACGAAAAGGCAAAATTAGAATCATTTAAAAGAGTTTGCACATGACCCCCATCCCCCAATGTCGGCAACCAATGGTGCAGTGTGAACAAGGCAATTGTGGTGATGAAATTGTAAGATTGATAGATACGTGTCATATTGAATGGTCCATGTATAATTGATGCATGGTACCTACATTCAGAAATGCACATGGATTTATGACAATTTTAATGTTTTTACAGGCATGCGTGCCTTGTCCCTGCTTTCTGCTCTTTCATTTCATTCAAAATGGGACATGACATGGGCTTGTAATTCATGTAAACCCTTCGACTTTGTAAAAAAAAATTGTAACCCTTCGTCGACCTTTCTGACCATATATGCCCTTTTTATTTTTAGCATAATACAATTTTTAGGTTTCTAAACTACTCCCTCGTCCCGTGATTATTTGCACACTTGGAACGTCACAAGATTATTTACACACCCTTAATATGAAAATACCCAATAAAATTAATATCATCTCAACATCATTTTATTTTCAAAATTGTCACTCATTTTTTAAATACGTACATTTTACTTTATACCTCAGTAAATCATCTAAAATACCCCTACTTTATCTTGCATCACCGACCACCACTACAAAAAAACTGATTTTTATAACAAAATTTTCTTATTATTGCTTCTCTAGCTAAAAGTCTATACGGAAATTGAGAATTAATGACAGCATCTGTCACTAAAAGTCAATTCTTGTCATTAAAAGTTTTTAGTTAGAGAAACTATAATGACAGAATTTATGTCACTAAAAGTCAATTTTCTTAAAAAATGTGTCGATCAAACCGTGCAAATAATCTCGAGACGGAAGGAGTATATTTTTTTGTTAAAAAGGTTCTGACATCTCTAAGCAAGAGTTGGTTGCCGAGGTTGAGGCACAGCTTAACGCCGAATGATAAAGGAAGTTAGATCACCTCAGCGCTCACTTGGACCGGATTGCATGCTAATTTTTGGGATAGCGTTGCGCTAACTGACTATGTCCATACCAACATTGCTGGAGCTAAAGGAGGTGGTGCGGGCTAGCTTTGGGAACCGAGGATCCAACATAGGGCCCATGCATCGTCAATTTTGACGCTGGTGATGAGAATGAGGAGGTATGCGATGATGAAGAGTCGATGACTTCTTCAGCGATGAATACGTTGAGGCTCCATTTGGATGGAGGGATTTGGCTTATGGATTTGAAATCCACAATCTAAATCCACTCCACTTGTTTGGATTATGAATGAATACTTAGATTTGTGTCCACACATTTTTTTAGTTAAAATTGAGAGGATTTTAAATCCTCTCTCAAACCATGTCATTTGAAATCAATCTATTTTTAAATCATTTCATTTAAAATACCTACGCAAATCAAATCCCCCCATCCAAACACAACTTGAGTGATGATGCCGTATGTTATTTGTATTTGAACAATTTAGTTTAAATTATGTGTCGTATTTTAATCATATTTGTATTTTCATAGTTTTTTTTTTTTTTTAATTTTGGTCGTATAAAGTATGCTCAATTTGAACATTTTAACAATTTTTTAAAGTTTAATAATTTTAAATGATCAATTAAATTTAATATTTTTAAATTAATTAATAAAAAAGTTATTTTTAAAGTAATTAATAAAAAAGTTATTTTTATTAAGTAATAAAAAAGAGAGTATAATATAGAGTAATTAATTAGATATATTTAAATTGAAAAAATTAGAATTTATAAAGTAAAATTATTACAATTATATCAAGATGTGAATCTACCAATGTTAATAAATTACAATATTTAAAATAGTAATGTAATATAATTAGACATTTGAAACACATTCAACATAGAAATTTTCGAGATATTAAATAAAAAAATTGAGAAAAAATAGTTTGTTGCAAATTACGATCGCCAAACTTCTGTGGCTAGCTAGCTAGCGACATAATTTGCAATGACATTTTGACCCGATTGGTCATGAGTCTAATCATTTTGCGACAAAAAAATCCTGTCATAAAATTACGATGAAATAATTTTGTTGAAAATTGTGATGATTTAAAAAAATTATTACAAATATTTTCGACCACTTCAAATTCGTCGCAACTAACCTTTTGCCATGGTTTTCTGGTCACAATATTCGTTATATATCTAATCCAATTTCAACTAGGGATGTAAATGAGTTGAGTAGTGTTAAGCTCGAAATCGACTCAAACTAGATTGAGTGTTTTTTTTTATTATTAACTGGAGCTCGACTCGTAGAAAAACTTAAAATATTTGAGCTTGACTCGTCTCAACTCAATATCTCTTACATACCATTAATTAAAGAATATTTTAGTGAGAATTACTCGAACTCTACTCAATTAAATTCACATTGATTTTAATTTTTTTTTTGAATCGAGCACGAGTAGCTCGTGACACACCCTAATTTTAACTGGTGATGTGCCTAAGGATACCCGATCACGCTTGTCTAATTTCCACCTAGGATTGGTCTTATATAAAATCAATTCCTTATAAGGAATTGAGTTGACTTGGTCAACTTAAATCTTAAATATTCAAAAATATTGTGAACCCTAAATATTCAAGATTATTGTGAATAAAAAATTTGACTTGGTTATTTTTTTTTATTATTATATTTTTTTTGTAATTTTTTTTATTGATAATTTTTTTTCGAAATTGTGTGTGTTGAAAAGTGTAAGTTAATATTACTAAAAAGTGTAACACAATATTACTAAAAAGTGTAACACATTTTTTTATTAAAAAGTATAAGTCACTATAATTGAAAAGTGCAATACAACTTTTAATGAAAAGTATAAGTCATTATAACTAGAAAATGCAAGTTAGTATAACTAGAAAATACAATTAAGTTAATATAATTAGAAAGTGCAACACAATATTATTAAAAAGTGCATGTCAATATACTTGAAAAGTGCAACACAATATTTTAATGAAAAGTGTAAGTTATTATAACTGAAAAGTGTAACAAAATACGAGTAAAAAGTGTAACATAACATTACTAAAAAGTGTAACTCACTATAACTGAACATATTGATGAAAATTGTAAGTCACTACAACTGAAAAGTGCAACAAAATATGACTAAAAGGTGTAGCATAACTGTTGGTCCTGAAAGGAGTATATAACAAGTGTATGGGGGGGGGGGGAATACACTTGTATGCAATTCTTTTCAACTTTTGATCAAACCAGAGCTCAGCAAGGTTGTCTTGGACAACTCTGCTGAAGATGATTAACTCTTCTAAGATAATCAGACTACTAAGTACTATTGAGTACTTAGTTGAATAACTATCTAGGGGAGTTATATGTGCGGAATAGTGGTTGGCCCTTTTAGTTTAGACTCCTTTAAAGTTCTGAAATCACTTAGTCAATTCAATACAGTCCAGTTTTCAGGGAACTTGTCCAAATAGGTTTTGCACAGTCTTTGAATGCTTAGCCTTTGAAAGATCAGTTTGTGTGCAGTGTTGAATGTATGAAAGTACTTGAAAAACAAAACAACACAAGAGTTTATAGTGGTTCAGAGACTCAAGCTCCTACATCCACTTTCCCTGATTGAACATGATAATTCCTTCACTCTTGGAATTAACTTGTTTTATAGTGCCAAGGTGCACTTGATCAATAACACCACTCCTTGGTGAATTGATCCCTAGGATGTCTAGAGTCCTAGTACCCTCTTCTCAACTCAGAACTGAACTGTTCTTCTCTCAACAGTCATCTCCTACCACTTCTACTACTACAACAACCTTCTCACTTTCTCACTTTGAAAGGGGTAAGGATTGATGTAAGGTTCCAACTAATGAGATATCCTTTACAATGAAGATCAGTGTATAAGGATAGGATATCTCTATAAGCTTGTGTATGAATATACAATAGGTTCAGCTTAGAAGAAGTGAGTGAAGACTAAGATAGTCTTTGAAATCTAGAAGCACTCTTGCTTGTAGGATAGTTGGATGTTCTTGTCAAATGTTGAGGGTTCTTTCAAATGGTCTTCTCACTTCTGTATTTATAGACAATTGAAGGATTTGCCCGTTGGAGAGGCAGACTCAAGAGTCCATAAATGTCTTCTTTTAGTTCTTCAACTTTGAAGACAGATTCTTGATAGTGACATGTCCTCATTTGGGAAATAAACGGCTGTATAAGCTTTGTCTTCATTCTGCAGCTCTCTTCCCAATGTCTGACTTTCAGATTCTCTTGTTAGGACATGGACATGGCTTCTGAAGGTTGCTCCAATGATAGGACAACATTCCTTATCAAATGGACAACTCTCCTTATCACTATCAGCAGTCTTGCTTATCAGCAAGGTTGACTAGCTCTTCTTCAGATGACTTGGCTCTTACCCATGCTTCACTTCAAAGTGATCTTAGCATGATTCATTAATGATCTTTAGGGTGTAGTTGTCTCTTCAGCATGGTTGACCTCAAGCTTTCAGTACACTTCTTCTGAATTGATTGTGCTGAGACAACTCCTCTGGACAACTCATCTGATCAGCATACTTGTCCTTCAGTGGACTTGGTCATGATTCCAGAATTTGAGCTTTGAGGGGACTTGTTCTAGATGAACTTTAAAGCATGTGTTCCCCCTCAAATTGTGCATCTAACTATCTAAGAGCTTCCTAACATATTAGCTACTCATCTAGCCTTATTCTATATGTTCTAACATTCTTAGAACATAATCATCTTTGACTTAGGCATGTCTCAGAGGGTTTTAGTATTGAATCAAAACATATCTCATTTTATTCCCAACAATAACATTACTAAAAAGTGTAAGTCAATATAACTAAAAAATATTGTTGAAAATAGTAAGTCACTGCAACTGAAAAGTGAAACAAAATATGTGTAACATAACATCACTTACAAGTGTATGTCATTATAACTGAAATTATTATTGCAAAATAACATGCTAAAAAATTGTAAATTGCATGTTACACTTTTCCTTATTTTTAACATGCACTTTTATAATTAAAAAAAAAATATATGTGAAAATTGTTAGATGTAAGAGTTGAACACTAGACCTCAACATAAAAAAGATTATACTCAACCATTTAAGCTACATAAATCATTACAAATGTTTTTCGCGTATTTTATTTTTATTATCAATTCTACCAATTTTTTAAAATTTACTAAATTTCTTGTAAGGAATTGAGTCTACAAGATACCTACCCTTCCACCTATAATTGTAATAATTTTACTTGATGTACACTTTAAATTTTATCTACTATAAATAGTTAGATTACCAAATCACGTGGAATTATTGTTATGCTAAAATTAGATTAGTTGCATTTTATTTATAATTAAATAACACTACTTTTCTTTATTTATTTGTGTCCCACTTAATTGTCCTTTTCTAATGGTACTTTATTTTCCTTTTTTTTTTTTTTTTTGCATTACATTCAAAAATAGATAACACTACTTTTCTTTATTTATTTGTGACCCACTATTTTCTCCTTTTCTAATTGCACTTTACTTCCTTTTTTAAATTGAGGTTGGGCGTTGTTCATGAGTATAGGAGTATATTTTATTTCAAGTGAAGGAATATGCCTAGCTAATTAGTACTATGATACTATCCTTTCTTATCTCCAATTTCAAAACACAATTTTTTTCATTCCATTCCTTTCCTATTTCTCTTTAAAAAAATAATTTAACCAAACACCTTTACTAATGCAAGTATATACGTCTAATTGAAACAAAATTGAAACGGAGGAAGTATTACACATATACTATGTAACTTGAGTTTGACTCTAATTGATTCTGTTACTAATAATTGGGCACAAATCTGGACTTAGTGACATACTCCTTAGGAGTAGTATATATAAAACGTTGCACATAGAATTTTGTCATTAATGTATTACTTACTTCCTCCTGTTCAAAAAGTTTGTCGCATTTATCATTTTGTATAAGATTAATTAAGAAACATATATCCCTTATTAATTTGTTCCTCTAGCTCCGCATTGACCTTTCCTTTCTATCACGCTCTTGCCTTTTAAAGAAAGTGAGAGAAAATTAATCATTAATGTATTTCCAATTAAAAGTGATATTGTATGAGTTACAAAGGGGGATTTTAGGAAAAATTGTGGTAAAAATAGAAAAAGCGACAGTCTTTTTAAAACAAAAATAAAGACCAAATGCGACAAATTTTATGAAAAAGATGAATAGAAAAAAGGAATATTATAAGGAAATAAAACAAAAGTTGGTGGAGATTAAAGGGAGTTGTAGCTGTCCAAATACTGCATACTGTATGTTGTGTAGTGATGCTTTGGTCCTTAATTACTGTAAAAAAGTTGGCAGAAAGTAAATGTGCTTTTGTTAATTGGGCTTGGGGGTGAGTGAAATAGAGTAATAATTAGATCATTCTATTCAGGGACGAAGGGAGAGAGGGCCCAGGGGGGCCACTGGGCCCCCCACCCATTTTATAAATTTTTTTAAATAATTTTTTTAAAAATATTAAAAAATAAAATAAAAAATAATTTTAATTATAATTAATTATATTTAATAATCATATAACAATTTTTAAGTGAATTAGTAAAATATTAGTAGTGCAATTATTATTTTCCTTATAATGTAGTACTTGTTTTGTGTATAATTAAATAACATTTTTTTTATAAATTTACCTTTCATTATCATTAAAGATTGAGAGAAAAATGAAGGAAAATATAAGAGTGTGAAATGACTTATTTCAATTATCAAGAAAGAGAAATGAAAAAAGTATTAAAATAAAAATTATAGAAATTTGCATATGAGTAATTTAGGGACAAACGTGTTAAAAATAGCTAAAATGACAAATTTTTAAAACAAGAATTAAGACTAATAGTGTCAATCAATATAAAACGAGTGAAGTATATAACAATTTAAAATATAAAAATTAAAAGAAGTTCGCGTATAGACTGTATAAACATTAATTTGTAGGTAATGAACGGAAATAATGAAACTTTTATTGAAACATATTAAAACTCTATTTGATTCATTAGTAATATATTATCGTATATGTTTCAAACTTATATGATATTAAAAGCGAAATTTATTATTCATAATTGGGCCCCCCATCGGTTAAGTTCTGGCTCCGTCACTGATTCTATTACTAATCGTGCATAATGAAAAGAAAAGAAAATTGGGGCTTTAATATTACTTAATTTTGTACGAAACTTAATCTCATCTGCAATAAATTAAAATATAATACTAATAAAATAGTCACGCATATTCACCTTGAAACCGTTATAAATACACACCCTTTGCATGTATGTTAATCACAACTTATCCTTATAACATTTTCAACAACCTACACTCTGTGAAGAAAATATGGGTCGCTTTGTGTCTGTTCTCCTGGTGGTGATGCTTGTCATGATGACTACTGGTAATTAGTTTCATTTCTAACATTAATTTTACCTATTTTTCATAAGTAATTTTTCAATTTCACATTGAAATGAATTATGAATAGGTCCAATGGTGAGTGAGGCAAGGACTTGCCAGTCGCAGAGCCAACGCTTCAAGGGCCCTTGTGCTAGGGACAGCAACTGCGCTACCGTTTGCCAGTCGGAGGGCTTTTCCGACGGCGATTGCAAGGGCTTTCGCCGCCGTTGCTTCTGCACCAGGCATTGCTGATCATATATGTATGGAGTTATGGAGTCCATAGTCTCTTGCACTGAGACTTTGATTATCCTCTCTTATCTTGTGTTGTCTTGTGTTGTGACTTTCTAATAAAAAATAAGTTTGTGTTGCAATGTTTGATTTTATTCTGTCCTACATTTTAATTTATGTTACAAATCACTTATTAAATTTTAACAAATTTAATGTTTATACTCGCTTAAATCGATCAACTGAATTTAGAAAATGAACTTTTGGTTCAACTGGTTTATATTAATCGGTTTGGTTTTTTGTGAAATTAAAGAAAAAATATACTACCTCATTCTTTTATTAATGCGCTCTCATTTTATTCACATTTACACAAATCCATTTTTTCATTTATTAGAGTGTCGTAAGACTCTTGTACCTTTATTTAATTATTCATATAGACTATACCCCTTATTTATTCATATAGATCGACCACAAATACAATAAATAATCACACTTCCTATATATGTTCCTTACATATTTCAACTCAAAATGCATGTTGAGTTTCATGGGCATATGCGGAAGTAAACAGTTAAATGCATTGAATTTGTTTTAACATTTTCTCAACATAGTGAGGCCGGCGTTGTCAAAGTAATTTCACTTGACACTCTCAAGATCCCTAAAATCACAATGGCCAACCACATGCCAAAATTTCAATTCACCATGCGTTTAGTATCAATTAATGATGATATCATGGTTACTATCCATGATCAACATATTATCTACGTTACGTACAGACAACACACGATATTGACAAACTCTTTTAGTGTATCTTTCACATGCATACACATTCGGCACACTCAGTTGATTTTAAATTCATTTGACAACATTGTATTGGCTAACTTATAATGTGTCATTGTTTTGGGGCCTATTTAAGCCCATACAACGTGTTAAACGAGTTTGCACATCTTTTTTTTTCGTCGCTGAGTGCTACAAACCCGTACCCTTTTATTTAACCCGTAACTTTGACCTTTTTTTAAAAACGTCCCAAAATAGCTAAAATTTTAATTTACGTCCCATAACTTTTTTAATTGCTTAATTTACGTCCAATTTTCGCTGGAAATCCCCAAATTTATGTAAATGGGACGTAAATTGAGCAATTAAAGAAGTTATGGGACGTAAATTAAATTTTTTATTAAAATGGGACGTTATGCGAAAAAGATAAAAATATTCAACATTTGACTAGTCAAAGTCTACTCAAGTACACTGAGTAGTACACAGTGTACTTGAGTACATACAAAACTTTCACCTATATTTCTCTACTTTTTTTGGCAAAAAAAAATCTCTCTCTACATTTTTGTTTTCCTACTTCTCTCTTTCTTTTTTTACTTATTTATTTTTACATTAATAACTCACGACACATATGATACTATATATTCATTAATTCATGTGTAGAAATCAAATGAACAACTTTGGGATTGACGGAGTGGGTGGGTGCTAAATCAAAAGCGACTAAATATAAAGGAGAGATGAGGCTTTGCATTTAATCAAAAGCCCTTTTTAAAAAAATAATAATCGAAAGCATAATAAGTACTCCATTATATAACAATACTAGATGACTCCCCGCGTATTACACGATATATTGATAAAAGTTATTGTAATACTTAAAATAGTATAACTCATATTTTAAGGATACACTTATAAAATTTCATATAAAGATTTAAAAGATTATAATGTAATTGGAAAATTAATAGATGGAATGTATTGAATAATTAATGTAATTTAGAAATTAAGTGATTAATAGATGAAAAATATTGAATAACATGTAATTATAAATTAAGTAAGGAAAGTATATATGCTTAAAATATTACTGCAAACGTGGCTTCATAACAAATAACAAAATTACACGTGTAACTCGATTTTTAATAAAATGACACGTAGGCCAAAGCTCTCACAAGACGACACATCATCATTTTAAAACTCCCTATTAGTATTATAGGGGATTCATTCATCTAATTAAAGCTTTAAAAAAATGAATGCAAACGCAATTATTTAAAAATATTAATATCAAGTTTTCTAAAAAACGAAAGGCAAAATTAGAACCATTTAAAAGAGTTTACAACCTCCCATGTCGGCACTTGGTTCCAAACTTTCAACCAAATTGCAGCATAAACAAGGTAATTTGTGCGTGCAAATAGCAGTTGATAATTAATTAAATAGTGCGAAAATTGAAAGAGATATACTTATATACTGTATATACATAGATTGACAAATACAGTACATGTCATATTGGATGGTGCATGTATTATCAGAAGAATTTATGGTACATTCAGAAATTCACGTGGATAAATCAGAATTTTGCGCATCAAATTTACGACATATTTAATATTTTAACTACTTTTTCTGTCCTTTTTTCTTTTCATGATCACATGGGTTTGTAAATCACCAAATTGTAACCCTTGGACCTTTCTGACAAAAATGTATGCCCCTTTTATTTTATTTTAACCCTTTTTCAAAACCATAATTATTATTCGAATTTCGAATAATAGTGGATGCGTCGGTCGGCTTGTGTGGCACGTGTGGTTAAGATTTCCTGTAAATTAATGATCTCAAAATGTAATCTTTATTTACGTTGTATATTCCTGAATTACGATTTTGATTTTTTGAGGTTAAATGGTTTCATTTTTTATTTTTATTTTCAAAAGGTTGAATGCCTACTTTGATTATTGGATACTTGTTATTTTCTTCAACGCATGTTTAGATCAATAAAATTTCAATATTTAAGCTAAGAAAAGACTAATCTTTAATTTTATCCAACTGGTGATGACACAAAAGATTGCCGACATTATGATGCTAATCCAAGTTCCCACACAATAATACTCCACTTATTATAATAATTGCACTTAAATATTTACTCTTTAATTTTTATGTTTTATGTTTTATGGAGTATAAAGTTAGATTACCAAATCACGTTTCATATGATCGGTGGAGCTTTTGTTATACTAAAATTGTATAGTTGCATTTTAGTTATAATTAAATAACACTACTTTATTTATTTGTGTCCCACTTAATTGTCCATTTTTCTAAAGGTACTTTACTATCCTTTTTTGCATTATATTTATAATTAAATAATTTTTTTTCTCTTTTCCCTATAATTTTCTCTTTTGTCCATTTTTACTAGATTACTAGTTTTTTTTTTAATTTTTTTATCATTATAAATATATTTAAACACATTATTTACTTTATTTATTTTATTACTTTAAATACTAAAATATTAAATAATTCTTACATTAAAATTTCAGTTTGCGCTAAATGGATAGTAAACTTAAACACGGAGTACCTAATTTTTTTTTTTTAATTTTTATTGCGGTCAAGCAATGTTCAAGAGTATAGAAGTATATTTAATTTTAAATGAAGACATATGCCTAGCTAATTAGTAATTAATGATAAACAATTTTTCTATCCACAACGAGGAAAATAAAATTATTTTCAATGAATTTTCAATTTACACTTTGATTCTCAAGTTTGGGGGTACTTGGTAAATTAGGAGCGATGGATACGACTAAATGTAATGTAAATGAATTAATTTCATTTTTTTTTATAAATCTGAATTTTTAAATGAGATAAAATTATTTTATGGTAACAGATTCAATGATTCCTATCAATACATCTTACTCCCTCCGTCCACCAAAAGTGTGCTCATTTTTTTTTTTTTTTGGTCTACAAAAAACGTGCTTATTCTATTTAAATAGTTAGCTTTTGAATATTTTTTTTACTTTACTAACAAGATTGAGTATCTACTAAATATATTTTTTACTCATTATATTAAATATATTCTTTATAATTAAAATATAATTTTTTTAAAAACATATATAAAAAAAAGTGAGCACACTTTTGGTGGACGGAGGGAGTATTAATTTTTATCATGGGTGAGGAAGTGTATTGTTAGAAAATTAATATAAATAAATAAATTCAACATTTTTATAAATTCAAAATTTTAGATAAGGTAAAATTTCTTAATCCCAAATACCCTGTCCACTTGTGCAGAGTACACTACAGTAGATCCATAGTTTTTTTTTTTTTTTAGTGGGAGATATAAAATATAAATTACATTAAGTACATTTTTTGAATCTAGCAATTACTACAATTTAAAACTTGTTAGCTTGTGAAGTTGGAAGGGTGACTCTAAGGGCAAAATACAGATCCTTTTTACTACGTAATTAGTGTGTATTATTTAGAAAAAAGGGAAAGAAAAAGTTGATGAGAGATTATATATAGGAGCTGTATAGTGTATAGTTGTCCATATATCGATCGGGTCCTACCACCACCAAATACATGTCGTGTAGTGATGATTTGGTCCTTAATTACTGCAAAAAAGTAGCTAGCTAGGCAGAAGTTAAAGTAATTTTGTTTTTGATGGAATTAAGTGTCACATTATTGTTGATGGATAAAGAAAAAATAGAACTTGTCTTTATACCCTACTGTAAAAAATTGACACGCAGAAAAGTAATTTTGCTTTTGACAACCGGACGGGGACTCGGGCCGGAGTGAAAAAAAATGAAGAAGAGTAATTAAAATTATTAATCTTGTGTACCAATCTGCAATTAAAAAAAGAATATTATGGCATATCCACCTTATAAATACAGACCCCTTGTATGTATGTTAATTACATTCTCATTTCAACAACACTAGTCTCTCTGAAAAATATGGGTCGCTTTGTTTCTGTTCTCCTGGTGGTGATGCTTATCATGATGACTACTGGTAATTAGTTTCATTTCTAACATAAATTAATATTCAGCTATTTTTCATAAGTTGTTTCAATTTCACATTGAAATGAATTATGAATAGGTCCAATGGTGAGTGAGGCAAGGACTTGCCAGTCGCAGAGCCAACGCTTCAAGGGGCCTTGTGCTAGGGACAGCAACTGCGCTACCGTTTGCCACACGGAGGGCTTTACCGGCGGCGACTGCAAGGGCTTTCGCCGCCGTTGCTTCTGCACCAGGCATTGCTGATCGTCTCAGTTAATTTGGTGTTTTATATATGTATGTATGGAGTCCGAAGTCCCTTTACTGAGACTTTGATTATCCTATCCTCTCTTGTGTTGTGACTTCCTAATAAAAAATAAGTTTGTGTTACAATGTTTTCATTTTATTCTGTCCTACATTTTATTTATGTTGATTCAGTTATCAAATTTAACATGGATTTTAACGTTTGAGTTATTTATTAGTATAAAAATAGATAAAATGAAGAATATGAAAATCTATAAAGTACTAATAAAATATTATGAATAATAAAGTAAAGTAACCGAGTAAAAACATGTATAGTAAATAAAATAGGGTGATTTAAAAGGAATGTGAATGTTTTTATGATTATTTATGATATTAATAAATAAATATGGAACAATAAATCATCTTAACAAATGGATAAACAAGTATAGAACAAAGAGAACAATCTTTAAAAAAATTATTACTAGTATTTACTATTAAAGAACCCACCTTAAATAAGTCATTCAATGGAGCTCCTATTTTGAAGAAATCATTTGCTAACCTCCATTATTACTTAATGAAGATGTGAAAGTTTCCAAAATTGATTTATCAAAGATAAAGAAATTTTAGAGACACTCTTTTTTTAGAAAAAAATCTTTTAAAAAAAATATGAAGTTAGACATTCATGTACCTATCTTGAAGCACCGAAATTGAAATTTATTTTGTAGAGATGGAACGGGCCGGGTACCCAAATATCCAAACTCGTTCCATTTTACACGTAGAGGTGGACGAACTTATTCTAAATTAAAAAATATATACAGTATATTATATTTGTAAAAATAATACTATATATTTTTTTCGACCGTCTAAATTTTTTATTTTGTCATTTCGGTTCATCCGTCTATAAGTTTCTCATACCCTTTTTTTTTAGCAATACCTTCTAAATTTATATCCCTACACTATATTCTTATTTACATATAATGTCACTAAATTTTACATTTATTTCTTATCTTTTTTCTCTCTCAATTACATCATTTGTATTATATAGTATATTATTTAATTACTTGTCTTAATCTATGTGCCAAAAATAGCTGGAAGTTTATAGACGGAGGGTAAATTAAAAATTACTGTATATTGAAAGCTAAATAAAATTTTAGTTGAAATATTATATTGTATTTCATATTATATTTTATAAATTTATACTCCCTCCGTTTTTTAATAAGTGTCACTTTGGCTTTTTAACTAATTTTAAAATAAATGTCATTCTACAATTTTTCCTTTAATTTTGACTATTTTACCCTTATACATTTACCATAAATATTTTTCATAAATAAATTCCACAAAAATTGTTTATACCAAAATTAATTTGATTATGAATACTAGCTACATTCTTGACCACATTCTTTATCAAATAAAATTTCTATATTAAAATTAGTATAATTAATGAAGGGTAATATAGACCACAATTTATTATCTTAATTTGTTGAAAAAAGCCAAAATGACACTTATTAAAAAATGGAGGGAGTATTGATCTAAAAAATATACTCCCAATGTCCTTTAGAAAGTTGTTTTTTTTTTGGCACATTCATCTATTATTAGTAGCCATATTGATATACCTGTGTTTTTGCCGATTTTATAGTGCGTTTGTTGTTATAAATTATAATATTCTTTTTAATACTTATAACGTGTACATTCTTACAAATTTTAATTTATATATTTTTTAAAATATATCTATAATGTACGTAACTACGTATAAATTAAATTATATAACAATGAAAATAAGATTAATTTTAAAAATTAATATGCTAGAATCCATAATTTTGACATAAATTTCGATGGGCAGTTTCCAATCTCCAATGTGTTCTCGAATTTGTCTTGAAAAAAAAAATTAAAAATGCCCCCTTTTTTAACGATTCCATTCCACCCCTAAAGATGTTTTCACCTTCTAGTTGAGTTCACCCCATTTTCCAAAAATATCCTCACCTTACAAAGCCCTAATACTCCACCCTTATTTTCCTCATCTCATACGCAGTCGCAGTCGGCAGCTCTCGCGCCCTCTCGCCACCCGTCGCCTGCCTCCGCACGCCACATCCTATCTAGTTCGTTTCACACGACCCCCTCTGTTTTTTTTTCGAATTTCATCCCTTCTTTGTACAACCAGAACTTCTGGATCGGAGAAGCATTCAAAACTGTTCTTGTTCTTGGCAACATATTGACTGACTATTGGTAGAAATAGTTATCTTCTTCCTTTTGGCAAATGGGTAGATTTCTAGGATTTAAAAAAGGAAATTTTATTTTTAGTTCTATAAATTTGAGACATTTCAAAATAAATTCTTTAAGTTCCAACTTTACAAAATACGTCATTTACCTTTCAATTTTAATCTTTTTTTACATTAATTTTAATCTTTTATGTTTTAATTCATTATAAAATGTCACATATCATGCCACATCACTCTCTCATCTATATATATATTAAAAAAAATGTAAAACTAATAACACCCCAAAATATTTTATAGATACCTTATAATTTTAAATATAAAAATAGATGTGTATAAAATGACTAAATAACTCTTATATAAAATAAATAGTAAATTAATTTTAAAAAATAACTTGAAATTGGTATAATATTTTTATTTATTTATTTTTACTTTTTAATTGGTTTATCTATGATTGGTCAATTTATATTATTGAATATTAATTATTCGTCGTTTCAAGTTAGTTCGTGGCCAAGTAAAGGAACAAATTCTTATAGGAACAAATTAAGACGCAGTGCAACGTTTTTAGACATTATTTCTGTCATAGTTTCAAAAATAAAAATAAAACTAAAAGAAGTCATAGTTTCAAAAATAAAAATAAAACTAAAAGAAAATAAATACGAAAAAAATTATCTTGGGACATTGCACTGATCCACGAAATACGAAAATATATCCAAAATAAATCTATTTTTATATTTAAAATTATAAGGTGTCTATAAAATATTTTGGGGTGTTATTAGTTTTACATTTTTTTTAATATATATATAGAGGAGAGAGTGATGTGGAAATGTGGCATTTTATAATGAATTAAAATATAAAGGATTAAAATTGATGTAAAAAAAGATTAAAATTGAAAGGTAAAGGTAAATGACGTATTTTGTAAAGTTGAAACTTAAATAATTTATTTTGTAATATCTCAAACTAGGACTAAAAATAAAATTTCCTCATTTAAAAATGAGTATTTTGGAAAAAAAAATAAATCGATTTTTTTATTTTTTTTTTCTCGAATTTGCAAAGAGGCCAGCAGCCCAGCTCTTTAAAGTTAATATTTTAGCCTGCCAAGAAAGAATGGGCCATTTCCAAAGCCCATTAATATATCATCACATTTTAACTCTCTTCTTCATTTCTCCTTCATACACAGCGTCCCGCAAGAGGTTTTTCTCTGGTTCGCACTTCGCAGCATGACAAAATTCAGGAAGCTTAATCGGCCTACAGGCCACAGGATGTCCATGCTCAGGTAATTACACATTTGTTAAATTTGGAAACTTTCAATTCTGTATATGTTCCTTCTATTTTTATTCTCTCTTTTTCTATTTTCTTCACTGGATTTTTAGTTAATGTTTTGATTATGTGTGTTTAGGACGATGGTGTCTCAGTTAGTGAAGCATGAGCGGATCGAAACCACAGTTGCGAAGGTTCCTTAATTTATTTATTTTTTTGCTGTTGAGGTTTTAGGGGTTTAGGGTTTTATGTTACTGCTTCATCTTTTAAAGCTTGTGTTGGTATTTGGGGGCAAGTCCGATGTAGCTGACTAGATTAATTATAGGAAACATATTTCTTGGCTATATGAAAGAAGTATTTCTGTATAAGGATCAATTTTGCTTGTTTTTATATGTGTTTCAATTGACCTGTAAATAAGCAAAAGCAGGTAGGGAATGAACGATGACTAATAGGATATTGAAGTTTTGTCTACTCTATACATTCCCACTCACTAGAGAATGATACTCTAACCATTTATTTTACAACATATGCATAAGGAAGTATGGTCTGACTAATTTTCTTTTTCTTGCTTCTCCCTCAATATTTATGTGTTGGAGGAACTTATTCTCTTATGTATTTATTTGTTATTATAATGTCTTAAACAGCCTGACAAGAACCTCCATGTTGAACTTTAGGTTTGATTATGGATTTTAATCGTTTAGTGCTTACATATTTATAGCAATCCCTCTTATGTTACTTTTTGTAGGCAAAGGAAGTCCGTCGGCTTGCTGATAACATGGTACAGCTTGGAAAAGAGGTATATGTTGTGAAATCATTTTGTAATTTAATTCATAATGATATGGTTTAAGCCGTTGCTAAATCTGTATTCGAAGATATATCACTTGATTCATTCAACTGTCCTAAAGATATCTGATTGGGCACCAATCAATACCATATCCTGCAGCTTTTAGATTGGCATAAATCACGATGCTCTTGTGCTTCATAAACTCTTTGAAAATCTGCTTAGATCCCAGTGCATAATTTTGTTCAAAATACTACAGGGCACTTTATGTGCTGCAAGGCGTGCTGGTGCCTTTGTTCGTGGGGATGATGTCATCCACAAGTTGTTTACAGAATTGGCCTATCGATACAAGTGAATCTCAATGCTGTTAACTTTTTCCAATGTTTGTTGGAAGGGATAATGATAATAAACTGCACAATTTATTTATTACAGAGATAGAGCTGGTGGATACACCAGAATGCTGCGAACTCGAATCCGAGTTGGTGATGCTGCCCCAATGGCTTACATTGAGTAAGTTTTTTTATTTAAATCATAATCTTGTATATTCTCAGGCGATCTCTGTTGTTTCTCCTATAAGCAATAAGCCAATAAGGACCGTGTTATTGCTCTCTTTCAGTGCATCATCTTTTTTCTTTTATACAAACAGGTTTGTAGATAGGGAAAACGAACTCAGGCAATCTAAGCCACCTACCGCACCTCCACCGCAGAGGCCGCCTATGGATCCATGGATGAGATCTCGACTCACTAGACAATTTGCACCACCTAAAGAGGAGAGAGCTGAGTCGGATATTTGAGAATGTTGATTTTTGGAATGCAATTTTGGGTTATCTGATAGTTTTCTTCTGACCGTGTGCGTGCTAATGGGCCTTCAAAATCTTTGGTGAAAACCTATGATGAGTTGGGATTATGATTTTCTGGACAACATTTGTGCAACATAATTTCTTCTTTCTTTCCCTTTCCTAGGCAGTGTTTGGTTGATTTATTAAGGATAAGTTAAGTTGAATAAGGCTGAGTTGTATGGTACAATTGGTGTAGAAAATATGAACTTTATTTTCTTGGTACTTTGGTAGTGGCTTGGGTTATTTGAGATGCCAAAGCCAACGAACAGAGGGTCTGAGACTCTGATGAGAGTTGTTTACACTTTGCTATGATATTTGTTGTGATTTTATGGCATGGGTGAATTGATCATTTGCAGTTTTTCCCCATTTACTTTTGTTTCTACTAATATTTATAATTTCTACTTTATTAACTATTACTGTTTTTTCTCCTCTGCACTTTAGACTTTTATTCATGTGAGGAAATAAGCTGATAGTTCCCAAACTTAAATTAAAGATGGAAAACAATTCGCATCCCATTTAAAGCAAGAGGAAATAAGCTGATAGTTACTTGAAATAAACGTGTTACCAATAACTTTATTTAAAAGATCTTATAATACTACTCCTATGATTTAATTTTAGCTTTTTTTTTCATTTTCCTAGTTTTCGTTCCAGCTTATATAAGGTTGACTTTAAAGTGAGGAAGGAAAATATGTTTTGATGACAATTGGCAATGTGGTTGTATGGTAGCTGTGGAATTTGGTTGTAGTTGAAAAACACTTTATTTATTACCTCAACGGAGAGCATGTGAGTATCAACTAAATAGTAAACCATAATATGTGAATATTGCAGAAACACCATCACATTATTTTTTCCATGTATATATCTTGTTGATCATCAATTTGAAGAATAATATACTATCAAATCTTGTCTACATACAACATTTAACAAATTAATTAAATCATTTTAAACTTCCTATATATATGTATGTGTATTTATTGAAGAATTAGTTAATATGTATTGTGGAAATATGTATATGTGTATTTATGGGTGGACAGACAAAATAGAGGGCATGAAGAAGAGGTCACTTGTTCTACTGGAAAAAATGAAAACGTTAGCAAAATCAGTGTGTCGGGTCGGGCAAGAAGATCCATGTCGGGTTATCCACTCACTGAAAGTCGGGTTTTCGTTGACACTGGTTTCTTTGTTGTATTTGCTTGAGCCGTTCTTCAAAGGAATCGGACAGAACGCCATTTGGGCACTCATGACTGTCGTCGTTGTGCTTGAGTTCACTGCTGGTCAGCTACTTTCTTGCTCCATTATATATATTTGTCATAAAATTATGCAACAAAAGAATTAATTTGTAATTATGATCAACAGGGGCAACGTTATGCAAAGGGTTGAATAGAGGAATCGGCACATTGTTAGCTGGATCACTTGCCTTCTTCATAGAGTACTTTGCTCAAGAATCAGGCCGGATATTTCGCGCTATCTTCATAGGGTCAATGGTTTTTGTAGTTGGTAAGTATATGTATTAGTGTTACGTACATATATGAGGACTAATCGTAATTTGCATGTTGTTATGAAGGAACTGGGGCTACGTACATGAGATTTGTTCCGAAAATAAAGAAGAATTACGACTATGGAGTGGTGATATTCCTGCTAACATTCAACTTGATCACAGTGTCAAGTTATCGGATTCACAACGTGCTTAAGATAGCAGAAGATAGATTTTTTATGATAGCCATAGGGTGTGGGATTTGTCTGCTGATGAGCCTTATTGTTTTCCCTAATTGGTCCGGCCAACACCTTCACAATTCTACCGTCTCTAAGCTTGAGGGATTGGCATGTTCCATTGAAGGTACCTAACTAATTACTTTTCTTTTTTGTGTCAACCATTCATTCTCATACATTGAAATAAATAGGGATATTATAATTTTTTTCCGTAATTTTTCAAAATGGTCCCAAAAAATAAATGTACAAATTATACGGCAATAATGGATCAGTCATGATTATATATAATGGAGAATATTTCATTGGTTTAAGGAATTAATCGTGATGAGCAATTAACCAATTTTTTTGCAGCTTGTGTGACAGAATATTTCAGCAATGAAAACCCGAATTCAGTCAAAGATAGATCATTACAGGATCCCATTTACAAGGGCTATAAGGCTGTTCTAGACTCAAAATCCACTGATGAGACCTTGGTACATTTTCTTACTGCATGTATATGCTAATTAAGTTTTCATACAATTCTTGATTTTGTTTGCCTTGATATCCATCAGGCAACACACGCGAGTTGGGAGCCATGCCACTCGAGAAACTGCGACAGGTTCCCATGGGAACAGTACGTAAAGCTAGGCGACGTTCTCCGCCATTTCGGATACACAGTTGTTGCTCTTCATGGATGCCTTCAAACTGAAATCCAGGTCTTAGTTAATTTAAGTACATCATACTATTTGGTTCTTACCATTAGTAATGATCAACATACTTAAAAATTGTTTACTATATATATGATATATCAGACTCCAAGGTCAGTTAGAGCTCTCTTCAAAGACCCATGCATTCAAGTCGCCAGAGAAGTATCAAAAGCACTGAGGGAACTGGCCGACAGCATAAGGAAGCGTCGCCAGTGCTCCCCTCTGATTCTTTCCGACCACCTCCACGAAGCCCTACACGACCTTGACACCGCCCTCAAATCTCAGCCACGCCTCTTTCTGGGGTCCAAAAAAATGTTAGCCATAGCAGCAGCAGCCACAAAGCCGCCTTGGGAGTCTGCTGGAGTCTCCTTGTCAAGCTTCAAAACAGACTCATCAGCTCTGCTCCAGTGGAAGTCGAGAAGGGAACAGGCCAAGGAGATGCCTTCGTTGAGGCCAACGTTAAGCAAGATTGCCATCACCAGTTTGGAGTTCTCGGAAGCCCTGCCATTTGCTGCCTTTGCGTCGTTGCTGGTGGAGGCTGTGGCCAGGCTTGATCTGGTGATTGATGAGGTGGAGGAGCTGGGAAGGGTGGCTAACTTCAGGGAGTTCTGTGTTGGTGATGATCAAGTGGTGACTCCCAAATGTCAAAAATGTGAAACAGGGAATGCTGCTGCACCATTGGAGAATCATTTGCCTTCCCATGGAGAGTAGAATACACACACACACTCTCTGCTTTTGTATTTTAATTTCATGTCCCCACAATTTAAACGTTAGTACTATGTAATTAATAAACTCCATTAATAATCTTGATACTAATAACACAAAAGAATGAAGATGTTCAAGAGTGGCAAAATCCAATTGAGGCAATTGGTTTGGTAGATTAAAATTATAGATTTACAGAGTGGTGTGGTTACTGTTGACAAGCTTTCTTAAAGATACACTAACAAGCCCCATCAAAAAAAAAAAAAAGGATGGTCAATGGCTTCAATCATAATTATTTCCGACTTACAGCTCTATCTTTGTCCAGGCGACCTTCACGTGGCTATTTTCCGAGTAACAAAATCTATAAATAATTGAGGAAAGCGCAATCTCAACCTTTTCCACCTGCTGTGCACCAACATTGGATGCAAATTCAGGATGTATTCTGGCATGAAGTCATGCCTCGTCAATATACCCACAACTGGAACTCTCTGCACCAACCAAACATACCATTTTCGATTAACTTTGTTATATTGACAAGATTATACAAATGTGGAGTATATGATAAAAACTATTTCAATCATCAAAAGTGGTGCAGAAGGGTCATATAGATGGTGTGTAGTGTAAATCAACTAAAGCATATTAAAAAATCTTACCTCAGAAAGCTTGGGAATGACCAGCAGATGCCTTAGACCAACTTCGCGGAAAAGTAACCTCGCTTTTGCAAGCGACATTGTCTCCACAACAGTGAAGGGTGATGTGTTAGTAAAAGGGTGCAAATCTATGTACATTTCCATCTCTTCTTCAGACAATTCAATATCTTCAATCTTATCGTCATGGCCCAATCCCTTCTTTCCAAAATCATCAGTTGTAAGGCGTGCAACAGCATCCTGGTCAAACGGTGTGGGCCTTCTCAAAAAAGCTTTCGATTTCAACAATGTGAGAAGATGGGCCCGCAGGATTAAACCATATAGGACAGGGGATGCAGAGACTGGGGGCTCGTCGATTACAGGAAATCCATTATGTTCGGTAGCTTTAAGAACATGAACTATGTTACCAACCTTCTCAAAGCCATGGAAGATCTGAAGTGGGCCCGTAACAACATCCCCAACTGTCAATTGCCTCATATATGGCTCAGAATGAGCTTCCAAATAAGGTAAACCCTTTAATGTCATTATCAGGTCGTATATATTTCCATTGAAGGCATCTGCCACTGTCTTGGAAATGAGAAGAACAAGCATTATAAGTGGCAGCAGCAATAGATTATTGGTCAACTCAAGAATTATTACACACAAGGAAACTGTCATCCTCATTGACCCCCCGAGAAGAGAAGCTGACCCAAGAACAGCAAAAAGTCCATGGTTTAGAGTTGACCGATGACCGAGTAGCATCCCAATGAAACGTCCATAGGCTGCACCAGTGACAATCACTGGCACGAATAAACCAGCAGGGGCCACTATTCCATAACTGAAAATGCTGAGAAAGAAACAGGTGGCGAAGAAAGTAAGCATCGACGAATGATGAAACTCAGCATCGGTGTTTTTGCTGAATAGGTTCTTGATTGCATCATCATTAGTGTTGAAAAAAAGGCTGGCAAGATCATTGTAGAAACCGGGAGGACACTGGAACTTCTTGTAATTTCCGGAGCGGCCAATTGTTGGACAGGGCTCTGATGCGTCAGATGGACATGGACGACAAGATGCCAGCCATGGCAATCCAAATAGAAGACAAGAAGTAAATATTGATATAGTGCAAGCTAATAGGATCCTAGGAACAATTCCTTTCCTGGAAAAAATAACAAAGAGTCACTTAAATCTTGCCTTGATAAAAAGTTGAGTAGGAAATATAATGGGATAATATCATATTTTATCCCTAAAGTTTATTTTTTTCTAATTTTGGTCTCCCTCTTTCACTCACTATCAAACTTGGTCCTAGAAGTACACATTTGATCCCACCACCTGTTGATTGTTCGTTGACTAACAAAACCAATTATTTGGGGTGCTAAATGTAATTAATATTTCTAAATAATTACATATAGCACCCCCTAAATAGTTGATTATGTCAGTCAACGAACGGTCAACTAATGCTAGGACAAATGTGATAGTGAGTGAAAGAGGGGGACCAAAACTGGAAAAAGGTAAGCTTTAGGGACTAAAAATGGCATTATCCCAAATATAATTCATTTCATAGATGAATCACGAGATTTGAATACGCACTTGTTAACTACGTTGTAAATTCGAAGGACCTTATTAAGTAGATGATTGTAGATGCTTCCTAATATGCCGCCTAGAGCTGCAAGAAGAAGAACGAGAGGCACATCGTGGAGGTGATACGAAATATTTGCCGAGGTGACGTCATACATTATCAGACCACCTTTGCCAAATAGGCCACATTCACCTCTCAAACAAACATCAATTAGAGCACGTAGAACTATCGCAACAACAGCTGTAGTGAAGAAAGCTCTCCATAGAAGACTACTTCTCCACCTGCATGAGAAAGAAAGTTAAATATTGCAAGCATGAAAACTTACTATATGCTAATTTTTGGTCATTTATGCCCCAAATTATAGTGGAACCTTAGCACCAGAAAATTAAATGTAAATCAAGCAAAAAAAGGGTATGCATGAAATGTGAGTTCTCACTTCTTGACTAAAGGTTTGACGAATGTAGTCCAGGAAACGGAGCACAAACAACAAACTGCTTGTATTTTCTAAACAGAATAAATAGCATCTCACATTTGTCAGAACTACAAAGACACGCATATCACTAATGAAAATAATCTAAGAAACACAAAAGTCATAATAGCTCAATAGATATAGATTAGAAAGAAACATCACTTTACTCATGAAACCATTCAATGTAGCATTCAGATAAGGTAATACCAAGATGCCATTTCTTCAAAAGCAAACAACACACCACCAACTGGAGAACGAAAAGCAGCCGCTATCCCTGCAGCTGATCCACATGTTACAAGATCTCTTCTGTCTCTATCATTTTTAAAAAAATGCAACCACTTCCAGGTCAATTTAAACTTCTTTGATCCACCCTGTCCTAATATTGCAGCTATGCAGGCACCAGAATGAACCATGGGCCCAGCCTTTCCAACATTAAGAGATGATGACACGGCACATATGCTTCCAACAATCTGTATGTCATGTTACCTCCAAGTAAGTCCTCAAAATGGAAAAGATTTAAATCTAATACAACACGTTCATAAATGACCAAAGGAATTTTAAATTTCAGGTATCATTTCTCCATATTTTGGTTCCATGAGCTAAAGATACTTCATACTTGACTACTGAGTAACTGTGATATTAAATTCTTCATCATCTGACAAGAGCTGATTTTGAAGTAATGGTTCTATTCTAGATCCAATATAAGAACCTTAAAATTCCAGGCTAAGCATGCAGCTCAATGGCTGCAATGTTTTCAAAAAAACTTAAAGATAGTTTTGTTTATCTGAGCAACTGAGTACGAGAGTTCATTCAATGATATAAGGTGATAACACAAGGTAACCTTTCTTAAAATATGAGGTATTCTTCTGATGTCATATAAACAGAATTTGATAATCAACATGGTATGCATTTTTCGAATACATACATATTAAGTTATGGGTGTTTTGGAGAGAGATAGAGAGCACGCAAATCAAAGTACCTTGACAATCAGAGTCCGGACCGAAAATATTGCTGGCGCATCTACACCATTCAAGTAAGCCTTAACCTCTGGTATACCTGAACCAGCAGCTTCAGGTGCTACAAGAGCAGTGATCAAACTTGCAAAGAATGTCAAGCCGAGATTTGAAGATGCAAATACAATGAAAGCCGCCAGAAACCTGATCCACATTCAAAACCAGCAAATATAAGCATAACTAAATGTACTATTGAGAATCAATCCATAACTCAACAAAACTAATAGACTCAAAGAATCAACCAGACATGCAATAACCTTGTCTCTTTTAAGTGAATCCACAAACCTAGATGGTTATCCCAAAATAAACAACTCTAAAGGCAGGCAAGTGAATGAGAAAGACGAAAACTTTCTTACTTTCTGGACAACATCATGTTGGAGGTGATAACAAACTTAATACCAGCTATATTTTCAACAGCAAGGTTGATGAAGAAGCCAAGGAGACCAACACTCAGTCCAATAAGAAAGCACAATATCCATTTCATTATTGTGTACTGGCATATCTGAGTCATTCCCCTACTTCTCCAGTCTGGCTTGAGAAAATCATTCTCTACTATCCTGCAAATAAAAATAAAAGCCTCAAATCATAAAGATTTCGAGTAGTTACCGAATTGCCACAACAGAGGGGATCAACGTTAAAACTTTACACAAAACCTGTCCACTTCAATTCAAGATTGAGATCAAACTCAAATTAGACTTCATGAAAAGATATCAAACAACAATTTACTATACTAACCTCACAAACAAAGCTAGTACAGTATAAATCAAAATATAGAGTCCATCAACTGTGATCCACAAAAGCAAACGCAATTCATACCAAAAAGCAACACAACAGAGCAATACATGATAATCAGACTCACTCATAATCAAGGCTTTCGATGGGGCAGATATTGGAGCCGACAATGGCGACCTGAGACGTCGTATTGGAGGAGGTGCGGCGGAGGCGCAGCGGGTGCTGATGATACTGTGGCAACAACGGCGCGTGCAGCAGCGCCGCCTCCAGTGCCGGAGCGAAGGCATTCTGATGCGGCGTTGACATGGCGCCGGAGATTCGGTTGGGGAAAAATGAATTGAGTGTGGACTTAAGTAGTTGAGGTTGCGCAAAAAAGAGGAATTTGTTTTCGTATAACACTTTAGTGTATACTTCCAAATTGCAATAAAATTAAATAAAATAATAGTAACAAACCCGAACCCGGTACTTAACTTGACAAGTAGATGACGACCCGATAAGATCGCAGACAAGATATCTACGTCAAAATGCAATACTTTTTTAGTAATTATTTAAACTTCATTTTATTTTACCCTTTAAAAATAATCTAATTTGATTTTTCAATATAATTTTAAATTGAATTAGTCTCTTACATTTTAGAGTGAATTGTGGGAATTTATTGAAGGAAAGACAAAGAAAAGAGAAATATTATGAATTTATTAATTGTTTTGTTTGATATTAGTTAAAATCAATCATTAAAATATTATATACAGTATATAGTTGCGCT